>BSBK01000930.1:0-600000 GCA_027943335.1 Chamaecyparis obtusa
AATTGTGCATCCCAATTCAAGAATTCATGGATGTTTTATTGGTTGTGCAAGATGCATAAGATTACTAGAATTCAATATATGTGGAATTTCACAGAGGCTGGTCATGGAAAGGGAGAGCATGATGGCACAGGTGCATGTATTAAAAGAGCCTTAGCACGTGAAGAATTAAAGTACAAAGAGAAAGCAACATTGTCAAATATGGGATGTATTGTCCAGTGGTGTAACGCTACTATGGGTCCAAGTAATGAAGGTGAGTCTATGGTTCATAGATTTTTTTGGTTGATGAATGAAACTAACATTGCACCATATGAGGATTGTTGTACATTGACAAGATCAAGTGAGCTACACTCTTTTAGAAGTTGTAATGCAAGTTCATGGAGTATCCACACACGACATATGGCATGCTTTTGTTCATCATGTGTAGATGAAGATTGGGATGGGTGTGAGTCAAAGGAATGGGTTGACGAATGGTATACACGTATTTTGAGTCCACTTGCCTCCTATCATCCCCATGAATCACTACAACCGATAGAAATGGAATCATCCATTGACTTTGATCACTTATCTGATCTAGTACAACTAGGTCAGTATTTTACACATACAAATAATCTCAAATTTGGTACTTTATCATAAATATTTAGTAAACTAATGTCCTCATTATGTTTATATAATTACAAGCCATGTTTTTGCTGTTATTGCACTTGAAGACAATGAAGAAGGGGACATATTATTATTTGTGTCATTATGTAGAGGCAAAAAAGAAATTGGATTGCTCAGTTATCAATGGTGAAGAATTAGAATACCCTATAGGAGCAGTGGTTGTAACTGGTACATGGTTTAGACGGTATGCTATGAAGATCCCTAGGTTGTGGTTGTTCGAGGATTGGGAGACACATAGAAAGATTCTTCATTATTCAAATCTCATCGTTGCATTAAATGTCCACTTAATCAGATATGGGGGAAGACCACAAAATAAAACTCTTTGGAAGGTTTGTGAGTCAGACCACGAGGCAATACTTGAGACAATCAAGGGTAGGGTAGACCCAATTGGTTCATTGGACTAAATGGAGATACAAAATATCATAACATGTCAAATTTATATAGCACATGTAAAGTCCCCCTTTCACTCCTATCCACTCATCTTTCACCATTCTTCCACTATAGCCTTCTGGGCCTGCCTAGTAGCCCTACCAAAATTGAAATCAGCATTTTTCTCCCAAACTTCCCAAACAACCTATCAATTTTTTTACATTTTTGAGTACCCTTTTTTGGATTTCCTAAGTTTATATCAATCTTAGACTTTAACTCTTTGACTAGTGTAGACTTCCTTTTTTAAGTGCTCTTCTCCCATGCCTAATTAGCCACTCCTAACAAAGCAACCCTATCACCCACTTACTTCCAGGGTTCCATGACCAAAAGAAATCTTTTATTATGATACTAAACCAAGGATTTTCCACTTTGCAAGAATAGAAAACAAAGTTTTAAACACCCAACTACAAAACCCTCTATTTAAGGCCTTCACACATGTGGCTTCTCCAATCTAACACCTCCACACACTTCCAATCAAACTAAGGGTTTAAAAACCATTAAAACAACATAATATTACCATCCAAGCCATAAAATATGGCCCTCCAATGGATGAATCTCTCAGACCATGACTGTCCCAACACTAATAAACCCCCAATCAGCACTTTACTCTCCATGTTTGTGGTCTCTCCTCCACCAATCACATTGACCACAGGGGGTGGGGGAGTCAATCCATTCATTAAACTTTCAAAATAAACAAAGTGCTATTTGCAAAATCCTTGTTTAGGACAATCAAGAATAACTTGGATTTACTGTCCCAAAACGTCACAAAATGCTTCTAGTGAATCCAAATTTAGTTGTTATAAAGATGAGATGTTAGTGAATGACTTCTTCGTAATACTAATCTTCCACCAGATCCAAATTCTCAACCTTTTGTGGGATCTACAGGCTCAATCGCGTGCCCACAGGATTGGCTAAGAGAAAACTGTGATTGTATATCAACTAATTACAAAACGTTCATTTGAGGAGAAAATATTACAATGATCAAGAAGAAAATTGGCTATGGAAAATCTAGTTATGAATTATGTTAAGATGAAACTATTAAGGAATTAGCATGATATAGTTCAGAGATTTTTCACAGCATACATAGCATAATTCATATATTCTTTACATACACTAAGATCCCAGTTCAACATTAACTTCCACATAAACCCAAGCCAAAACCAACTTCTAAACAATCCTACCATAAACAACACGTATGAAAAACCTAAAATCTTCCAACAAAACCTAACCCAGAGTAGTAAGAAACTTGGTAATAGCCTTACTTCCTTCAGAAGTAGCATGCCTAGCCAGCGCTCCAGGCAGAACAAACTTGATAGCAATCTCAATTTCTCTAGAGGAAAGTGTCACGATCTTGTTATATTTCAGCAGAGAAGCAGCCTCAAGAGTAATCTTATCAAAAATATCAATCATGAAGCTCTCCATGATATCCATGGCATCACTGGATATTCCCTTGGAGGGATGCACTTGTTTCAACACCTTGTATTCTCAGATTTCATTTATTTGACTACTGAATCCTTTATGAGCTTGAACATCACTTTCTTTTCTTTTCTCATCTTTGGAGAATCCTTTACTTCATTCTCTCCTTTCACATCATCTTCTTTAAGACTCCACACCTTAGGTTTCCTTCAGAAACTCCATATCCACCATATCAAACAAGTTCTTGGATCATGCGTGTTTAAGCTTGCCAATTGGTTGGACCATCAACAAATACTTGATGACTCTAATTAGAGGATTCTACCATCAATTTGAATATTTGACACTTCTAGATGTAAAAACCCCAAATTGGTCCCAAAACCCCCTAGAAACTAGGGCTCGCCCAATGTCTTGTCTCCCAGCACCATAGAAATTGAACTAAAGTTGATTCACCATCATTTGACCATCCTATGATGGATTCATGCATAAAATACCCACTCCAAAGGCTAGAACATCTACTGCTGTACCCTTGCACCAATTTGATGACCCTTATGCACCCTTCAAACTCATCAAACTCCTTCAATCACTCTCAACTTGCAAACTCTTCAACCAAAACCAACTTCAACACATAAACTCAAGCCAAAACCAACTTCTAAACAAGCCTACCATAAACACCACGTACAAAAAACCTAAAATCTTCCAACAAAACCTAACCCAGAGTAGTAGGAAACTTGGTAACAACCTTACTTCCTTAAGAAGTGGCATGCCTAGCCAGCTCTCCAAGTAGAACAAACTTGACAATAATCTCAATTTCTCTAGAAGAAAGTGTCAGGATCTTGTTATATTTTAGTAGAGAAGCAGCCTCAGGAGTAATCTTATCAAAAATATCAATCATGAAGCTCTCCATGATATCCATGGAAGCACTAGATATTCCCTTGGAGGGATGCACTTGTTTCAACACCTTGCATATTAACCTTTTATAACTTCCTACACTTCTCTTCCTCTTCTTTTTCTTATTCTCTTCCTTTTGAACATCACTTTCTTTTCTTTTCTCAGCTTTGGAGAATCCTTTACTTCATTCTCTCCTTTCATACCATCTGCTTTAAGACCCAAAACCCCCTAGAAACTAGGGCTCGCCCAATGTCTCATCTCCCAGCACCATAGAAATTGAACCAAAGTTGATTCACCATCATTTGACCATCCTATGATGGATTCATGCATAAAATACCCCCTCCAATGGCTAGAACATCTAATGCTCTAGGAGGAAGATTATAATAATATATTTCCACAAGCCTTGAAATATTTTTGTCCATATTTCCACAAAGTGTTTTATGATTATCTAATTTCAACTTATTATATGATGTAGCCGAGTGTCGACACAGTCATTATATATGGTATGTTTTACTCTTTTTTTTTTTGAGAACTAATGCTTCTAGTGAAATTTAAATTTGAATATTTGAGAGCCCACAGATCCAGATTTCAACCATTTTTTTCTTCCTAATACTACTCTTCCAGATCCAGATCACGAGCCCACGGGATTGGCCAAGAGAAAACTATGATTGTATATCAACTGATTACAAAATGTTCAGTTGAGGACAAAATATTGCAATGATCAAGAAGAAAATTGGCTATGGAAAATCTAGTTATGAATTCTGTTAAGAATGAAACTATTAAGGAATTGCATGATATATTACTCAATGGTGCAAGGAATATTCTTGATGAACATGGGATTGCAGCTACATCTATTCAATATACAGAGGAAGATATAGAAAATCTTCTTAATAGAGATATTAATGTGAGAGAAAAGGACATTTCAGAAGAAAATGGTTATCTTTTTGCCATCCAAGGTATGCCAATTACTTAGGATGAAGAGACAAAGCCCACAATTAATGGGAAAGAGTGCGAAGAGCTTCTTGGACCCATGATAGAAGTTACAAATAAGGAGGAAGAGCTAGGAAGGGGAAAGCGGCAAAGGAAAGAAGTAAGATATGCGTGTGAGCCTATGTCAGATGATGATGATGATTACTCGGCATCTTCTAGTAGCTCAAGTAGTGACAAAATCTCTTCAGTGCACATGTACACTGACAACAAAAATTCAGATAGAGAAGTAACAAGTGTTGTGGAATTATCCACAGAGAAATGTGAAATGAAGCCTCAAATTAGTTCATTAGCAGGCAAAGAATTTGGTCATGCACTTCATTCTAGCACCACAAATATTTCTATTAGAAATGACTATCTGTCAATGGCCTTGCATTTACGGGACTTGGGCATTATCCTTGAAATGTAAGTTTGTTGCCACCTTTGGCAAGGCAGTCTCACTCCTCATTTTACAACAAAGGGCAGCCATCTATAGTCCAAGGTTTTAATTCAACTGACAAGTGGAGAGCTTCTCAAGGTACTGATCTCTTTCATAGAGAAGTTCCTGCTTCATCTCAAGGTTCTCGTTTAGGTGACCAACTCCTTCGAGGTCCACAAATAGACCCATTAATTTCCCAAATTGGTTCATTAGCAGGCAAAGAATTTGGTCATGCACTTCATTCTAGCACCACAAATATTTATATTAGAAATGACTATCCATCAATGGCCTTGCATTTACAGGACTTGGGCATTATCCTTGAAATGTAAGTTCGTTGCCACCTTTGGCAAGGAAATCTCACTCCTCATTTTACAACAAAGGGCAGCCATCTATGGTCCAAGGTTTTAATTCAGCTGACAAGTGGAGAGCTTCTCAAGGTACTAATCTCTTTCATAGAGAAGTTCCTACTTCATCTCAAGATTCTCATTTAGGTGACCAACTCCTTTGAGGTCCAAAAATAGACCCATTAATTTCCCAAATTGGTTCATTAGCAGGCAAAGAATTTGGTCATGCACTTCATTCTAGCACAACAAATATTTATATTAGAAATGACTATCCATCAATGGCCTTGCATTTACAGGACTTGGGCATTATCCTTGAAATGTAAGTTCGTTGCCACCTTTGGCAAGGCAATCTCACTCCTCATTTTACAACAAAGGGCATCCATCTATGGTCCAAGGTTTTAATTTAGCTGACAAGTGGAGAGCTTCTCAAGGTACTGATCTCTTTCGTAGAGAAGTTCCTGCTTCATCTCAAGGTTCTCGTTTAGGTGCCCAACTCCTTTGAGGTCCACAAATAGACCCATTAATTGGTAAAAGGGTAGATGCAATTTTGGAAAGAGTATCCCAATTGAAGAGTTATGGAAATTCTAGTGAGCATGAAGTTATTGTAGATACAATGGATGTATCTCCTCCACTGACAAATATAACTACTTCCAAAGACTTGAGTTTAAATGGAGACTATATGTTCCCAAACATGCCCCAGTCGAGCAGATGAACCTGATGTGTCTTGAGTAAAGAAGATAGTGGTTTATTAAAGCATTTGCATTATCCCACTTGCTATCAGTTACTACTTTTTGAGTGGCTTGTTAGTTGCTTTTGTGCAGGATTTCTATAATATATAATGTCCTCGTGCAAGTAAATGCCACGCATAGTCGTTCCAACCCCGTCGATGACTCCGTGCATATCTTTCCAACCATTGGTCTTAGCATCAAACCGTCAGTTCTAACAGCTCCGGATGGCCGGGTAAATGCTAGTGGAAACCTCATTCGGAACCCACAGTCGTTCGATCCCCATTGACAACTCCGTGCTGAAGTGTCCCTCAAGGTCCCTTAAGCATGAAATCGGTGATCTTTGTCGGGTCGTATCTCAGAGCTCGTGTGACATAGAATCAATCTGTGAGGAGATACGGGACCATGTTGTTAGGGCCTACAAAATCCTATCTCAGTTTCTGGAGATTCAATTTCATTTAAATTTGGCAACACATTCTCGGTTGGTGTCAAAACTCAAAGTGTTCCTCAGCTGAAATGGCCAACGTTGCATATCTTTTGAACCATCAGTCATAGCATCGAACCGTTAGTTCCAACAACTTTGAATGGCCGGGTAAATGCTAGTGGCAACCTCATTCAGCACCCACAATTGTTTGATCCCCGCCGACGACTCCGTGCTGAAGTGTCCCTCAAGGTCCCTTTAGCATGGAATTGACGATCTTTGCAGGGTCATATCTCGCAGCTCTTGCAAGGTAAAATTGATCTGTCAAGTGATACGGGACAATGTTGCTGGGGCCTACAAAAGATTGTCTCAGTTTTGAGAGATTCAACTTCGTTTAAATTCCACAACACATTCTCAGTCGGTGTCAGAACTCAAAGTGTTCATCAGCTGAAACGGCCAACGTTGCATATCTTTCCAACCATCAGTCATAGTATCGAACCATTAGTTCCAATAGCTCCGAATGGCCAGGTAAATGCTAGGGGAACCTCATTCGGCACCCATAGTCTTTCGATCCCCGCCGACGACTCTGTGCTGAAGTGTCCCTCAAGGTCCCTTAAGCATGAAATTGATGATATTTGTGGGGTCATATCTCAGAGCTTGTGCGACATAGAATTGATTCGTCAGGTGTTATGGGACTGTGTTGCTAGGGCCTACAAAATCTTGTCTCAGTTTTTAGAGATTCAACTTCTTTTAAGTTTGGCAACACATTCTCAGTCAATGTCAGAACTCAAAGTGTTCCTCAGCTAAAATGACCAATGTTGTGTATCTTTCGAACCATCAGTCGTAGCATTAAACCATCAGTTCCAATAGCTCCAAATTGCTGGGTAAACGCTAGTGGCAACCTTGTTCACCATGCACAGTCATTTGATCCCTGCTGACGACTCTGTGCTGAAGTGTCCCTCAAGGTCCCTTAAGCATGAAATCGATGATCTTTGTGAGGTCATATCTCAGAGCTCATATGATGTAGAATCAATTCATCAGGTGCTATGGGATCATGTTGTCGAGGCCTACAAAAGCTTATCTTAGTTTTCAAAGCTTCAACTTATTTTAATTTTGGCAACACATTCTCGGTCGGTGTCAGAACTCAAAGTGTTCCTCAGCTGAAATGGCCAACATTGCATATCTTTCAAACCATTGGTTGTAGCATCAAACTGTTAGTTCCAACAACTCTGGATGGCCGGGTAAATGCTAATGGAAACCTCATTCACCATGCATAGTTGTTTGATCCCCACCGATGACTCCGTGCTAAAGTGTCCCTTAAGGTCCCTTAAGCATGAAATCAGCGATCTTTGCGGGGTCATATCTCGGATCTCATGCGACATAGAATCAATTCATCAAGTGCTACGGGACCATGTTCCCAGGGCCTACAAAAGCCTATCTCAATTTTTAGAGATTCAACTTATTTTAAGTTCAGCAACACATTCTCGATCGGTGTCAGAACTCAAAGTGTTCCTCAACTGAAACGGCCAACATTGCATATCTTTCGAACTGTCAGTCATAGCATCGAACCATCAATTCCAATAGCTCTAGATGGCTAGGTAAACGTTAGTAGCAACCTCATTCAGCACCCACATTCATTCGATCCCCGTCGATGACTCTGTGCTAAAGTGTCCCTCAAGGTCCCTTAAGCATGAAATCAGTGATCTTTGCAGGGTCATATCTTGGAGCTCGTGTGATGTAGAATAAATTTGTCTAGTGCTACGGGACTATGATGCTAGGGCCTACAAAAGCCTATCTTAGTTTTCAGAGATTCAACTTATTTTAAGTTCGGCAACACATTCTCGGTAGGTGTCAGAACTCAAAGTGTTCATTAGCTGAAATGGCCAATGTTGCATCTCTTTCAAACCATCGGTCGTAGCATCGAACCATTAGTTCCAACAGCTCCGGATGGTCAGGTAAACGCTAGTGGCAACCTCGTTCACCATGCAGAGTCATTTGATCCCCGTCGATGACTCCGTACTGAAGTGTCCCTCAAGGTCCCTTAAGCATGAAATTGGTGATCTTTACGGGGTCATATCTTGGATCTCGTGTGATGTAGAATCAATTCATTGTTAGGAATGAATGCAAAGTGTTTTGGCAGTCATTCTGTAGCAGTTGTTGTTGCATTCATGACTTGGATTGTCATTGATGTCAACACAGTGATATTCTGGATATTAGCAGGAAAGTAGGTACAGTTTTGTTTTGCGCACATGTTGTATTGTAGATTGGCTTTTGTGTAGTTGAAGGTATGTTCTTTGGTGTGTTATTAACCTATGGTTAATAGTGCAAAAATAAATTCATTCATTTGTAAGAGTTATGAGCATTTTGGTGAAAGCAGTGTTTAGACAGTGTTTCTGTGTAGCGATGTTTGAAAATCGGAGGATATCTCTTAGCTGGGATGGAATCTGATTTTGCACAATTAAAGGGATGTTGGAGAATCATTAATGATGACATGGTTCATAGCACAAACTTCGAGGATATGTTTGGAGAAAGTTACAGTAACTGGAAGTCGATAGTTTTATGTGAATTCTGTGTGTAGCGTGTAGAATTTATTTTTTTGTAATTGAGGACCGACTCATTTGTAATTATTTGAGTTTGGTATATAAGAAAGAATTTTTTCCTTATTGTAAAGTGTACTATGAAGAGTGCGATGCGAATATATGCATGAAGTGAAGAAAAGAGCTAATTTAGTGATGAAGGAAGACTTGTGAGTACAGAGATCTGGAATTGTGATCTTGTGTAGCAGAGAGTGCAGTTTTGGCACAGTGTGAAGGAGGTAATATATTTCATATTATTTTGTTGAATAATTCTAAGATCTTTTGGACAGTGGGTTCAGAGATCTTGCCTTGAAGCTATTTGGGCAGTGGGTCCTTCTGTCTTCCATAAACTCTTAACCGGGTTAGAATCTTTTAACAGGGATTCAAAATCTCTTAACAGGGATTTATATGTACTGAATGTATTTCATAAGACTCCTAACAGGGTCCATCCTCTAACAAGGAACTTTCATATTAGTGCATCATTTTGTGGGCATCATTCCCACCGGGGTTTACTCTTTTCAAGAGGTTCCCTAGTTAACATATCTTGTGTTATTGCGCAATTGTGTATGATTATCTTTCTATGGTTGATCAATACATTGATTATATTGTTTAAAGCTATTGAATGGATAAATTATCTGATAACTGATTCACCCCCCCCCCCTCTTAGTTATCTTGGGGATCTTTACTTTCTAACAATTGGTATCAGAGCGGCAGGTCCTTGAAAGAAAAGTTTAACAACTGAAGGAGATCCATGGCAAATTTCAGAAAAGAAAGCCCTAAGTTTGATGGAGTAAATTTTGACAGCTGGAAAGAAAAGATGAAGACACATCTATTGTGTTTAGGACCAAGTTATTGGTTGATTACAAAGAATGAGAAGACTATCATTGAGGAAGACAATCTAGAGGCAGGAACTAAAGATGAACTAGATCTATTCATGTGTAACATACTTGCAAGAGAAGCACTTTTATCAGCACTACCAAAGAATGAATATAGTCAGGTAAGATGTTTGAAAACATCTCATACAATTTGGAAAGCTTTACATTCTACTTTTGAAGGTGATGAACATGCAAAGAAGGCTAGATTACATAATTGGATTTGTGCATTTGAAGATATCAGAATGATGCAAGATGAATCTATTAGAAGTTATATTGGTAGGATGTCTGAGATTGTGACAGGAATAAAGTCTTGTGGAGGTGATAAGACAGAGAGTGAAGTGATATGGAAAATTCTGAGAACTTTGACACCAGTATTCAAGAAGACAACGCAAATGATTGAACAAGTGATACCTTGTACATTAAACTTTTCAAGAGAGACTCTTCTTGGAAGATTAGAAATAGTAGAGATGAACTTGAGATTATCAGGAGAGCTACCTAGATTGGAAACAACATTCAGTGCTCTTAGCATTAGACCTACAAGAAGTACTAGTGTGAATGGAGATTATGCCAGCAGTAGCAGATCTGAGGAAGATAAGAAGATTGAAGAAGGTATTGCATTACTTGTAAAAAGAGAACCAGATGGTAAGAAAATCTTTAAATGTTTGACTTGTCAAGAATATGGTCATTTTTCATCTAAATGTCCTAAAAGAGTTAAGAAGTATAGAAGCAACTTTAAACCTAGGAGATCTAAAGAATGTTATTATGCAAATGATGAAGATTTTGAAGCAGGAATTGAAAAACATTTAAGTGACAGTGATAATGATAACTTTGAGGAAAGAGGATTTGTATCAATTAAAGAAGAAAGTTCTGAATCTGATAAAAGGGAAGAAAAGGCATTAGTTTCACAAGTTGAAAAGAAATCTGATTGGATTATAGACAGTGGTTGTTAACATCATATGACTGGAGATAAAAGAAAGTTTGTTAAGTTAGATAATTATGATGGAGGAATTGTTAGGGTTGGTAGCAATGCACCTTGTTTGATTAAGGGTATAGGATCTATTACTCTTGATGGAAAGACTAACACTGATGATGTTTACTTTGTTGATGGACTAAGACATAATCTACTAAGCGTTGGACAATTGGCTAATAAGGGTTATCAAGTTTGGTTTTCTGAGAAAACTTGTGTGATAAAAGATAAAGATGGAAATCTGATTGGAAAAGGATCCAGAACCAGAGGTAATGTATTTCAGTTGAATCCTACTGAGATGACATGTTTGATAACTAGGATTGATGACAGTTGGTTATGGCATAAAAGGTTTTGTCATATAAACTTTGATAATATTGTCAAGGTGAGCACTACACTTGCAGTAAGAGATTTACCTAGAATTATGAAACCTACTAACATGATTTGCAAAGAATGTATGATGGCAAAGTAGAAAAGGAGTTCATTTCCCAATAAGAAGTTCACATCGGCAGAGAAGTTGAAGATTGTTCATACAGACTTGAGTGGTCCTACTAGGACTAGAGGATTCTATGGTGAAAGGTATTTTATGATTCTTGTTGATGATTTTACAAGAATGATGTGGATTGCATTTTTAAAAGAAAAATCTGAAGCATTTGATAAGTTTAAGATCATGAAAAGCAAAATTGAGAATGAATCTGGAATGAAGATTAAGTGTCTAAGATTTGATAGAGGTGGTGAATTTACATCTAGAGAGTTTAACACCTTTTGTGAAATGAATGGTATTAAGAGACAACTTTAAGCCCCTAGAACACAAGAACAAAATGGTATTGCAGAAAGAAGGAACAGGTCAATAACTGAAGCAGCAAGAGCTATGTTGTTTGAAAATGATTTGGCTAAAACTTTTTGGAGAGAAGCAGTGAACACAACAGTATACACTATGAACAGAGTACAAATCAGAGCAGATACAAACAAGACACCTTATGAATTATGGTTTGGACATACACCCTCAGTTAAGTATTTTAGAATTTTTGGAAGTAAATGTTATATAAAGAGAGATGATGATATAGGAAATTTTGATCCTAGAAGTGATGAAGGAATATTTCTTGGATATTCTTTAAAAAGCAAAGCATATAGATGTTATAACAAAAGAACTAAGACTATTGTTGAAAGTGCAAATGTAAAAGTTGATGAGAAGTTTAAAATTCAGGAAAGAATGCTTGATTATGAATCTGATGGAGAAGCACAACCTCAGCCTAACATTGAAAATGCAAAATTATTTTTTGAAACTAACAGTGATTTGTTGAATGAAATTCATACTGAAGAAGACAGAGAAGAAAACAGAGAAGAAAACAAAGAAGAAAACAGAGAAGAAAATAGAGAAGAAAATAGAGAAGAAAGCAGAGAAGAATCTATAGTCGGAACAAGATCAGTAACTCTGACACCTAACAGGTATACTTCAAGACATCACCCTGTTGAGCAAGTTATTGGAAGTTTAGATAGAGGAGTTTTGACTCGAAATAAGGTACATTTATGTTTGATTTCTCAAATTGAACCTAAGACTACTAATGAAGCTTGTGAAGATGAACAATGGATCAATGCTATGAAAGAAGAACTAGAGCAGATTGAAAAAAACAAGACATGGGAATTGGTCCCTAGACCTGAAGACAAGAATGTGATTGGAACAAAGTGGGTATTAGAAATAAGATGAATGAACAAGGAGAAGTGATAAGAAACAAAGAAAGATTGGTATGTAAAGGATATTCACAACAAGAAGGAATTGACTATGAAGAAACCTTTGCACCTGTGGCCAGACTTGAAGCAGTGAGAATGTTTCTAGCATATGCAACTTACAAGAAATTCAGAGTGTATCAGATGGATGTGAAGTTAGCATTTTTGAATGGTGAATTGGAAGAAGAAGTCTACATTGAGCAGCCTGAAGGTTTTCCTTTGACACAAGAAGGAGATATGGTATGTAAGTTAAAGAAAGCTTTATATGGATTAAAACAAGCACCTAGAACCTGGTATGCAAGATTGGATAAGTATTTATTGAAATTGGGATTTATAAAAGGAACAGTAGATAGTAACTTATACACAAAAGAAATTGAGAATGGTTTGTTGGTTATAGTTATATTTGTTGATGATATTATCTTTGGAGGAGAAGATGAAGCTAGTGACAAATTTGCAGATGAAATGAAGACAGAATTTGAGATGACCATGATTGGAGAAATGAAATATTTCTTGGGATTACAAATAACACAAAGCAAGGAAGGTATATTTGTAAGTCAGACTAAGTATTTAAATGAATTATTGAAAATATTTGGAATGGAAGATTGTAAACATGTTGGAACACCTATGGTAACCGGACATAAGTTATCTAGCAAAGATGAGACACCAACAATTGAGCAGAAAAAGTATAGATCTATGATTGGAGGATTGCAGTACTTGACACATACAAGACCTGATATAGCACATTCAGTGGGGATTGTAGCAAGATTTCAAGCAGAACCTAGAGAATCACATTATGCAGTAGTAAAGAGGATACTAAGATATCTGAAAGGAACAATGGATTATGGATTATGGTATGAGATTTCTGATGATTTTACTTTATGTGCCTATACTGATGCAGATTAGGGAGGTAGCGTTGATGACAAGAAAAGCACCAGTGGTGGAGCCTTTTTTCTTGGAGGAAAATTGGTCTCTTGGCTAAGTAAGAAGCAGAATTGTACTTCACAAAGCACAACAGAAGCAAAATATGTTGCGACAGCAAATAATTGTAATCAGATTATTTGGATGAAGCAGATGTTGAAGGATATTGGAATAAAGTTTGATGAGCCTGTTGTTATACATTTTGATAACACCAGTACAGTGAGTATGTCAAAAAATCCTATTTTACATTCTAAGACTAAACATATTGAGATCAAGTATCATGTTGTAAGAGAGAAAGTTGCAGAAAAAGAAGTAAGATTGGAGTACATAAGTACAAACGAGCAGATAGCAGATATATTTACAAAGCCTTTACCTAAGGATACAATTGTGTATCTAAGAAGTATGCTTGGGGTTATGCCCCAACCTATTTTTGAGAATTGATGTAGATGATTGCATCCGTCTAGTGGTATATGAGCCCTATCTTTCTTTTGGATTGGATGTTGTAACTTCCTCTATGGGGGAGTTTATGAGCTGAGTCATGAGGACTCTTGTTATTGTATTCTTCTAAAAAGTGTCTTTTGACATTAAGTTGTTGTTGACTTAGTGATGTAATTTCTATCATTGATGTCAATGGGGGAGAGATATACATGAAAAACATTGTGGATTGTATGAGAGAGCTGAATAGGAAAACGAAGCAAGATTTGATTTGATATTTTGCAGTGATGTTACAGTATTGGATTTTTGGAACATTGGATGTTTTTCATCTATGTTGCCATCAATGCCAATGGGGGAGATTGTTAGGAATGAATGTAAAGTGTTTTGGCAGTCATTCTGTAGCAGTTGTTGTTGCATTCATGACTTGGATTGTCATTGATGTCAACACAGTGATATTCTGGATATTAGCAAGAAAGTAGGTATAGTTTTGTTTTGCACACATGTTGTATTGTAGATTAGATTTTTTTGCAGTTGATGGTATGTTCTTTGGTGTGTTATTAACCTATGGTTAACAGTGCAAAAATAAATTCATTCATTTGTAAGAGTTATGAGCATTTTGGTGAAAGCAGTGTTTAGACAGTGTTTCTGTGTAGCGATGTTTAGAAATCGGAGGATATCTCTTAGCTGGGATGGAATCTGATTTTGCATAGTTAAAGGGATGTTGGAGACTCATTAATGATGATGTGGTTCATAGTGCAAACTTTGAGGATATGTTTGGAGAAAGTTACAGTAACTGGAAGCTGACAGTTTTATGTGAATTCTGTGTGTAGCGTGTAGAATTTATTATTTTGTAATTGAGGACTGACTCATTTGTAATTATTTGAGTTTGGTATATAAGAAGGAATGTTTTCCTTATTTTAAAGTGTACTATGAAGAGTGAGATGCGAATATATGCATGAAGTGAAGAAAAGAGCTAATTTAGTGATGAAGGAAGACTTGTGAGTACAGAGATCTGGAATTGTGATCTTGTGTAGCAGAGAGTGCAGTTTTGGCATAGTGTGAAGGAGGTAATATATTTCATATTATTCTATTGAATAATTCTAAGATTGGAGAGTGGGTTCAGAGATCTTGCCTTGAAGCTATTTGGGTAGTGGGTCCTTCTATCTTCCATAAACTCTTAACCACGTTAGAATCTTTTAACAGGGATTCAAAATCTCCTAACAGGGATTTATATGTACTGAATGTATTTCATAAGACTCCTAATAGGGTCCATCCTCTAACAAGGAACTTTCATATTAGTGCATCATTTTGTGGGCATCATTCCCACCGGGGTTTACTCTTTTCAAGAGGTTCCCTAGTTAACATATCTTGTGTTATTGTGCAATTGTGTATGATTATCTTTCTATGGTTGATCAGTACATTGATTATATTGTTTAAAGCTATTGAATGGATAAATTATCTGATAACTGATTCACCCCCCCCCTCTCAGTTATCTTGGGGATCTTTACTTTCTAACATTCATTAGGTGCTACGAGACCGTGTTGTCGATGCCTACAAAAGCCTATCTCAATTTTTAGAGATTCAACTTATTTTAAGTTCGGCAACACATTCTCGGTCGGTGTCAGAACTCAAAGTGTTCCTCGGTTGAAACAACCAATGTTGCATATCCTTCAAACCATCAGTCATAGCATCGAACCATCAATTCCAACAACTCCAGATGGCTGGGTAAACGCTAGTGGCAACCTCATTCGGCACCCATAGTTGTTCAATCCCCGCCAATGACTCTGTGCTGAAGTGTCCCTGAAGGTCCCTTAAGCATGAAATCAATGATCTTTGTGGGGTCATATCTCAGAGCTTATGTGAGGTAGAATTGATTTGTCAGGTGCTATAGGACCATGTTGCTGGGGCCTACAAAATCATGTCTCAATTTTTAGAGATTCAACATATTTTAAATTCAGCAACACATTATCGGTCAGTGTCAAAACTCAAAGTGTTCCTTAGCTGAAAGGGCCAACATTGTATATCTTTTGAACCGTCTGTTCTAACAGCTCCAAATGGCTGGGTAAATGCTAGTGGCAACCTCATTCACCACCCACAGTTGTTCGAACACTGCCGATGACTCTGTGCTAAAGTGTCCCTCAAGGTCCCTTAAGCATGAAATTAGTGACCTTTGCGGGGTCATATCTCAGAGCTCGTGTGACATAGAATCAATTTTTTCAGGTGCTACGAGACCGTGTTGTTGAGGCCGACAAAAGCCTCTCTTAGTTTTTAGAGATTCAACTTATTTTAAGTTCAACAACACATTCTCGGTCGATGTCAGAACTTAAAGTGTTCCTCAGCTGAAATGGTCAACGTTGCGTATCTTTCAAACCGTTGGTCGTAGCATCGAACCGTCAGTTCCAACAGCTCTGGATGGTCGGGTAAACGCTAGTGGAAACCTCATTTAGCATGCACAGTCATTCGAATGCTGCTGACGACTCCGTGCTGAAGTGTCCCTCAAGGTCCCTGAAGCATGAAATTAGTGATCTTTGCGGGGTCATATCTCAGAGCTCGTGCAATGTAGAATTGATTCGTTAAGTGCTATGGGACCATGTTACTGGGGCCTACAAAAGCCTCTCAATTTTTAGAGATTCAACTTATTTTAAGTTCAGTAACACATTCTCGGTCGGTGTCAAAACTTAAAGTGTTCCTCAACTAAAATGGCCAACATTGCCTATCTTTCAAACCGTCAGTCGTAGCATCGAACCATCAGTTCCAATAGCTCTAAATGGCTAGGTAAACACTAGTGGCAACCTCATTCAGAACCCATAGTCATTCGATCCCCATCAATGACTCCATGCTGAAGTGTCCGTCAAGGTCCCTTAAGCATGAAATCGGTGATCTTTGCGGGGTCAGATCTCGAAGCTCATGCAAGGTAGAATCAATTTGTTAGGTGCTATGGGACTATGTTGCCAGGGCCTACAAAAGCCTGTCTCAATTTTTAGAGATTCAACTTATTTTAAATTCGGCAACACATTCTCGGTCGGTGTCAGAACTCAAAGTGTTCTTCAGCTGAAATGACCAACGTTGCGTATCTTTTGAACCATCGGTCGTAGCATCAAACCATCTATTCCAATAGCTCTAAATGGCTAGGTAAATACTAGTGGGAACCTCATTCACCACCCACAATCATTCGAACGCTGCCAATGACTCCATGCTGAAGTGTCCCTCAAGGTCCCTTAAGCATGAAATTAGCGACCTTTGTGGGGTCATATCTCGGAGCTTGTGTGACATAGAATCAATTTGTCAAGTGCTATGGGACTGTGTTGCTAGGGCCTACAAAAGCCTCTCTCATTTTTTAGAGATTCAACTTATTTTAAGTTTGGCAACACATTCTCGGTCGGTGTCAGAACTCAAAGTGTTCCTCAGCTGAAACGGTCAATGTTGCGTATCTTTCAAACCGTAGGTCGTAGCATCAAATTGTCAGTTCCAATAGCTCCAGATGGCTAGGTAAATGCTAGTGGAAACCTCGTTTAGCATGCACAGTCGTTTGAACACCACCGATGACTCCGTGCTGAAGTGTCCCTCAAGGTTCCTTAAGCATGAAATTGGCGATCTTTGCGGGGTCATATCTCAGAGCTCATGCGATGTAGAATCGATTCATCAGGTGCTACGGGACCATGTTGCTAGGGCCTACAAAATCCTATCTCAGTTTTCATAGATTCAACTTATTTTAAGTTCGGCAACACATTCTCTGTCGGTGTCAAAACTCAAAGTGTTCCTCAATTGAAACGGCCAACGTTGTGTATCTTTCGAACCGTCAGTCGTAGCATCGAATCGTTAGTTCCAATAGCTCCGAATGGCTAGGTAAATGCTAGTGGCAACCTCGTTCGGCATGCACAGTCATTCAAATGCCGCCAATGACTCTGTGCTAAAGTGTCCCTCAAGGTCCCTTAAGCATGAAATTAGTGATATTTGCGGGGTCATATCTTGGAGCTCGTGTGATGTAGAATTGATTTTTTAGATGCTACAGGACCGTGTTGCCAGGGCCTACAAAAGCCTATCTCAATTTTTAGAGATTCAACTTATTTTAAATTCGGCAACACATTCTCGGTCAGTGTCAGAACTCAAAGTGTTCCTCAGCTGAAACGACCAACATTGCATATCTTTCGAACCATCGGTCGTAGCATCAAACCATCTATTCCAATAGCTCCAGATGGTTGGGTAAACACTAGTGGCAACCTTGTTTGCCACCCATAGTCATTTGAATGCCGTTGATGACTCCGTGCTGAAGTGTCCCTCAAGGTCCTTTAAGCATGAAATCGATGACCTTTGCGGGGTCATATCTCAGAGCTCATGCTATGTAGAATTTATTTTCCAGGTGTTACAAGATTGTGTTACCAGGCCCTACAAAATCCTCTCTCAGTTTTCAAAGATTCAACTTATTTTAAGTTTGGCAACACATTCTCGGTCAGTGTCAGAACTCAAAGTGTTCCTTAGCTGAAATGGTCAACGTTGCGTATCTTTCAAACCATCGGTCATAGCATCAAACCATCAGTTCCAACAGATCTGGATGACCAGGTAAATGCTAGTGGCAACCTCGTTCAGCATGCACAGTCATTCGAATGCCACCGACAACTCCGTGCTGAAGTGTCCCTCAAGGTCCCTTAAGCATGAAATCGATGATCTTTGTGGGGTCATATCTTAGAGATCATGCGATATAGAATCAATTCATTAGGTGCTACGAGACCGTGTTGTGAAGGCCTACAAAAGCCTCTCTCAGTTTTCAGAGATTCAACTTATTTTAAGTTTGGCAACACATTCTCAATCGGTGTCAGAACTCAAAGTGTTCATTAGCTGAAACGGCCAACGTTGCATGTCTTTTGAACCGTCAATCGTAGCATCAAACCATCAGTTCCAATAGCTTCGGATGGCTGAGTAAATGCTAGTGGCAACCTTGTTCAGCATGCACAGTCATTCAAATTCCGCCGACGACTCCGTGCTGAAGTGTCCCTCAAGGTCCCTTAAGCATGAAATCAAGAATCTTTGTGGGGTCATATCTCGGAGCTCGTGTAATGTAGAATCAATTCATCAGGTGCTACGAGACCATGTTGCTAAGGCCTACAAAAGCCTATCTCAATTTTCAAAGATTCAACTTATTTTAAGTTCGGCAACACATTCTCAGTTGGTGTCAGAACTCAAAGTGTTCCTCAGCTGAAACGGCCAACGTTGCATATCTTTCAAACCATCGGTTGTAGCATCGAACTGTCAGTTCCAATAGCTCTAAATGACTGGGTAAATGCTAGTGGCAACCTCATTTTCCATGCATAGTTGTTCGAACGCCGCTGACGACTTCGTGCTGAAGTGTCCCTAAAGGTCCCTTAAGCATGAAATTGGCGATCTTTGCGGGGTTATATCTTGGAGCTCATGCAACATAGAATCAATCTGTTAGGTGCTATGAGACTATGTTGTTAGGGCCTATAAAAACCTCTCTCAATTTTTAGAGATTCAACTTATTTTAAATTCGGCAACACATTCTCAGTTGGTGTCAGAACTCAGTGTTCCTCAGCCAAAATGGCCAACATTGCGTATCTTTCGAACTATCAGTTGTAGCATTGAACCGTCAGTTGCAACAGCTCCAGATGGCTGGGTAAACACTAGTGGCAACCTCATTCACCACGCACAGTCATTCGAACCCCACCGATGACTTCGTGTTGAAGTGTCCCTCAAGGTCCCTTAAGCATGAAATTGGTGATATTTGTGGGGTCATATCTCAGAGCTCATGCAAGGTAGAATTGATCCATTAGGTGCTACGAGACCATGTTACTGGGGCCTACAAAATCCTATCTCAATTTTCAGAGATTCAACTTATTTTAAATTCGGTAACACATTCTTGGTCGGTGTCAGAACTCAAAGTGTTCCTCAGTTGAAACGACCAACATTGCGTATCTTTCAAACCGTCGGTCGTAGCATCAAACTGTTTGTTCCAACAACTTTGAATGGTTGGATAAATGCTACTGACAACCTTTTTTGGCACACATAGTCGTTCAAACGACACCGACGAATCCGGGGTGAGCAGTAGGATGAGTGCAAATATGTATTCTAGTGTTTGTCATTAACAATCAGTGAGTTAGGGGACAATTAGAAGTTAGTTTGTAAAAGCATAAGGTTGCACATCCACATCTGTCATAGTAATCTTATTGATAAAAGAACTCTTGCCAACATTATGGCACCCCAAGAATCCTTATATTATGTAATGTCTTCAATTTAGCAAGTACCTATGCTTGCTATTGTCAGTTCATTAATGCGATTCCCGTGAGCTGATGGAATGTTTAGGGGATCTCTGTGTGCACTTAATATTTATAGTAAGTTAGTTAGTGGCTCCTATTTTAGGCAAGGCAGTTGGATTTCAGTTTGATCTTCATTCTTCTTTAGTTGGGTTCATAATGTGCATCCGTCTTCATATCTTATACAATTAAGCTTGGCTTAATTTATTATCATGTTACTTTATGTTCTAATTAAAAAGTGTGTGCTTGATGCTTCAAGGCACTTAAGTGAGAAGTGTGTATTTGAAGCTGGAGTTTGGTGTGATGAAGAAGATTGAAGTTTTTGCTTAAAAAGCCTTTGACTTGCGAAAATGGATTTCATTGATTATGTTATATTTTGATGAAATGGACAATTCTGTAATGGTTCGAAATGCTAAGGAGACTAGGGTTTAATTGCCAAGAAGAACATTCATTCTTCCAGGCACTGTGTTGTGAGATGGAGTCTTGTGCCATCAAATAATACTAAGAATGCCATTGAGTTTCGAAAGTGGTGGGCGGCTAGCAAATCTGGGTGTGTTTCTAGTAGTGTTGTGAATTATCGGCAAGAGGTTTGTTGTTCGAAGGTTTTAATACAGAGACTACAGCGACTAGACTTAATTATCATAACCATAGGGTCTTTCAATTCTCTTCCAAGGGTAAGTCTTCTGCAAACGGTTCTTCCCAGCAGGTGCGGGTTTGATAACATTATCGGGTGTGTGAGTTGATGCTTTGCTATTACATTCCAGTAGCTGCAAATTCAATAACAGAAGTTGCGTGAGCAATTTCAGCTGCAGATTATACTTTCAGTCATAGCAGATGAAATAACAGGTGCATGAATGTTATTTTAATTTGAGGAGATTATGAAATATTAAAAATTATAATAATGAACATGGAGTTTCAATTTATTGAATGTCTTGAAATTTAAATGAAGAATTTTCAACCAAGCTATAAATAAATTGTTGAAGCATTAGTATCCGAATTTGTCAGAATTTCTTTAAAAAATTATCATTGCAAGAACAAGAGCCACTTAGGCTTCTTACATATTATATTTATACATTTATGCATTCATTTCATTACTTTTTTTATTATTACAGTTAAGGAATTGACTGTTATTGAGGACAGTGACTGGCATTTGTAGCACAGTCATCAAGTTAAACATACAAGCATAACTATAAGGCATGGGAAATTTACAAAGCAAAGACATGAACATAAACATAATTTAGTATACATCAATACACCAAACACATGAATTTCATACCTAAAACATAAAAAAAAAAAATCGTAGGGCATGAAGTCAAATATATATGTCCAATAATGTCACACATTGAATATATTCAATACAATAAAACTAGCTTCCTCAAAGCCAAATGGATGTACAACATATCACTGATACAATATACAAAAAATATGTCCACTAATGCCATATAGGCATACCATCCATATCCCTAATCTAGTCCTTTCCCGCTAGGGGAAGAAAACAAATCTCGAGCTGTCTTCGATCGTCGCATCGATGGAGATGCAATGGATGTCGTAGTCTTTCGATTGCGCTCACTTGTCCTCTTGTCTAGACTCTTATGTAGCTCGACCTGATAAAAAAAATTAGATAGAGATAACTCATATACATCAAAATTGAATTATACAATGACATAAAATTGAATATTGGCTTACCGCTAGCAAATAGTCACTATGTTCATCCACCAAAGGCGCTTGCTAGTGATCTGGAGTCATCAGTCCCTACAACAATGATCAAAATAATAATTAAAATACATACATGGATATCATTATAAAATTCAATACAAACTATTAAAATAACAATTAAAGTTAAGTGATCTCTTTCATACCTCAGTCAGTGCTTTAGAACTAGCTATTGCTGCAGCTACTCCACGATCCAAAGTATCATAGACAGAAGGAGGAGTCTCTGATGTCAAAAGTTGAAAATGAAACAAAAAAAGTAAATTATGCAGTTATCAAGATTACATATATTTTTTACAACCCTACTAATGAGTAAATGATACCTCCATGAAGGTTCCACTGCGTCCTCCAGTGTGTGGTGTCGAAGTCGAAGCTCCAACATTCAACTAGTACACATGTACATGGAAAATTATAAGATAACCATTCATATAAGAATGTACTACTGACATGTTAATTATAATGCATTATTACATGTATACCTGTGGACTCAATGGTGACCTCACAAACCCAGGTGAAAGAATGTAATCATTGTGCCTCTAGATTTTGATCATAATTTGTCTAGTAATTTAGTCATTCATTCATTAATTAAATATGATCAAGTAAATCCAATTAATATGCAAATAAAGATACGTAAGGAAAGTTGCACGATGCCCTTCGCTGTCTGTTGTGAATGTCGATGGTCCACCAGTACACATCTAATGCACATTCACAATAAGTTAGGATACAACTATTCATATAATTACATAATAATCAAATATGTTAATTAAATTTTTTATTCGATACATACTTGTGCAATTGACAACGATGTGTAAAAGGGGACATTATGTTAAAAAGATAACAAAATATAAAGAATTGCAAAAAATTGTTTAATCAATTGAGTTAGGAGTAAGAAGATTTACCATGAATTAATGCAAGAACTAGGAGCATACACTAAAAATAAGCAACATGGAGACAAGATTTTGAAGGGGAAAAGCATAAAAAAAACCCTTGTGAATTTAATGAAAGTGGCAACAAATGCCTAAGAATGAGAGAGAAAGAGAGAGAGAGAGAGAGAGAGAGAGAGAGAGAGAGCAATGCTCATACAATAAGAAGAAGAAAAATCTCATGAGAGAATGAGAAGAGAGTCATCTCTTAATAGAGATGTGAGAGAGGAGTTACATTGTAACTCCCATATCTGAGTGAGCCACATTTCACTAGTGTGTGAGACAAGTGTAGGATTCCTCATAAGGAGGAATATCTATTTTCCTTAATAAAGGAAATTACAAATATGAGTTGTCCTCCCACTTGGACTAGAGGACAAAATTACATGTAGAGATTCCTTTAGGAATATCCTAAAATAAATAAAAGGAGGATACCTTGGTTTATCCTCAAATTAAATAAAACAACCAAGGAAAGATTAAGTTCTAACACCCCCCTTTAATCTTTACTTGGGGTAATTACATCAATAGGTATCAAACCCAAATGTTTACAATGAATTTGAGATGTTTCTTTAGAAAGAGTCTTCAATAGGATGTCTTTGGCTTGATCAAATTGCATGTCTTCAATTTGAGCTTTGGAGCTTGAATGGTACATATGACTTTTGGCAAAGTGAATAGCATGTTGAGGAGAGTCCAAATCTTTAAGAAACCATTGAGATTCTTGAGATGCATTTATGCATTCCATATATTCATTTCCAATAGAAAATAGAGGTGGAACATAATCAACACCTGAGCCTGCAAAAAGGCAAAAAACACTAGTAGAGTGCCCATCATTGGGATCACCTAGTGCTAAATCAGTAACACTTTGGAAAAAATCATGGGTCATAGAATCATAAATGCAATCTTCAGTTGCATAAACCAAATTTGTAACATGTTCATTAGAATATGAAATAGGAGAGTTAATATAAGCATCATTATCATTAACCTCCACAATAATCATAGGATTAGTACTATCATCAGGAATTTCATCTTGAGTATCTTGCAAAGTATCATTAAGGAAGGTAGATATAATTTCATCTTCTTGGTCTAACATATCATCAATAAGAGAGTAAGGAGGAGGTAACAGAGTATTTCCATCATCAACAACCTGTAACAAGTTATCTCTATGAGGAAAATAAGAAGTGTGAGAGGATCATCCCCAAAACAACCATCATCACATGGGTCATCCCAAATAGGAAAATCAGTTGAAGGATACATAATAAGGGGAACATGTTTCTCGTAAGTTTGAAAAGTGTTCTCTAAGACATGCCACATCTTATGTGTTGTAGTGCAATCTGAGATAAGATGGTATAAATCTAGATGTAATGAGAGTCCAATTAGACTAAATGCTTCCTCATCTTTCAACTACCAGGAATCCTGGTCAGCTTGAGGAGTGGTGGATGTCGGTTTCAAAATTGGTGAAAACACAATGTCAAACAGGTGTTGAGATTTCAAAAAATCAGACATGTGAGACCTCCAAACAAAATAATTAGAACTATTGAGTTTAAATTTTGGCATTGACATAGACATGATGAAACAAAAAAGGCAATAGGAAGATAATATAATTATATAAAAAAGAATAAAGAAATTATTAACAAAACGTTACAACCTGCAAGAAAAAGGATTAGAAAGATGATATGAATCTAAACAACTATAATTAATAACTTATGTTAAAAGATGAGTTGAAGCTAATCAGCATAAGAAAAAAGACACAAATGACAGGAACTAAGAGGATCACACAATAACCCTGCAAGAAAACATTAGCAAAAAATAAAATACTATAAAAAAAAAAAACCTGCAAAGAAACGTTAGCTAAAAAAAATGAATTGAATCTAACCAAAAACCCTTAAAAAAAACTTAGGTTCCTGTAGCAAAGAAGCTTCCTAAAGTGCTAACATGCAAACTGGATCACGGTAGAATAGAGGTTCCTGTAGCAAAACAGCTTCCTGTAGCGCTGACAGGCAAACTAGATCACGGTAGAACAGAGGTTCCTGTAGCAAAATGCTTTTTGAAGCACTAACATGCAAACTAGATTAAATCGATAATAAAGGAGAGCGACAGAAATGAGTTACCATGTGGTGATACTGTAACTACTAAATGCTATTAATAAAGATGATGTGATACACTATTTAATAAAAAATAAAACAACATGCAACTGAAGCAATCTATTGAATAAAGGTACCCTACAGAGGAAGAGAATAGAGGTTCCTATAGCAAAAATGGTTCCTGTAGCAAAATGCAAATAGGGATAACAAAGGTAAACTGAATTGAATCAAACTTGTATAGACAAAGCCACTCCTTCCAATGTAGCCACTACTCCACAAAAAACTTATTAGAAACAATGGCTTGAAGGAACTCCTCTTGAAACATACATGCAACCAAACAAAACACACATGCAAACAAAAAAAAAATGCACATGCAAGGATTTACAGTGCTGTTCAAATCATGAATAGTGCTAAGTTAGTGCATTTACTAAAAAAGATAATCAAATTAGCTATTCAAGATTACTAACATGCAAGAATTTGCTAACAGTGCTATTCAAAAATTATAAACAGATCTAAGTTATGCAAGAAGATATAGAACAGAAAAAATTGAAACATACAGAGGCATGCAATAAAAAATTAGCAGAGAATGAACATGCAATGAAAAATAGTGATCTTGAGGGGAACTCCACCTATAGGTAGAAATGGAGAGAGTGAGAATAAAATAGCACATGCAAAAACTTCTATATTAACAAAGTTGCGCATGCAAGAAACTCTTCAAAAAAAAAATCAATAACCACGCATAAACTACTATCTTAACAAAGCAAGAAACTTAGAATTTGGAGCGCATGCAAACAAAAATGAAGAAGGAAAGACAAACTACAAGCAAGGAAAAAAGACAACAAAAAAATCATGCATGAAACACACGTGAGCAGCCCAAAAAAAGAACTTGCTAAAAAATGAAATAAAAAGGGCATAAAAAAGAAGGCGACCGGAAGAATAAAAAAATGGTTACTGAAGCTCTAAAAACAAGATTATCTACTAAACCAATAATAACAAATGCGACAGGAAGTAGAAAATAACAGTTACTGACGCTCTGAAAAAAAAATGATTATTATCTACTAAATAAAGCCAAACAAAATTTTGAAAACAAAGGATACCAACCGACATATAATGAATAAAGATAGAGTTAGGTTAGTAAATAATGAAATAAAGATATTCTATTATATTTTCACCACTAAACTAGAAATGCAAGAATTGAAACTAAAGAGATTAAATTTTGATATGAGAGTATAATATTAACAAGATTGAAATATCAAATGAATCAAATAGGACAACCGGGTTTGGTGGTAAACCAGCCAAACCCAAAAAAAAATTTATTTTTCTCTTCTAATAGATTAGACAAAAAAAATTAGCAACAAACTTTCTCAAGAGTCTCCGATATTGGAGTGCTCCAAGATATGGTATCTCCTTCACCTGTACACTCAATAAACGATTAAACCAACCTGCTTTGATACCATGTTAAAAAGATAACAAAATATAGAGAATTGCAGGAAATTGTTTAATCAATTGAGTTAGGAGTAAGAAAATTTACCATGAATTAATGCAAGAACTATGAGCATGCACCAAAAATAAGCAACGAGGAGACAAGATTTTGAAGGGGAAAAGCATAAAAAAACCCCTGTGAATTTAATGAAAGTGGCAACAAATGCCTAAGAATGAGAGAGAGAGAGGGAGAGCAATGCTCATACAATAAGAAGAAGAAAAATCTCATGAGAGAATGAGAAGAGAGTCATCTTTTAATAGAGATGTGAGAGAGGAGTTACATTGTAACTCCCATATCTGAGTGTGTCACATTTCACTAGTGTGTGAGACAAGTGTAGGATTCCTCATAAGGAGGAATATCTATTTTCCTTAATAAAGGAAATTACAAATATGAGTTGTCCTCCCACTTGGACTAGAGGACAAAATTACATGTAGAGATTCCTTTAGGAATATCCTAAAATAAATAAAAGGAGGATACCTTGGTTTATCCTCAAATTAAATAAAACAACCAAGGAAAGATTAAATTCTAGCATATTAGGATCATTGCCACTTCCACTGCCACTGCCACCGCCACTGACACTCTTGCCCTGAATTTTCATCATAAACAATAGATACTAAATTAAATAGTTATTCTTTTATAAATGAAATATGATCAAAGCAATTTAATGAACTTGGAAATATTTACCTATGTGTCAATGCCAAATGTCGTATTTAGAAAGTTATCAGTCATCAATCCAATATCCTCTTTCTCTCTCTCGCTAGTACCAAATGTGCACAAGCATCCACATGACTGACAAATATGCCCCCTTGAGGATTGACCATATTCACCCTCAACTAAAGGAGTGACACATTGAATGAGAGTCTGTGTCAAAGCACTAATCGTGCCTAGTGTGTTTGCCTCTACATGTTCCTTCACAACGGAAGGAATACTAACATGATCCAATGGTGGCTTTCCACTAACAACCCTAGGTGTATTAGGGTCATGATGTGCCCCTGCTCGATCAAACAATGAACCCCCTCCTCTACCGTGAGAATCCAACATGTCAAAATAATTTGGCACCACCTTGAGTACAAACTCGAAATAGAGTTTCCTCAAGAAATATATAGGAACTTCATGATTGTTACAAGGAGGCGAATCAAAGACCATCCACCATCTCTCCCAAAAATTGTTTTTAATGTCTTCATTTATGCACCAATAAATTGGGAACCTCCTTGTTGTAGTTCTAAGAGTATTTGCATCCCCTAGTTTTTTAAATAGCTGGCAAATGTCATCTTTTGTGATCTTTTTTCTTTTTTATGTCCGCATAAGATAATTTATTTGCACAATATTGTTTTTGTTCTTCTCTTTTATCCCACCATAAATTAATTTTCCCACTAACTGTGCTTACGTGGGTCAAGATTGCTTCCAATGATTTTGCAAGTCTTGCCCTTCTGAGATTTGTATCACTAGAATCTTTTAACCTATTAATTAAAGATTCTAATTCTTTTTTTCCTCTTTCAATTTGGTTCAACAAATTTTTTTGTGTTCCAGGAGGAGGTTTCTCAATTGGTGGAGGCAATTGAGGTTCATTTTCTTCATTTCTTTCTTCATTCGGTTCTTCATTTGGTTCTTCATGAGGAGATAGAGGGTTTGGTGGAGGGAGATTATTTCTTCTTGACAATTAAAAAAACTACATTTTAAAATATTGATTACACAACAAATTTAAAGAAAAATAAATTTGAACAAAATAAATTTAAACAAAAACAAATTGCAACAAAACTAAAATTTTAAAACAAATAAGAGGCATGATAAGTTGTAAAAACACATACCTCTTCTCTCGGATTGAACTTGACGACGTCGTGGAGCCATTTGATCGATGGATGAACAAAAATAATCAACTCACAAACAACTATAATAGGGCGTGCACACTTTCAAATATCCTCTTAGCTGAAAACGCGGGTTTGAGAAAGCAAAATGAGCTCAAACCCGCGTGCAACAAAAATATATAACTTTTTCAAAAGGGTGTACGCCCTATAGGGCGTACACCCTTTGGAAAACACTAAGTTTTGAAAACTTAGTGTTTTCCAAAGGGCGTACGCCCTATAGGGCGCATGCCCTATGGCTTGGGTTTCCCAAGCCTAAGGCTTTGAAAACCCAAGCCATAGGCATGCGCACTATAGGGCGTACGCCCTTTAGTGCATGCGCACTATTTGCGATGGGGGGCCAGAAAGAAAAGTGGCATCTTTTTGGTCCCCCATCTTTGTGCATTTACCCTCACATAATGTAACACTAATGTCATCATCAGCAATATGAACACATCAGATCATGAGTAAGCTAGAATCAAATCACTATAACTAAACGCACACTAATTAGAGGTCATAAACACCTAACAAAAATAGAGTCACCTAAAATTAAAAATATATCACATAGTAGACTTAACATCAATAGCATAGGTAAGATAGAATAATCACCTCAAAATGAATAATCTTGAAACAAATTTATCTGTATCCTACATTAACACATATATATAAGTTTTCAAACAAGAATTAAACAATTCCACATGTTCTTTAGTGAAAAGCAGTATCTATGGACATACTAGCCATCAATATACTACAAAAAAATCCATCTTCTATAGCAAAGACAATAACTTAACTAAAGTTTCACTTTGTGTACCTTCCAAGTCTACACAATTAAGGCATGAAATTGTAACCGCGTCCTTCTTTCCACAACTGCACATATGATAAATATGCCAACTTGCACAACACATGGTTATATATTTATTTCATGGATTTTAAAATAAAACCATGCCTAACTATTTTTTCTAAAGAAAATTTCATAACATAATGAAGCAATTGTAATCCTACAGATATAATATTTTCTACATTAATCAAGGCATAATGAACTCTATATAAAAAACACAATGATCTATCCTAACTCTGATATGCACGTATAAACAAAAAAGATATACCTTCTACTAAAATGTGTCAAAAACAAAATAGGGATAACCAAACACAAGACTAAAGAGTGGCATGCCACATGGACTCATAGATCCTTGCGCTACTTCCTCACATACTCACCAAGTCTGTCTTGCATGTCCTTGGCAAGAAAATACAACACAAAACAAGACCAACTTTCAAAACAACAAATAGAAATTAGTATAGCCACTAAGGTTCAAGATAAGAGAAAACATGTTATCAATTTCAACAATAAATAAGAAAAATTCAATGAGTTGCAACAATAAATAAAATGGAGAATTCAATCTCACAAATTGTGGCTAAACCATAAAAAATAAGGTTAAATAAGTTGTTGGTTTGCATAGTCAAACATAAAAATAATAATAATAAATGCATTACATAATTGTGTCGCCAAGAGCTAGCCACCTGACTAGGAAGAGGAACCATTTGTTCCAGTATATAGATAATATCTTTTCATAACACTTAGGCCATATAAATTCCCTTAGAAACTATTTGCTACAAACGATATTGTTATCTAGAGATATAATCAAATTTCATGTTTTCTAATAATCCTCATCACATGCACATACATACATAGCCTTAGTTAAAACATGATAAGTTAATATAAACAAAATTAAACATAGCATCAAGGGTAAGGAAGATGCCTTTAGCAATTTTAGCACCATCTAAGAAAAAACAAGCAAATAAGAGAGTACTCAATGAAACACCTAATGGGCACATAAGGATCCCAGTGTAGAACTCATGCTCTAATACTAGATCTAACACCCCGCCAAGGAGCCCGAGAGGATAACACAAATTTACCATAGACATGACACATTTTCCCCCTTATCTATTACAACTAACATTTACAATCACTTAACAATAAGTCATGTTAAAATATTTCAATGACAACACTATGTTCTCTTAGATTCTCTAGCATCACTACTTAGTAAGAAACAAACAATTTAAAACATAAGATGGAAATATTAGATAAATAATGCTAGACCCATTTATCAAATTCATAAATTCATATGCAATAAATATATTACATAATGATGATAATCAAACACCACATCTGACGTAGTGCAACATGGAAAATCCACAAATGAATAGTCCAAACCATACACTGCCAACAAAATCCAGCAAAAACACAACAAATAAGGTAATCAAATAGAATTCTCATTCAATGTACCCGACTATAAGGCCTTCTGGGTTAGGGCCAAATACAAACAATTATAATAGTAATTTTTCAATCCTCTAGCTAGTCCACCTCTATGACACATCAACAACTGGTGGAAATACTAAGGCAGATCTACACTTGAGCTCGCAAGCCACCAAACAATCTCCTTGTCTCCAAGCATGCAAACTACTAGCTCTGCTATTACACATATCAGACAAACAATTCTGATCTGCAAGATCTCACAGGATCCAATTACTATCCTCTTTTAGAATCCCCTTCTGTCTATCCCCTAACAACTACCCAAACCTTCCTTAAATACATTTCTTCAACCACAAGTCGGCTAGAAGAAATCAATAAATCCTAAAACCCAGTCAGCTTCCATAACCAACAATTATTAAATGTAATACAAGTCATCTCTCAAATAGCCTTAAAAATAATTAATTCTCCATGTCAACCTCTAGATCTACCTAGGAGAATGTAACACCAGCTACCCACATTAAATACCTCAAATCGTCCCATCAAATCTCCAAAAACTCCAGTCGGTAAGCCAAACTACCGAGCATCAACAAAAACAATCGAGCAAGCTAGGCATCATCAAGTACTTGTATGTTGACCAAGCACCACAAGCATCATCGAGCATAGGTTCTGTCAAGCACCAAAAGTTTTACCAAGTTCCTTCAATGACCGAGCTCCTCGATCAACTCTACAACTGAGAAACACAAAAACACTCCAACATAACACACCATGCATGCATGATTTCCAACTACCCTAGGATGCTCCTACATTAGACTCCCCAGGTGTGAAAAGATGTTCTCAATGGCTGGAAGAACATCTTACGGGATTCAACACATAAACCCTGAACTAGTTCTTCACATACATGTCATCCAAGTCTTCAACTTGCATACTTTTCCACTTCTTTTTTCTCTGCCTTTTCAAGTCTTTCCTCGACAATCCAAAGGTCTATTCTCCATACTGATCTCCAATCCTTTCAGGATCCTTCAACTCATCTTGACTTCTAAAGCTCAGGTTCCTCCTACCCAGTGTTGTATCCAGCAAAGCCATCAGAGAAAACTTTTTGCCACCCTTCTCAATAGTAAACACATTCTTGACACAGTCATGCATAGCCCTGCAATCATACTACCAAGGTCTACTGAGCAATATGTGACAACTACTCATGTCCACAATATTATACAACACTTGATCCTTATACTAGCCAATCTAAAAATCAACAAGACATTTCTCCCTTACTTCCAAAGCATGAAAATCTTGTAACCAACCAATCCTATAAGGATAAGGATGTCTCACTCTCTTCAAACCAAGTTTCTAAACCATCTCCTCAGCTACAAGGTTATCAGTACTACCACTATCCATGATCACATTACAGAGTTTACCTCCTAACTTGCACCAAGTTCTGAACAAATTACTCCTCTAACAAGGTTCCACCTTAGTACCAAGAAATGTTCTTCAAACCAGCAAGTTTTCTGACTCTACCTCAAGTTCATTCAATATATTTTCATTTACCACAACATTTATTCGATCACCAGTCTTCCAAGAACATTCAAAAGATCGATGTCCTTCTTCACCAAAACTAAATAAGTACCCTTAAAGGAAACCTTACCTGTCCTCTTCCTCAGCTCAACAAGTTTTGGTTCATCTTCAATAGTTGGTTTATCCTTCACTGAGTGATCTTATTTCTCCTTCCCACAGGAATTACCATTTTGTTTCCTCTTTAAATTATCTTTTGCCTTTAGGGCATACTGATAAGCATCCTCAACTAAATCAATCTTCATCATACCAAGCTCATCCTAAATATTGAATCTCAATCCATTCATATACCGAGCTACCTTTTCCTTACCAAGTTCTTTGTGTTTAGACCGAATAGTAAGTTTGTAGAACTCCTCGGTATAGTCTTCAACATATAATTATTTTTGCTTCAAATTTTGTAACTTCTTAAACAATTCAAGTTCATAATCAGAAGGTATGAACTTAGCCTTCAATTTCACCACCATCAACCTCCATCGATTGATCTTCATTTCACCTTCATCTTCTCTTTCTCTCTACAATTATTTCCACCAAAGAGTAGCATGTCCTTTTAACTTAGTTTGTGATAACCTCACTCTAAGAGGATCTTCAATTTCTTCAAGCTCAAAGAAGTCTTCTAACTCGCCAATCCAATCAATCAAATTCTCAAGTCTCAAAGTACTAGAGAAATTAGAAACTTCCACTCGATAACTAGTACTTAACCGAGCTCCAGATCTCTACAACCGACCAGTTCTATCTTCACCAAATCTATCCCTTTGATTGGTTATGTCATCTCCACTAGATCAAGCAGCTTCAAAGTCTTTAGAAGCTTCCTCATAGCCATCCTCAGTGCCCACATTCTAAGTTACACCAACCATAGCCCTCATAATCTCAGTGATCATATCATTCTTCATCAATTCCATCTCAAATCTGAAATCAGCTTTAACCTTCTCTATAATCTTTGATTCTACAACATCACAGAGATCTGCAATCGCTCTAGGGTCCAATCTTCTCGAAGGCATCTCCAAAGAGTTTTGAAAACCCAAGGCAACAAATCACCAATCCAAGGACCAAGCGCAAACTACCTCAACTCGGTGATCTGTCTACACACTCAAGAACTTCAAGCTTTGATACCACCTGATGTAGAGCAACATGGAAAATCCATGAATGGATATTCCAAACCATACACTACCAACAAAATCCACTGGAAACACAACAAAGAAGATACTCAAATATAATTTTCATTCAATATGCCCAACTGTAAGGCCTTCTGGATTAGGGCCAAATACAAACAATTATAATAGTAATTATGCAATTCTCTAGCTAGTCTAGCTTTGTGACACATGAACAACTGGTGGAAACACTAAGGTAGATCTACACTTGAGCTCACAAGCCACCAAGAAATCTTCTTATCTCCAAGCATGCAAACCACTAGCTCTGCTATTACAAATATCAGATAAAGAATTATGATTTGCAAGATCTTGCAGGATCCAATTACTATCCTCTTTTAGAATCCCCTTCTGTCTATCCCCTAACAACTACCTACACCTTCCTTAAATATATTTCTTCAACCACAAGTTGGCCGGAAGAAAGAAATAAATCCTAAAATCCAGTCAGCTTCCATAACCAATAATTATTAAATGCAATACAAGTCAGCTCTCAAATAGCCTTACAAATAATTAATTCTCCATGTCAGCCTCTAGATCTACCTAGGAGAATGTAACACCAGCTACCCACATTAACTACCTCAAGTCATCCCACCAAATCTCCAAGAACTCTAGTTAGTAAGCCAAACTACTGAGCGTCAACAAAAATAATCGAGCAAGCTAGGCATCACCGAGAAAGTACATCGACCAAGCACCACAAGCATCACCAAGCATAGGTTCTACGGAGTGCCAGAAGTTTTACTAAGTTCCTTCAATGACCAAGCCACTCAATTACCAAGCTCCTCAGTCAACACTGCAACCCAGCAATAGATAAACACACCATGCATGCAGGATTTCCAACTACCCTAGGATGCTCCTGCATCAACATCTCATAGGTCATCAATACATATGTATAGCATGTTTATAATTATTTATTAAATTATATGTTTACAATGCCAAACTCATTTCTACATCATATTATATAACAATGATCATGTCTATCAAGAAGCTTGTATAAAGATACAATGAAGATGCCAGGAAGCATCATAAATTATCCAAAATCCACAAACCAAAATATGAACCAACAACAAGCCTCAATGGAAAATAATTTATCACCCAACCACATGGAACTGTGAGGCCCACCCCACCAACTTAGGAGATAAAAAAAGGACGCACACCATGCAACAAACCATAGTAGAGGAAAACACTAGAAGACCAAATATGACATAACATATGCTCAAAGAATACATATGGCATATCATAAAGATGCACATGAGCTACCAAAAGACTCCACACTAAACTAGAGGTGAATCACTAGGCTAATTAAAGGGAATCTAAAGACACATATAGAAGAGTTTCATCACATAGCTCCCACTCATGGGTTATGATGGCAGTCTCTATCCCCCTCTCCAAACCCCAAATCCCAAGTGGAACTCATCTAGAAATGATAAAATTTCATGAAGACAAGTCAATTTTTTAGATAAATACCCCACAAATGACCAAGCCTTCTCCAATCCATCCTTAGTATATAGAAACACTCAAGGCCATGTGTGAGGAAACTTAATTATCTTGATTAATGAGTAACCCAAACTAGTTCATTTATTATATTTTCTCTTGATTAAAATTCTATAATGGTTTGTCCTAGACTGACCACTTTGGGTCTTGGCCCCCATTGCGATCCACTCTCCCAACAATACTTCTATAAAATTCTCATCTATGCTCCCAATTGATAAAAAAAAGAGAATATCAATAAATAATATCCTCAAGGTTCATCAAATCTAAGGAACCATGAAATGAAGTTAGGAGCATAGAAACTCAAGAACATCAATAGGATCTGCAATGCCATCATAACAAATAAGACTTCGAAACTAATATCATGTACACATAATAATGATAATCTTGTAGGAACTCTTGAGGTTCCATAACATAACCATAATCTAGTTTCAACATAGCTCATGTATAAGTCCTCTTTTGGATCCATTCCAACAAATTAAAATCATAAGATCTCATTGATCCATCAAATCCATATTCTAGCTCCAAGAGCATCAATAAACCATATTACAATAGAAACATGACCAAAAAATAACATAGTAGATCAAGAAATCCACATTCATCAATATATTTTCATTAAACTAATTTGAAGAAGCCAAGAACATAATCAGGACCCTCATGTGACCTCAATTACAAAATTAGGGCCAATAAACATATAACAATAAAACTCAACATTTAACCTAGAAACCAATAGTGTCATAAAAACATCAAGCCAATATAGGAAAATATACAATAATATAACACCCCTAACCTCTGGTTTACACAAGAAAACCCAATCACCAAGCCCTAACACATTGTTCATAATGTAACAAAAAAAACATCAATTATCACAATGTGATAGAAATCCTACAGGAACTCTCTTGAGTTCATAATACAAAGACAAATGCACCTAACCAAAAGGGATCAAAATTTTTATTGGAAACAAAACAAGACCATGACACTAAAGTTAAATCAAACCAATGGCTTTAAAACATATAATACACCCACTCGAAAAACAAGAATTAAAATATCCATGTACTAATATTACACCCAAATATAATAAGTACAACAATTTAAAGTTTTCATTAATATGACCATAGTTAACTCCAATTCTTATGGTAATTTATTACATCCTAATAAGATACACATTACTACTTACAAAGTAATAGAAGTGAATTAAATATTTTATGATAACGAGGACTAAATATAAGACATAATCTCATCCAATCATATGTTACTCAATCTTATTTGTAATCAACATAATATAACCAATTCCATTCACAACCACAAATTATTGCTCAATCATAGATCTAGAGATAATGTTGATGAGAGGAATAGATGCATTTTATAGTTTATCATTTTAATACATTAACTAGTTTATTTAATTCAATGCTACACTAAATACATAAGCAAGATCGAGAAGAAACCACTAACCTATCAACCTCTCATGATGTTAACTTATAACGTCACTACAAAAGAAAAACTAATCAAATAGGACTAAATTTCCATGATCAATACTAATTGCAATTTACCACTTAAAACCCTTTTAAATTAAAAGTCATGATTTTTTTGCTATCTTAAGTGTAGAATTTGAGCAATACAAATCCACAAAACCCGAAGATCACCTGCATACAAAAAACCTATTACAAGGAAGTAGAGACAAGAAGAGGGCAAGGGTTTGACTCAAAAATATGAAGAAGAAAATATCCTCAATTAATGAATGAATTAAATGTACAATGGATCATCCTTATAAAGGAGATCAAAAGCATTGAAAAGAAAACCCTAGTGCATGTAATAATTAACAAATTTATTACAAGACTAATGCATGCAAGTTTATATTTAAAACAACTAGTGCATGAGTTTAAAACAACTCATGCATTTGTGTTTAAATATAAACAACTAAAGCAAAAGAGTTGACATCTTAAGAAGGGAGTAAAGTTAATTAAGATAATTAATACTTTACTCTAACACCCCCACTTAATATGAGCAACAATGCAGCTACAAATAATGCAAAAAGAAAGCAAAGGAAACTACAATGCTGAAAGCATAAAAATGGGTCCCGACAACATGGCCTAATGAGGTACCCAGCACAACCAAATCTCTGTAAAATGGAGAAATAGAGAAAACCCAGTGGGAAAAAACCCTACTCTAAAAAGAGAAAAAATGCAGAAAAAGAAATGGCTCAAGAGACTCTCTCAAAACCATAAGTACAACTAGCCCCCCCATGAGAGAGGGATGAGACACCAAAGCCCCCCCAGAATAATGGAACCCCTGTGGAAATGATCGAACCAATGGAACTCCAATGCGGAAGAAACAAAGGCATGGAACAAGGAAACCCCTAAATGAGAGGTGAAATTGGAAGGCCTAACTGATGCTAAAATGAGAAAACACGAGGATCCTGAAAGGGAATCCCCAATGTAGTTGGTGTGACAGGTGTGCTAACACTGTCATGAAAGAGGAGATGAATGTCCTCTGTAGAATCCTCAACAAGTGCACCTGGTGGCTCGATGAATGGAGCTAGAGGGTTAGGCAGTGCTAAAGAAGAATCCTGCTAAAGAGAAAAGACCTCAACAGGATGTGGTGTGGTAGTCATAGCAGTGATCTCAAGAACAATACAAAAGTTCAAGCGACCTGACTACACCACATGAGGCTCTCATGAAAGAGAGTTGTGCTCCAATAATGGAGATGGTGGACCAAAGTGTGAGAAGGTGTAGAGATAGGTGGAATGATCAACTGTCCCTGTAGCAACAATGCCTCTTGTCGCACTATCCCAAATGAAGACTGAATCTGCAGTGAACTCAACTATCTTCCCTGATCCACTGTGTGTAATCTGATAAATCGAGAGAAGGTTTACATATAGAGATGGAAAATACAATACATCATTGAATGTGTCATCCTGAATGCCTACTGAACCTTTCCCGCAGACTGTCAAGACATTTCTATTCCCCATGAGAATATGAGGAATGGGAGAAGCCTCAACAGTAGAGAAGACCCCTTGAGAAGATGCCATATGGTGAGAAGCACCTGAATCTAGTATCCAAGGGACCTGTGAAGGGGATGAAATGGATGCCCCTAATGCATGAACCTATCCAAAATCTTGTCTAGTTGTCAAAGATGTGGAGGAAGACTGAAAATCAGACCCCTATGAGGTAGAAGAGGATGGAGAGAAAATAGTGCTCTTCTGAAGAAGAGCTTGCAAATCTGCAATCTATTTCTCATAGCCATCAAATCTCTTCTGAAAACAATGTGACTCATCATGAGGTCCCTTCTGACAATAGGAACATGTAGGTCTCTCAGTCTTTTGTTTCTCCTTCTTAGAAGAAGATGGTGGGCCAGTAGAGTGCTGAGAAGAGGAATCTGATATCTGCTTCGGCTTCTAATTCTACTTTTCTTTGGATGGTTGGGCAACCAATGCTTGCTTCTTTGATCCTATTAGAGATTCCAACTGAGTAATCTTGGCCTACTCTCTAGTCAAATGATCACAGAACACCTCAAAAGTGGGCATGCTGAATGTAGGTCCCAAAGCGTCCATGGTAGAATGAAAGGTAGAAGAGAAGATTTGAAAGTTTCCCCTAAGCTTAGACAAAATCAGATAAATGCATTCTTTATCAGTCTTTTGCTTTCCACATTCATGTAACAAAGATCTCTATTGTTTGAACTTCATCAAAAAGTCCTCAATAGAGGGAAAAGAATCAGGTACAAGAGAGGTAAGCTCTACCTCAATCTAAAGTGCTCTGAACTCATTCACTGTACCAAACAAGGTGTTAAGATTGGTCCACATAGCTAGAGGGGTATTGCACCCATCAAGATGAAACTACAAGCTGTCTGATACCTGTAAAGAAATCAACCCCATAGCCTCATCCATCTTGTTTTGATGCTGGATGATCTCAAAGGGCCTTTGTAATACTAGTTGCACTGCATCTAGACAAGACTAGAGCCCTTTTGAATGGAGAAGCCATGTCATCAGGGTTTTCCATGTGTGATAATTATGTGGGGTCAGAAGTTCTAGAGAAGAAGAGGTCTCGGCCATATTTTTTTAGAAGAGTTTTTTTTTATATAAATATCTAGTTTAACTGATAGAAACAAGAAAATAACACCCCCCACAAGCCAAATATCGAACCCATAAGCCTAAAATGATATGCTTTATCAAGAGAAGAGAAAAAAAGATTCAAATTTGAATCTTGTGTACCTTGAAAAAATTCTGATGAAAATAGGTAGAAATCTAGATGGTGCTCGAGAAGAGTTTTTCGACGCTTCTTCCGGATCAAAAAATGGAGCTAATTTGAGAAAATTAGCCCCCCCGAAATGTAAAAAGGATAATCTGGCATCAACAAAAAAAAATAGAAAGCTAGATGACAAAAAATACCACATTAACATGCATGAGAGCGTCAAGCTTGGAACCAACTTTCCAGTGATATCTCGTTTGCCCGATTTTGACACCATATGCTCAAGATATGAGAAAAATACCAACTGGTGTGTGAGAGGGCCCAAAATTGGTGCAAATGATGATGATTCATGCTGACATCATCAAATGACAAGCTTAAATTTGACAGCCAAATGGTCATTGTTGCCCAAAATGAGAAAAAAAAAATTCAAAATTGCATGCACGCCTCAGGATTTGTGTCAGGCCTTTTTCAAATTTTGCCTCGATTTAAGTGCCAAATTGTTTGATCTTAATTTGCGTGCTAGACAACAAAATTTTTACCTCAATTTATGTGCCAAAATTGAAGAATTTTACATCAAGAAGTGTGCCAGTCCATAAAAATTTTGCCTCAAGAAGCGTGCTATGCTATCTAGTACCAAAAAAATGCCCCAAAATCCAAAGTTCTCCAAATTTGATGTGTTTTTATCAAAATAGGGGTTTCTAGGCACTACGAGCTCAACGGAGAGGTCTGTTTGAGCTCAAAGTGCACCAAAATTTAGCGACCCCCTAATTTCAATAAAAAATAAAAAAAGAGCCCTAATCTGAAACAGATGAATTTCTAATCTCTGAATCCTTCAAACATGAACAAGCTGTAGCAGATTAGGCTCTGATACCATGTAAGATTTGAGCAATACAAATCCACAAAACTCGAAGATCACCTGCATACAAAAAACCTGTTACAAGGAAGTAGAGACAAGAAGAGGGCAAAGGTTTGACTCAAAAATATGAAGAAAATATCCTCAATTAATGAATGAATTAAATGTACAATGGATCATCCTTATAAAAGAGATCAAAAGCCTTGAAAAGCAAACCCTAGTGCATGTAATAATTAACAAATTTATTACAAGACTAATGCATGCAAGTTTATATTTAAAACAACTAGTGCATGAGTTTAAAACAACTCATGCATGTGTGTTTAAATATAAACAACTAAAGCAAAAGAGTTGACATCTTAAGAAGGGAGTAAAGTTAATTAAGATAATTAATACTTTACTCTAACATTAAGAATACAACATAATTTTGGTAAAACTATACTCTAATTGTTCCTATTCCTCTATCTACATTTCCATTTTATAAACATTTCAACCCTAATTTAACAATTTAATGAACTATATTTATCTTATTTTTAAAATTAGGTTAATATTACTATATTATAAATTACTTTTACATTTGAATTTTATTTATAGATGAAGCAAACACTCCCAAAATATAACATATGGATCCAAACAATAAGAGATAACTAGCAAGGAAAATATTCTAGAAATTGATGGAGCTATGGTCAAATGAATAAAAAGAATGAAAATGATATAAAGAGAAAGAAATATATAAATGGCCAATAATGTAAATGATGCCTCAAGTTGCAGCTAGGAAGATTGATAATTAAAAGTAACAATAGCCAGACTAAACTGTGAACAACATTAACAGGAGATAACCATGGCCGAAATAAGAGAAAATGCCACAATAGCAAGTGAAATTCTTAAGTTAAAGAATGGTTTTCACTAGTCGTCGATCACAATGAATTCTACATTCATGCATTGCTATCATACCATAAAATTAATTCTTAACCCAATGCGAAAAGGATGCAACGACATTGCATGACTCTATAGATTCTAAGATTGTTTGGTACAGTTATACTCATGGCTTCAATGAAGATGTGACAACAATGTCAATGAAGATGTGACAACTTCAACAAACATGCTTGAAACAAACTTTTAGAATTAGGAAGATAATAATGTTCCATTACCAATATACTTATGTCTATTTGTTTATTTGCTCCTATTGCTCCTTGTTTCTCAACACAACTCCCAAACTCCTTTCCCCTATGCCACAGTTGTCTAAAACGTGTCTTTTTTAATTTATCATGTCAGAGCCTGAAATTGACATTGTTAGGCTTAGTACCAAAACCATGGTTTAAACCATTTATTAGCTAACTACCAACTAATAATGTTTTGTGATGTTAATGTTGATGAACTTCCAATGTGAATGGAAAAGGCTACTATTTTTTATTGCAAGAAAAATTAGGTTTTAAAGGGGACCCAAAACCCCGTACAAGCTAGAAATAAAGTTTAGTGTTTAAAGGAAACTAAAAAGAAACAAGACTGGGGACCAATCCGCCATAACCATAACCAGAAAAAAAACCAAAAAAGCCAGATACCAGCAAAAAATTGACAAAAGACCACTAGGGACCCAGGGCACTAGACAAACTCCTTGTGAGTTTCGTTAGCTTCCTGCTTCACCTCAGATATTTTCTTTATTGCAGCGTTGAAGTTGGGGAGCTCCTGGATTCTTTCTTGAATCTTCCTACTTTTCGCAGATCTGGTGTGTTTTCCAGGGCCTTCCTCTTCCATATCCTCAGTGTTCTCATCCAATTTCTTGCTAGGGGAGCCAGCATCCAGCTCCACTTTAATGGTCATAAAGCAGTCCATGGTGGTAACCGAACATAATAACCTGGCCAAAATAACCCTGGACACAATAACCCCACCATAATAACCCAAGGACACAATAACCCAGGGACACAATAACCCATGGTCAAAATAACCCAAGGTCAAAATAACCCATGGACAAAATAACCCATGGTCATTTTAGATCAAGTTAGTGTGCTAAAAAAGTGATTATGAGGCACCATAGAGGATCAAAAAACTTGTTGCATTAACTTTTGTGCTTTAGATACATGTAATAAATGCATTCAAAATACTTCTACAATTTCCTTATTATATAGAACATGAGGAGACTTTTCAACCCATAATTGATTGTTTTGAAGACACATGGATTGGAAGACTAACTAGAAGAGGCAACATATGGTCACCCGAGTTTCTAATCACAATGTGGAACTACTATTCAGCTATTCAAAATGATCTTCCCAAAAATAATAATTCTATTGAGGGGTGACATAGAGGATGTAGTGAATTTCTTCAATAGGGTCTCCTAGAAAATAAAATAGAGCAATATATGGCTGGACACACTACACAACCAAGTAGGAAAAAAATACCATCAAATCAAAGAAAGACTAAAAATACTAGTTGATGGTTATGACAATAATAATATTTTAGATTATAAGAGGCATTGCTCATAATTTGACACTTTAATTGAAAATTTGAATAATTTTTTTATAGAAATATACTTGTAATTTATAATTTTTATTTTCCTTTATCTATAATCTTATGGGGTTATTTTGTCCATGGGTTATTTTGACTACGGGTTATTTTGGATTGGGTTATTATGACCCTAGGTTATTTTGTCCTTGGGTTATTATGGCCGGGTTATTCTGTCCAGGGTTATTTTGGCCAGGTTATTATGTCCTGTAATCGTCCATGGTCGAACCCATAAATTTTTTGTTGTCATGCATGTGTTTTTTCATGGTGTTCTCCATCATTTCCATTCTAGCTTTTATTTCATGCACCTTATTATCCCCATCAATGTTCATGTTGCCTTCCAAATTTTTTGAACTAGTCTCCATCTTCTCCTGCAGGGAAATCACCTTAGCGGAAACAAAGCAATATTTTAAGTTTAAATTCTTGATTTCCTGAAAAACCCATTTTAAAAGATGAAAAGATTACATGGAAGCAACCTTAGTAGTTTGGAGAACCCCAAAGGTTGGATTGATTTTATCGTCCACGTCTTCCTTAAGTAGTTGAACATTTTGTTCCTGCATATCCACCGTTTTATGAAGGGAATGTTCCGAGAGTTGTTAGGAGCTTTCATTTTCTCTGCATTAGAAGAAGTCATCTCCACATCAGGGGAATTTTTCTCTACACCTGTGGCATCTTTCTGGATATCCGACCCAACCTCCATGACCACTTCTAGTTTAGGGGAGATGGGCACATCATGATCTTTAGAACTGTCATAGTCCACTAAAATGGGCACCTATTGACCGCCAACATCCTCCTCATTTTTATCTTCCTTATTGTTACTCTTGATTCCAGAGGTGTTACCCATCTCCATAGTACCAGTGGCTTCCTCTTCAGAATTATCATTATCCCCTAAAGCCATATTCAAGACTGAGGTTGAAGAATAACTATCTTCCTTAGTGGAATTGACCATATCATCATAACCTTCCGCACTATCAACAGAGGTTTCCATTTCCATTCCAACCTCTTTATCCTTTATTATCTTTTTACCTAAAGGACTTTCCTCTTTAGCAACCACCTCCCTAATTATTTTCTTTCCCGAACCAATTTTGGGTGAAGAAATGACAGGGCTGGCACTAGCAATCTTCTTAATATGTTCAACAATTAGAAGAATTAACCCTTCATGAAGAATGGGTTTCTTCTCCTTCTTCCTATGTTGGGAAATACTAAGACGAAGGGACTGAAGAATATAATAAGGTAGGGACACCCTAATTTTATGATGGAAATGACAGAGCAGCACAAAATGGTAGGAATAGGCTCATTTGAACCTACCATCTAGGGAAATGTTTTCCATAATTTCCATCATAACCGTCACCCAACTTTCTTTGAACGCAACAACATCATAGCACCCGCTAGACTCTTTCACTAGACTTTTCTTTTCCTCCTTGCTTTTGGGAAAGCATCGAATGGCCTTTTGCAAGATTTTTTTGTCACGATAAAATTTGATGCCCTTAGTACTCAGCCCAGCCACCTTTGCAATGAGCTCCTCCATAATTTTTATAGTGATACCAACAATAGTGATAGCCCCATCTTTCCAAGAGTCAACAAACAGCTTCGTGGCACTATCTTTAGTCCCATGCAGCCACTCCATGTAAGTGGTAAGACCCCCCTTAGTAAGAATATCACAGACCTCTGGCATGTTTTTCCATTTCACACAGTCCTTAGGCTCTTTATGATTAAGCCCTCCGTCCATGATCTCTAAGCTAATAGTGATAGTCGCAATAGTAGAGAAAAACCAAATGTTGAGGTTACAGGCAACTTTGATATTAACAAAAGTTAACTCATGTCTGCAATTAGTTCTATTGGAAAAGGCACCACTTTTCATAATCATATTACCCTATTTCTCTAATATGTGTCTAATCATCATAACTTCTTAAGATATGCCCAATCCACCCTTTTTCTTTGGGACCTGTCATAGCCCAACTTGGCTTTCATATCGACAGTGAGATTGCCGCTACCATGCCAAATCATGATATCCTTGGATTTCACCAAAAAGTTAGCCAACTCATCTGTGGTACAATTCACTTCTTGGAAAATGTGAGATATAATGACTTGCTTAAAGGATCTAATGATAACCCTAGCCTCCTTGATTTTCTCCTTAATGGACCATCATGGTTTAGTCATGTCATTGATGCATTTTAATATATTCATTGAATCTCCCTCAATCCAAACATTCTATGCCATATTCTTCTTGAAAATTTTAAGAGTTTGAAGAAGGGCCATAGCCTTTTCCACGTGGTTGCTTTGCACCCCAATAGGCATCACCACCGCAGCCAAGCAGTTAGCCATGTCATCGCGAATGAGACCACCACAACCTGTTGGGCCCAAGTTTCCCTTCGCAGCTCCATCGAAATTTATTTTTATCCATCCTGGTGGAGGAGAAAGCTAGATCACATTCTCCCTAAGATTTGGGTTTTTATTATTAGTCCCCGTGCTCAAATCACCAGCACTGAAGTCCAGCATCCTGCCAGTCAACAGTTTATAGTTTTCCTTGATACTTCTTTTAATCTTCTCAGCTATCACCTTAGGCGGAAGTTCTATATTTCTGAAAACTTTGTCATTGTGTTCTCTCCATAACTGCCATATCACATGGGGGGCTATGATGTTCCACAAATGCTGATCAATAGGGACCTCCACTTTTCTCCACTGCTTATAGAAGCTTTCCATGTTGTTGGGAAAAAACTAGTTAATCTACCAACATTGCAATAAAAGGTTCCAAACTTCCCAAGCATAACAACAGTCTATAGCAAGATGAAAGACCGATTCCTTAGCTTTTTTACATAAGAAACATCTATTGCTCAAAGTCATGCCCCACTTCTGGAGGTTTTCTATGTTAAGGATTTTATTCTAAAAAACCAGCTAGAAGAAAATATTAATTTTAGGAATTAAATTGTTGTCCCACACTTGAGCCCAAAACGGGATGGGATTTGATTGTTTCAATAAAAGTTCAAAACAAGAGGCCACTGTGAAGATACCAAAAGGTAGAATACCCCAAAGCAACTCATCTTCTCTGATTCCTTCACCTTCCAGATTATAAGATCTAGCATTAAAGGCTTAAGCTCTATATCCACAATGGAGAGGTCAATCCACGAGCCATTACTCCAGTAATCCCTAACCCTGGTTCCAAATCTCTAAATGCATTGATTAATGAAAGGTTGAAAATCTGAGACAAATCTAAGGGGGCAGCCTTTGAGCCAGCAATCCTCCCAAAACTGGATCCTTCTTCCATTGCCAAGAAACCATTTAGCCCCTTTGAAAGTTGCCTCCTTAGCATTCTGAATACTGTTCCAAATAAAAGAGCCTTGCACTTTCAAATCCGTTTCCCAAAATTCAGACATATGGGAGAAAGAGAAGAGATATTTTTTATGGATAATTTCATTCCATTCTCTTTTTTCCCCAAAAATTTTCCAAATTTGTTTGGCCAGTAGTGCCATATTGGTGATTCTTAGAGAATGAATACCTAGGCCCCCCCTCCCCCCCAACTTCTTAGGAGTACAAACCTTGTCCCAGGAAACTAAAGCAAGTCTCTTTTTATCTTCCACTCCTGACCACGGGAAGTTTCTTTAAATTTTTTCAATGATATCAACATATTTACCAAGTATCTTAAAAAGACTAAGAGCATAAATAGGGAGACTTTGCAAAGAGGCCTTTAAGAGCTGAAGTTTACTTGCTTGACTAAGAAGCACACCTTTCCAACCAGACAACTTCCTGTTGAATCTTTCAACAATGCCAGCCCAAAAGGAATCCAGAGGTTTGAGACCAAGAGGAAGGCCAAGATAGGTAGCAAGTAAAGAGTCAATTCTGAAACCTATGATTCTAGCTATTCTGTACTGCCTATCCTCAGGAGTGTTGATAAAAAATAGAGAGCTCTTATCCCAGCTAATGGATTGACCTGAACCTTGAGAATAGGTAGAGAGAGCATGTTTGATAGTCTTTGCTTCCTGGATAGAAGAAAAACCCATGATGATAGTGTCATCCACAAACTGTTCGTGAGAACAAGGATTTCAAGTAGAAGAAGGAGAGAGCCCTTTAAAAAAACCAATGGAGACAATCTTCTGAAGAATACGCCCCAAACATTCAGCCAAGATTGAAAAGAGGATAGGAGATAGAGGATCTCCCTGCCTAAGACCCCTGGAGGGTTTGAAAAATCTAGAGGGGGAGCCATTGATTAGAATAGCAGTTGTAGAAGTACTAATTAGCTGATGTATCAATTTGAGGAATTTGTCACCAAAACCAAAGAATCTCAAAACCTTCATTAACAATTCCTAGTCCACCCGATCATAAGCCTTCAAAAGATCCAATTTCAAAAGAAAACCAGAGTTAAGAGAGGCTTGAGTGGAGTGGATAACCTCATGAACCTTCATAATCGAATCAAGAATCTACCTACCAGGAACAAAACCACTTTGATGAGGACAAATAACCTAAGAATAGACAAAAAATGAGAGGTTAAAACTTTGGATAAAATTTTGTACATAGAATTACACAAGCTAATCGGTCTAAAGGAATCCACTGAATTAGCTCTCGGCTTCTTAGGAACTAGAGCGAGAAAGGTAGCATTAATCTCTTTAAGAAAAGACCCAGATCCAAAGAATTCTTTAATGGCATTGTTGATATCCACACCAAATGCCAAAAAATTTTAAAGAAGAAAATAGAGAACCCATCCAGACCCGGGGATTTATCACCTTCAAAAGAAAAAATAGCAGATTTAAATTCATCTAGAGAGGGAATAGCAATAAGCTTTTTGTTGGTATTCTCATTCATGATGGATGAAATGGTGTCAAGAAGGGCATTTGATTCTCCACATCAAGATTAGGGTCTTTTGAGAGAAAAGAAGAAAAAAAATTTATCATTGCTTCAGAAATGTCTTTATCATTAGTGACTTCCCCATCCTCCACTTTAAGTTTGGATATTCTATTAGTGGCTCTATGTTTTGAGGTAGATAAGTGAAATAATCTAGTGTTCTTGTCCCCAACTTTAAGCCATATAGACCTAGATCTTTGTCTCCAATATTATTCCTCCTTGGAAATGATATTATGCATTTTGGCAAGGATGCTCTCCTCCTTATCCGTCAGCTCCACCGTCAGCCCAAAATATTGGATGGTGTTCTGAATAACATTGAGATCCTTTTTAAGCTGAGTTTTGGATTTAAAAATGTCACCAAAAACTTCTCTACTCCACGCCTTCACATTCTGTTTAACAATGAGGAGTTTCTTAACCACTCTGAACATAGCAGTGCCTTGAATACTAACATTCCACCAATCTTTGATATGTTGATCTAGCTCTTGATGATCAGCCCACATCTTTTCAAACCTGAAGGGCAAGCGATCCTTCCTAGTAATTGGATCAGCACTAAAACATATCGGGAAATGATCAGATCCAATCTTTGAAAGGGAAGATAGCAAGCACCCAAAGTTTTTAAGCTAGCACCCAGTGATTAGTGCACGATCCAACCTCACTTAGATAAGGTCTTAACCAACCCTTCTATTCAACCAGGTACAATTAACCCCCTAAAGCTCTATGTCAAAAAGGGCTTGATTATTGATGAATTCCATTAGCTCTATCTACCATCCAGATGACTCTAATTATCCACCCCACCAAACTTCTCATTGTCTTTTAGAGGACAATTGAAGTCACCAACAACCAACCAGGGAAGCTCCTGAAAGGATTTTCTATGGTTTTCAACTTTTTTCTAGAATTGAGATCTACCAGCTTTAGAGTTGGGGGCATAAAGAGTAGTGGCGACCCATTCAAATCCCATCTTAATGTGAAAAAAGTTAATGCTAAGGCACTTCATATTTTCCATGATCACAGACCCCTGAACATGATTCTGATTCCAAAAAATAGAAACCCCTCCCGAAGCCCCTTCTGAGCTAAAGCCAACCACCCCATTATTTTTAAAAATTCTAATTTTTTCCACCTTCTCTTTCCCCATCTTAGTTTCTTGAACAAAAATGATGTCAAGATTATGGTCTCTTACTAGATTTCTAAGAATGTCTTGCTTGTGAGGGGCATTTATCCCTCTTATGTTTCACAAGATGAGCTTCATTTCTTAATCGGAGTGCAGACTCCCTGGATAGTAAGTTGTTTACCATCCACAATATCCTTTTTGCTTTCACTTTCTCTGATCTCTTTGTTAGTATATCTTCCTTGAGTCTTTTTTTAAGAACCCACATCCGCTTTAAATTTGGATCCCCCCTCCATTTTACTTTGAGTAGTGACTCCCTTGGAACCCAAAGTGACAGGTTCAGGTTTCTTCTCTCTTTTTTTGTTTCTTCCCTTTTTGAACTATCCAGAGTCCCTTCTCATTAGAGAGCTCATCTCTAGCAACAGGATCTTCATCACTGCCTCCTGAAAGAGTATCTGAAATAGAAGAGGATTCATCTTCATTAGATTTAACATCTTCAATAAGAACCCTATCACCCAAGGGTCTAATCTAAGAAACCTCTTCCAAAATGGGAACCAACACCACCATAGGAACCGATTCATCATCAGAAAGACTAGCGGATGGATTTTTAGGGGATTCAGAAAAAGTAGGGACTTCCTGATTGATCTCATTAGAGGTAGCATCCTTGCAAGAAGTAGCAACTAAATCTGACACAAGGGAAACCATTTCAGCTATTTCTCCCTCCTCCAACGCTGGAGTAGAGTTGGAATCCACTTTCTCCACCGATTCTTCCTTGTTACTGTTGTTGTCACCTTTAACTTCCTTCCAAACTTGTTTAGTCATTTTTTTTGGTTCCAAGTTTGTTGGCAGAGAAGCCTTGGGAGTTTTCTTTGGGTAGTGTTTAGCCTAGTGACCCATTTTATGACAAACAAAATAGGTGAACGGGAGTGACTGAAAAGTCTCCTCCTATTTCCACTGACCCAGTTTAGATTTGATGTTGATAACCAAAGGGAGGTTGTCAAACTGAGCAATATTAATGTAGATCCTAGAAAAAACAATTCTAGACTTGGCCACTATCATAGGGTCGACAGAAATGAGTTCTCCAAAAGAAGAGGCTAAACCTTTGAAAACCCCCTCATTCCAATATTCTAGGGGAAGCCCAGGAAACCTAACCCAAACAGGGGTTGCCATAAAGAAATTATTTGAATAGTTCCAATTGGGAGCCCATTTACAAAAAGCCACAGCCATTCTACCAAACATCCAAGGACCACCACACAACACATAGTCCTGATCTTCCTTATTAGAGAAAGAAAAAGATAGAAAGCCTTTTGGAAGGGCCGCAATATCAACATGGCCTTTCAATGCCCATTTTTTCTTAACAAAAGATCTTACCGCCTCAATATTAGGACAAGGGCCCAAAAACTTACCAACCAGCGTGAACTCCATGGCCGAAACGGCTCGATCCACCAAAGAGTCAAGAATAAGAATAGCAACTTCTCCTTGAAGGAATGCCTTAACTGGTTCTTTCGAGGACTTGGTGTTTTCCTCCTTTCTCACTCCTACAAGATCTGACCACTTTTTCAAACTATGAGGGTTGACTTTAGCACTGGTGAAGAAGGCATCCCCAAGACAGGCCCTTCACCAGTACAAATGCCAAAGCCAACACCTGCAGCCGCATCGCCATGGCCCTGGCTGCAGTTTGAAAATCCTTTCTCGCTCGAAACCTCTCCTCTCCTAATCAACTCCTCTCCCATCCTAGATGTTAACATGGAAAAGGCTACTTTTTTGGTTTACTAGTTTCATTTATTCTTCAAGAGCTGACTCCAGTGTTAAAAATGTTACTACATCAAACCCGTAATTACAACTTCTAAAAAAAATCTGAATAATTGTTCACTCCTTGAACAAGCATAGATCCTGAATCGAAACATAACAATATATGTGGAAATTGAAATTTTAGCTCACCTTAAATATGTAATATACACATTGCATACCTTTCTTGAAGAGTGACCAAATGGGAAACACTTTCATGACTTCTGCTAAGGATTCGATCAGTCAATTTGTTATGGTTTTTGAGTCCTGACTCTCACTTTCCCTATCCAAGATTATTATATTTTGAACTCTTTGTGTTGTTAAGGGCATTAGAAATGGCATTTTCATAAATCATCCACAATGTCTGAGATTCAAGATGCCCTTTTATAACCTTGCTAAAAATTCTTGCCTCTTTCATCAACAATGCCTTCAAAAGAGGAAGGTCAAAGTCATTGATGTATTTGATTTTCTGCAAACCAAAAACCTAGGCTTCATTGTCTTTTCCAATTTGAGTTCTTCAGAAAGTGCATCTTGGGGAAAAGTTCTTCCTTGAGGCTGAGGCACAAGATGGTGGGATTGTTGCTCAAAAGTCTGGCAAGATCTTGATTCACAAAACTAAAATCTTCCAATAGCTTGATCTTAGGTACAAAGAAGAAAAAGACTGAAAACATGTCTCATATGCTTAACAATATATTCTATTAGTTTATTAAATATTATCAACTACATAACTTTAATCATGGAGAAAAGAAAATTAGTACAATCTATGTATAAAAATGTAAGAAACCATATCCAATTCCCTCAACTGTCATAGACTATCAATCGATGAAGGTATTTCTCCAGAGATATTATTATTCAAAAACCATAGATATTCTAAATTTACCAGCTTTCTTAGCTCCGATGGAATGTTGCCTTGCAATTTGTTGAAGCCCAAGTGCAACTCTTGTAGATTCTTGAAATGGCTTAGTGCTTTCGGAATTTTTTCAATTAAATTATTATTGCCTATAGAAAGAGTGGTCAACCCAATAAGGTTGCCAATTTCTTCTGGTAAGTTGCCATTGAAATTGTTATAAGTCAAGAACAATACTGATAGGTTAGGAGGGAGATTTCCTACACCCCTAGTTAAATTTTTGATGAAGGGTGCTCCCCTTAATACCACAAACACATAACAGAAACAAAGAAACAACAACAATTTGCAAAAATAGAAAATGGCCTTCTAATTATCTCCACAAATGTGGAATTACAAATTTCAAATTTACAATATGAAAAGCCACATGGGCATTTTCCCTTACAATATTCTATAGGACAAAGCCTTGAATCATTACCCAGATCTACCCAGAATTGCCCAGACAACACTACAAACCTTTCTTATAGAGGCAATTTCCACCGTCCGAGAAGGTTCTAGAAATTTAGCCCTTAAGGCCAACTGCCCTAAGATTCAATTTATTTTCATTTCTTTTTACATAGGGTCAGCTCCAAATAATTACAAAATATATTTTTAGGTAGCCCAACTTTCGGAGGCCATAACTTTTTAACTATAGCTCCATTTTTCTATTATAACCACTTTTTAGAAACATCGGGATGTGATCTACAGTGCCTGACTCACGCAAGCTCTAGTTAGTCGGGGGTCTATCACAATCCGGAGCCTCTAAGGCCTTCAAAATTAAGCTCAAAGATTTGTTACCCAAAAACCTCAATAACTTCACTGATATAGATGATATGACAATGAAACTGAACTGGTAGGTTGATATGACTAAGATGAACCTCCACCTATGAAATCAGAACATTTCAAGATCATATGACCAACTTACTAAAAATAGTAAGTTTCCATAAATAGTAGCTCTACACAAGATAGCCCTTATTGAAAAGAAACCAGAAATATTTTTGGGTGATGCAAGATTGCTCTTACATCTAGGATGCTCTTGCATCAGACACCCGGGCTAATTTGAGAAGTGACCCTGTCACAACTCAAGTGTGAAGAGGAAAACCAAGATGCTTAACCTCCTCCCTTGTCAGCCATGATGAATCTTCAATAGGTCATCATTTCCATTTGACTAGATATTCTTCATATGTCATGTTCCTTGTGCTTCTGCCAACACAACTATCCAGTATATCCTCAATCTCCTTGGTAGCTAAACTAGTTGCTGGAATACTCCATTGTACTTCTTTGATCTCATCTTTAACACCTCCTTCATGATACTCTATCAAATCTGAAATGTTAAATACTGGTGAAATATTCAGCTCAGTAGGCAATTCTACCTCATAGGCATTTCCTAAATCATGGTTCTTTAGTATCTTACATGGCCCAAACTTTTTCATTTTCAACTTCTTATATGTACCAACTGAAAATCGCTCCTTCCGCAAATGAACCATGACTTCATCTCCAACCCAAAATTCCTTATGCCTTCTTTTCTCATCTTCCTTAGCCTTATACTACACATTCATCTTGGTAATGTGCTTCCTCATTTCCTCAAGGATGTTCTTCAAATGTTCTACAAAATCCTCAGCTTCAACACTACTTATTTCTCCTTTATCTATCTTCCTCAACTCACGATGCAAAGGAGCAGACTAGAGGGGCTAAAATAGTGGCACACCCTACTAGATCTTCCCTACTCAACAACATGTGGAAGCACAACAACACAGTGAGAGAGAGAAAGCAGGATCATTCATATATTATCATTCAAATTGATTCATACATGCCAGTCTGGAAGGCCTTCTCGGCTACGGCCAAATATTACAATGAATTACAAAAGTCCTCAAACATTTGAGGATCTGCCCATAATCTCTAATCTTCTATCTTTCATCTTCTATCTAAACTGACCCTCTAAACTCTAACCAAACATCTATACTTATACAAGAGGCAACCAAACTGATTTGGCCTTCAAATCCATAATCAACAAAAGGAACAGTTAGATCTGGGACCACATGCTTCCCAATGATGGATACCAACATTAAATCCATGACCCATAATCAATGCACAAGTCAGCCTCAAAAGACACTCAAAATAAACTACTTGGTAAGAAAGGGTGACCAAGCAACAGACAAGCATCATTGAGCGCCAGTGAAACAACTGACCACCCAAGAGATAACTGACCAAACTTGGTAACCAAAGGAAACTGACCAACTACCGAGCCAACTTGGTCAAAGAAGGAACCGAGCAAAACAGACAAACTTCAAAATCTTTTTGGTGACATAGGATTGCCAAGGACCCGAGATGTTCCTGCATCAGACACCTAGAGTTATTTAGAAATATTTCTCTAAATCATTCAGTAGGTATGATCCAAGCTACATCCAACTTAGACTGTGAAATCCATGAACTATCTTCAATCGGTCTGTTCTTCCACTTTACCAGATATTCCATGTATTGTTTTCCTCTTGTACTTCTACCAATTCTTTGCTCCAAAATTTGTTCAACTTCTTCATTATGTTTCTTAGGATACTCCATCGGTACTGTCATGTCTTCATCAGGTTCATGATACTCATACAAATCAGCAATGTTGAAAATTGGTGATATGTCCATGTCATTAGGTAACTCAATCTCATATGCATTTCCACTTTCAAATTTTCTCAAAATTTTGCAAGGTCCAAACTTCTTCATCTTCAACTTCTCATATGTTCCAACAGGAAATCGACATTTCTTAAAATGAAGCATCACTTCATCACCAACATCAAAAGTCTTATGTCTCCTTGATCTTTCAGCTCTATCTTTGTATTTTTGATTACTCTCTTCTAGCTTGATTTTCACATCTTCATGCAGTGTCTTCATATACTCAGCAAATTTCACTCCTTGAGCACTTCTCTTACTCTCATCATCAATATCCCTCAAATCAAATATGCCTCTCAGCTGTATGCCATTCACAATCTCAAAGGATGTTTTTCCAGTACTCCTATTCACTGAATTATTGTATGCAAAATCTTCTTGTGCCAACATAGAATCCCAATTATTGGGTGTGTCTCCAACTAAACATCTCAAAATATTTCCCAAACTCTTGTTCACAACTTCAGTCTATCCATTGGTCTGTGGGTGAAATATAGAACTATACTTCAACTCAGTTCCAAACTTTCTCCAAAGAGTCTTCCAAAAGTATCCAACAAATTTACTATCTCGGTCAGAGATAATACTCCTTGGTAATCCATGCAATCTGACAATTTCCTTAAAGAAAAGATCTTCTATATGTACTACACCTGATGTCTTTCTAGAAGGTATAAAATGTGCCATCTTAGAAAATCTATCCACCACAACAAATATAGAATCATTACCTCTTACTGTCTTCGGTAAGCCAAGAACAAAATCCATACTGATGTCAATCCAAGGTTTCTCAGGTACAACAATCGGTATATACAATCCACTATTCTGACTTGCTCCTTTTGCAACTTGACAAACTCCACAACTTTTCACAAATTTCTAAACATCTTTATACAAATGTGGCCAAAATTATTTCTCCTTAAGTAAATTCAATGTCTTATCAACACCAAAATGTCCAGCCAAACCACTACTATATTTTTCTTTTATCAAATCAGTTCTCATTCGTCCTCTCGGTATACACAATTGAATACCTTTAAACAACATACCTTCTTGAATGAAATATTCCTCCCATTTTGTACTCGGTTGATCTTGAATAGGTGCTCTGCACTTTCTCCATGGCTCAAAAAAATTAGGATCAGTTTCATACAAATCTCTCATCTCATCAAAACCAAGAACTTCAATTTTCATCTCGGTCATCAAAGATCTTCTTCTACTCAATGCATTAGCAACTCGGTTAGTGACTCCACTTTTATGTTTTATCACAAATGTATAACTCTGCAAGTACTCAACCCATTTCATATGTCTCTGATTCAACTTATTTTGACTACCCAAATATTGTAAAGCCTTATGATTAGTATACAACACAAATTCACTCGGTATCAAATAATGTCTCCATTTCTTCAGTTCTTGAACAATAGCATAGAATTCTTGATCATACATAGAATATTTCCTTCTAGCATCATTCAAATTTTCACTAAAGAAAGCAACAAGTTTACCTTATTGACTCAACATAGCTCCAATAGTACTACCACTTGCATCACATTCCACTTGAAATACCTTATTGAAATTAGGCAATGCCAAAATAGGCAATTCGGCAACCTTATGCTTCAAAGTCTCAAAACTCTTATCAGCTCCATGTGTCCACTTGAATTCTCTCTTATCTCCTCTCATAGTCTCAGTCATAGCATTACAAATTGAACTGAAATTCCTTATGAACTTTCGGTAAAAACTTGCCAAACCATGAAATGATCTTACCTCACTAGCATTCATAGGTGTAGGCCAATAAAATAGCTTCAACCTTTTCAAGATCCATTTTCAAACCATCAGCTAAAATTATAAATCCCAAATACACAATCTCCTCTTTCATGAATGAACACTTTTTTAGATTTATTAGCAACTTTTCTTCTTTCAATCTCTGCAAAACTTGTCTAACATGCAACAAATGTTCTTCTCTAGTCTTACTGAATATTAGAATATCATCAAGATATACAATCACAAACTTACCCAAGAATTTCTTTAAAACTTCATTCATCAATCTCATAAAAGTACTCGGTGCATTAGTTAGACCAAAGGGCATAACCAACCATTCATACAAACCTTCTTTTGTGTTGAAAGTAGTCTTCCACTCATCACCTTCTTTGATTCTGATTTGATGATATCCACTTTTCAAATCAATTTTGGTGAAATAATTTGCTCTAGTCAAACTATCCATTATGTCATCCATTCTTGGTATAGGAAACCTATGCTTCACTATTATCTTATTGATTTCTCTGGAATTAGTTCACATTCACCATTCTCCATTCTTCTTAGGTGTTAATACAGTAGGTACTACACAAGGACTCAAACTTTCTCTGATCAAACCTTTATCCAACAACTTTTGAATCTGTCAATTCAATTCCTGATTCTCAGTAGGTGTCAACTGATGATGTGCCTTATTCAGTAAACTAGCTCCAGGGATTAGATCCATGCAATGATCAATACTTCTCTTCAGTGGAAAACCATCAGGTACATTATCAAAAATGATATCACTGTACTCGGTGAGTAACTTATCAATCTCCTCAGGAACATTGTCCTCTATCTCCTTACTCAGTTTATTAGGAATCGCAACAAAACATACATCATCCCTTTTCAAATCCTTAACAAACTTTCTTCCTTCCATCAAACAAACTTTTATAGATGTGCAAACATTACTAACAGGTTCTTCCATCAAAGGTAACAAGATTTTTTTTCTTCCATCAGCCCAAATAGTGTATTTATGCAATCTCCCATCATATATAGCATGTCTATCATACTGCCAAGGTCTACCCAACAAAATATGACAACAATCCATAGGCATGATATCACACAACACCTTATCATAGTACTTTCCAATTTTAAAATTCACATAACATTGTTCACTTGCCAAGAGTGTATGCTCATCTTTGATCCATGAAATCTGAAAGGGCTTTGGATGTTCCAGCCTTTGCAACTGCAACTTTGTGACCATTGCCTTAGATGCCAAGTTCTCCAAGCTACCACAGTCAATGATTACCTTCCAAACTTTGTCAGAAACTCTACATCTAGTCTTGAACAAACTTTTCCTTACCGGATCTTCCTTTTTACCTTCATTCCATAGTGCTCTTTTTACCATCAGGTTACTTTCCTTTTCAGGTTCATTTGGTGACTCTTCTTGCACCAAACCATTCCTACTACTACCAGCCTTCTTACTAGCATGCATACATTCAAAAGATCTATGTCCTTCCTCTCCACAACTGTAACAAGTTCCTCAGAAATTACCTCTGTTATAACCACCTCGGTAGTTACTGCTTCTCTCTCTAAATGAACTTTCACCTTTCCACTTGGTCTTTCCTTTATCCAGATATGTCTTTTCAAGTTTAGATCTACCATTTTCATCATTAGATCTACCTCTTCCTCTAAAGAATCTACCACCTCGACCTCTTTGTCTTTGTTCATGTCTCTTGTTCAATTTCTCCTCAACTTTCAATGCAAATTGATAAGCCTCTTCAATGTTCTCCAATTTAACCAAACTGATTTCTTCTTGGATGGAAACTCTCAAACCATTCAGGTATCTAGCAATTCTTTATACATCATCTTCATCATGTCCAAATCTGATATCTAATTTGTAGAATTCCTCAGTATAATCCTTTACCGAGCTATCTTTCTTCCTTAGACTTTGCATTCGCCTAACTAGGTTAATCTGATAATCACAAGGTAAGAACTTTCCTTTCAATTTATTCACCATTTTATTCCATACCTTGATTTTGTATTTGCCTTTCTTTTTCCTATCCAACTGTAGATGCTCCCACCACAAGGATGCATGACCTTTCAATTTTGTGCCTTCAATTTTCACCTTCTTTTCCTTAGATACACTTTCATACTCAAAATAATTTTCCATCTCGATGATCCAGTCCATCAATTCATCAGAATCTAATTTTCCACTATACTCAGGAGGATTGAAATGTGGTGTCAACTTCAAACTTTTCAAAGCCTTCAAAAACCTCTCCTCACCTTGATCCATCACAGGTGTGGGTTCTACTTCACCTTTTTCTACTTCAATTTCATGATCACTAACATCTTCAAGATGTCTTCCTCTTCTCTGGGCAATTTCAACAACTTCTGCTCTAGTAGCAAGTTGTCTCAACATGTCCGCCAATCCTTGATCTGCTTCTCACCTCCCACAAACCATCTTGAAAACCCTCTACAATTTTAGGTCAAATCGCAATCTACTACCCCACAATAATTCAACTAGGGATTCACAAGAAGGAACCTACAAACCCAGATCCATAGACCTAGATCTAGATCTCACCTCGCTCTGATACCACTTAACGTAAAGGAGCAAAGAGGAGGGGCCAAAACAGTGGCACACCCTACCAAATCTTCCCTGCTCAACAACATGCGAAAGCCAAACAACATAGTGAGAGAGAGAAAGAAGGATCATTCATATATTATCATTCAAATTGATTCATACATTCTGAGCTGTAAGGCCTTCCTGATTATGGCTATATATTACAATAAATTATAGAATTCCTCAAACATGCAAGGATCTACCCATAATCTCTAATCTTCTATCTTCTATCTAAACTGACCCTCTAAACTCTAACCAAACATCTATACTTATACAAGAGGCAACCAAACTAAGTCGGCCTTTAGATCCATAATCAACAAAAGGAAAGGTCAGATCCAGGACCACACACTTCCCAATGATGGATACTAGCATTAAATCTATGACCAATAATCAATGCACAAGTTGGCCTCAACAAATACTAAAAATAAACTACTCGGTAAGCAAGGGTGATCGAGCAACAGACAAGCATCATCGAGCGCTAGTGAAAAAATCAACCACCCAGGAGATAACCAACCAAACTCGGTAACTAAAGGAAACCGACCAACTACTGAGCCAACTCGGTCAAAGAAGGAACCAAGCAACATAGACAAAATTCAAAATATTTTTGGTGACACTAGATTTCCAAGGACCTGAGATGCTCCTGCATCAACTCAGATGCATTTCTGGGACTACTTCCATATACAATCTAGAATGGTGATTTACAAGTGCTCCTATTGACATAATTATTGTATGCATATTCTGCATGTGGTAAAATCAAATCCCATCCTGTTGGCTTATCTCCAACCAAACATCTCAGAAAATTTCCCAAACTCTTATTCACCACCTCTGTCTGTCCATCTATCTGTGGATGATGTGATGAACTAAACTTCAAATCTATCTTTAACTTCTTCCACAATGTGCACCAGAAATATCCAACAAACTTAGTGTCCCGATTTGAAACTATACTCTTTGGCAAACTATGTAGTCTCGCCACTTCTTTGAAAAACAATTCTGGTACATGAACAACATCATTAGTTTTCTTGTAGGGAATGAAATGTGACATCTTTGAAAATCTATCAACCACCACAAAAATTAAATCATGTCTCCGCTGAGTCCCTGGTAAACCAAGACCAAAATCCATACTAATATCCTCCCAAGGCTTCTCTAGTATAGGTAATGGCTGATACAACCCTGTATTCTGCTTTAGTCCCTTTGCCATCTAATATACTCTACAACTTTGTACAAACTTCTTGACATCTTGCTACAATTGTGGCCAATAATAAATATCACTAACCAAAGCAAGGGTTTTATCATGACCAAAATGTCCAGCCAATCCTCTGCTATGCTTCTCCTTGATGAGATTCTCCCTCATAGAACTTCATGAAATGCACAATTGACTCCCTCTAAATAACATACTATCCTAGATGATGAAATCCAACCACTTCATTTTGTCTAGAGTAATCGGTTTTGTACAAGCTTTCCAAGCTTCTCCAAAATCAGGATCCTCTGGATACAAATTTTTGAGTTCCTTAAATCCAACCACCTCAATCTGTATCTCTGTTAGAAATATTTGTCTTCTACTAAGCACATCTACAACCCTGTTAGACTTTCCACTCCTGTGTTTCAAAACAAATGTATAACTCTGTAAAAACTCAACCCATTTCAAATGCCTTTGATTCAACTTTCCTTGACTATTCAAATATTGCAAAGCTTGATGATCAGTATACAAAACAAACTCCTTAGGAAGTAGATAGTGTCTCCACTTCTTTAATGCCTGAACTATAGCATAAAATTCCTAATCATAAATAGAATATTTTCTCTTGGCATCATTTAACTTCTCACTGAAATAAGCAACAGGTTTACCTTCTTGGCTCATAATAGCTCCTATTGCAGTACCACTAGCATCACAATCTACTTGAAACACCTTATTAAAATCTAGAAGTGCTAAAATAGGTTGTTTTGTAACTTTCTATTTCAATAGTTTAAAACTCTTATCTACCCTAGTAGTCCACTTAAACTCTTTTCTATCCCCTCTCATTATTTCAGTCAAGGGTCCACAAATACTACTAAAACTCCTGATAAAATTTCTATAAAAGCTAGCCAAACCATGAAAAGATCTTACCTCAATAGCACTCCTTGGAGTAGGCCATTCAAGGATAGCCTGCACTTTCTTTGGGTCCATATTTAGACCTTCTATTGAAACTACAAATCCCAGATACACTAACTCCTTCACAAAATTGCACTTCTTCAAATTAATCAACAATTTCTCTTCCCTTAACTTCTCAAACACCATAACAATATGCATCATATGCTCCTTCGATGTCTTACTAAAAATCAAAATATCATCTAGGTAAACAATGACAAACTTACCCATAAATTCCTTTAGAACCTCATTCATGAGCCACATGAAAGTGCTCGATGCATTAGTTAGCCCAAAAATCATAAATAACCATTCATACAGTCCTTCCTTTGTCTTAAAAGTAGTTTTCCATTCATCTCCTTCTCTGATCTAAATTTGATGATATCCACTCTTCAGATCTATCTTTGAAAAATGCATAGCTCCACTCAAACAATCCATAATATCATCAATTCATGGCAATGGAAACCTGTACTTGATTGTGATCTTGTTTATTGCTCTGGAATCTGTACACATTCTCCATTCTCTATTATTCTTTGGTGCTAATACTGTCAGTACAGAACATGGACTCAGGCTCTCCCAAATCAACCCCTTCTGGAACAACTCTTGTACTTGTCTACTCAACTCTTCACTTTCTACTATTGTCATTCTATGTGCTTCCTTATTTGGAAAACTGGCTCCTGAATCAGGTCCATCTGATGACTGATCTTCCTTAGTAGTGGTAATCCATCAGGTAAATTATTAGATACAATATCCTAAAACTCATTCAATAGATCTATAACTTCTACAAGTACATCTTCTACTTCCTCTTTACCAACTTTTGGAATTATAGAAAAACACACATGCTCATGCCTCATACCCTCTAGGAATTTTCTTCCATCAACCAAGCTTATTCTTGCATTACCACATACCTTTTCTTCTTTGTCCTTCAATGGCTTTAGCTTATGTTGCACTCCATCCTTCGTCAGGGAATAGATATTTATATGACCATCATGTACAACATGCCTATCAAACTTCCATGGTCTACCCAACAACATATGACATGCATCCATAGGTATGATATCACATAGTACCTCATCATGGTATCCACCAATCTTGAATTTTACCAGGCACTTTTCACTGACCATGACCTTGTGGTCATCCTACACCTAGGAGATCTAGTATGGATGTGGGTGTTTCTGTCTCTTGAGCTTCAACTTTATGACCATCTCTTCTGACACCAAATTGTCAGTGCTTCCACTATTGATAATCACATCACAACACTTATTCTCACACTTGCACCTGGTGTGAAACAGGCTCCTCCTTTGCTCAAGTTCATTCTCACCACTCAGTAGGACTCTTCTATTAATTAGCATCTCTCCTCTTTCAACATCTTCATAATGTGATGATCTAGCATCTTCATCTACATGTGCAACTCTAGCCTGGCCTTCAGTTCTCCTATCTATCCCTCCCTGGAATTGAGGACATTCATATGCCCTATGACCTTCTTCTCCATAGTGAAAACATGTTCCACAAAATCCTCCTCTTTCTGAACCTTGTCCTCTTCCTCTTCCTCTCTGATTTCTATTATTCTGATCATGGAAATGATTGGAATTGTTTCCTCTTTGATTTTGACTTCTATTGGCCTTATCCTTATTTTTTGGATCTTCATTTCAGCCTCCATATGACCATCCACCAGATCTTTCACCATGACCTCTTCCATTTTGTCTGCTCTCAAACTTCTTGTTTAGCTTTTCCTCTAATTTTTGGGAAAACTGGTATGCCTCTTCAATACTATTCATTTGAACCAAATTCAACTCCTCTTGAATGCTTAGCCTCAACCCATTAAGGTAACAGGAAACTTTCTCTTTATCAACTTCTACATGGCCTGTTCTGATGAGGATTCGATAGAACTCCTCCATATACTCCTAAATAGATCTTCCTACTTGCTTCAAACTTTGCATTTTCTTCAGTAGGTTAAGCTCATAATCAATAGAAATAAATTGCCACTTCAATTTATCCACCATCTGATCCCATCTTGTGATTTTATCCTTTCCTCTTCTATTTCGCTCCAATTGAATCTCTTGCCACCAGATCTTCACATGACCCTTCAATCTGGCCTTTGCAAACTTGACCCAATAAGGATCCTCGATGTCTTCATACTCAAAATATTCTTCTAATTCATTGATTCAGTCGATCAACTCCTCTAGATTAAGATTTCCTGAAAATGCAGGAGCCTCAATCTTAGTTCTTTTCCTGATCTTGGAAATGGCCCAAAAAAGCCTTTCTTCCTCTTGGTTCATAATTTCACCTTCTCCTTCTTGATCAGAATTTTCTTCTTCAGCTTCATCCTTGCTTTCATCTATGACATTAAGATTCATTCCTCTTTGAATCTCTTTTTGCAATTCTCGCACTTGTCTCTGAAGCACTCTAACCTCAGGTGTCACACCACCAGCTCTTCTGCCACATTCCCTTTGTGGAGGCATTTTTGCTCTGCTCATTGAAACCCTAACCATGGTCCTAGCACAAACTGCCTCACAATCAGCAATTTGTTTACACACTCAGGAACTCCTGCTCTGATACCACTTGATGAAGGGTTCTCCCCTTAATACCACAAACACATAATAGAAACAGAGATATAGCAACAGTTTGCAAGAACAGAAAATGGGCTTCTTATTATCTCCACAAATGTGGAATTACAAATTTTAGAATTACAATATGCAAAGCCACATGGGCATTTTCCCTTACAATATTTTGTAGGACAAAGCCTCGAATCATTGCCCAAATCTACCTAGAACTGCCCATACAACACTACAGACCTTTCTTATATAGGCAATTTCCACCGCCCGAGAAGGTTTCAAAAATTTATCCCTTAAGGCCAACTTCCCTAAGAATTAATTTATTTTCATTTCTTTTTACATAGGGTCGGCTCCAAATAATTACAAAATACATTTTTAGGTAGCCCAACTTCTGGAGGCCATAACTTTTTAACCGCAGCTCTATTTTTCTATTATCACCACTTTTTGGAAACACCAAGATGTGATCTATAGTGCCGATCTTGCGGAAGCTCCAGTCAGCCAAGGGTCGATCGTGATCTGAAGCCTCTAAGGCCTTCAAAATTGAGCTCAAAGATTTGGTACCCAAAAATCTCAATAACTTCACTAATACAGATGATATGACAATGAAACTAAACTAGTAGGCTGATATGACTAAGATAAACCTCCACCTATGAAATCAGAACATTCTAAGATCGTATGAGAAACTTACTAAAAATAGTAAGTTTCCATAAATAGTAGCTCTGCACAAGATAGCCCTTATTGAAAAGAAACCAAAAATATTTTTGGGTGATGCAAGATTGCTCTTACACCTAGGATGCTCCTGCATCAAGTTTCCCAAAACTGGTTGTCATCGAAACCGAGTACTCTGAGGATAGAGCAGTTGGTAAAAAATTCCAAAACAAATGTTTTGGTGGAGCTTCTAGTTGACCAATCTTGGCCCAAATTTAGAAATTAAATATTTGGTATCCTTTAACTTACTTCTTGTCATAACTCGTGCATTCTTGTCTCCAATAATTATGCTCAGTGAATGGTGTCTTCTCACATATTTTCTAATACATCCTCAGTAGACTGTTCATCAATGTTTTCATCTCTTGGTGGAGGCTCATCTTTCTCATCAGTTTCTTCTCATTGCAACTCAGTTGTATCAACCAAATTACCTTCATGTACATAAACAAATCTTTTGTAATCCTTAGGTTCCTTTCTGCTATCATCTTCATTCCTTTCTAAAAATTCATCAATCTTCACATTTTCACTTTCAACAATTTTGTTAGCAGCCTTGAGCACACATTTATATGTTTTTCTCTTTGATGAATAACCTAGGAATATACCGTCGTCGCCTTTTGAATCAAACTTTCCATTTCTAGCATCTTACAGTATGTAACACCTACTTCCAAAAAAATTAATGTAACTTACATTCGGTGTGTGACCATACCAAAGTTCATAAGGTGTCTTGTTGGTACCTTTCTTCAATTGTACTCAGTTGAGAGTGTAGACAGTAGTACTTATGGCTTCTCTCCAAAATTTTTGTGCAACTGTCAATCAACAGTGTTCTAGCACAATCAACAATAGATCTAAATTCCTTCTTTCAGCTATACCATTTTGTTGTGGAGTCCTCGGTGCAAATACTTGTCTTTTGATTCTATTTTCATTACAGAAGATAGTAAATTCATCAGAGATAAATTCACCTCCTCTATCTAATCTTAAACACTTCAGTTGTTTACTTGTTTCCTTCTCAACTCTAGATTCATAACACTTAAACATTTGGAATGCATCAAACATTTCCTTTAGAAACATAACAGACATCATTCTTGAATAGTCATCAACAAACAAAATGAAATATTGATCTCCATAATAACTTTACATCTTCGTAGGACCAAAAAGGCCAGTCTGAACTAATTCCAAAATATCATTAGTAGAGTAAGATTTTCTTGAGAAGCTTGACTTAGTCATCTTACCAATCTAACATTCCTTGCATATCACTTTATCAGGTTTTCATAATTTTGGTCTGACTCTATTCTTCTTACTCACTTTAATCATGTTATCAAAATTTACATGAGAGAGTCTCTTGTGCCATAACCAGACATCCTCAATTTTAACAAACAAGCAATCTTTGTAGTATTATCAAGATAAACTAGGTTACCTTTTTATTGTTCACCAGTTCTAATTAGATCTCCATCAGTACCATAAATCTTCACCTTTTTATTCTGAAATTTTAGTTGGTGGCCAGTATTGTTCAATTATACAACACTCAACATATTATAGTTTAGACCTTTAACCCAATATGCATCATTAAATCTCATCTTCTCATTTAATATAATTGATCATTTACCTTTAACATGACATGGAGCATCATTGTCAAATCTGACGAATCCTTCATCATACTCTTATAGGTTCTCAAACCTATCAATATCATCAGTCATATGATGTGAACATCCACTATCAATAATCCACGGGTCAGATTTACTTACATGAGAAATGAGTTCTTTTTCATCTTCATATTTCTCCTCATCTGAGTCTTCCTTTACAACAACATAGACAACTTCATATCCTTCTTTTGTATCATCAGATTCATCATTAGTTACACCTTCTTCAGCTAGGTAACAAGACTTCTTACTTTTATCCTTGTAATCTCTAAATTTTCAGTGTCAGTTGTCTCTTTTGTCATTCTTATCATTCCTATCATTGTCATGACATCTAGATGAAATATGACTAATCTTATTACAATTGAAACATTTCAATGGTAATTTTCCTTTGTACTTTCCTTTACCTCTCGGTAGTCTTTTAGCCAGCAGTACTTCCAACTCCTCTTGTTCTTTTTCTTTAGTTAGGATACTGTGATATTCAATTCCATATGAATTACTATGATTCTCTCTTTTTCTTCTTGAAGTTCCAATTCTCACAGATAATTTGAAGGCAGTTTCAATAGTCAGTAGACAATTATCATAATTGCTAAGCTCAAATGCAGTCAGTTTACCAATTAAGGCTTCAAGAGTAACAACATTATTTGGTATGGATCTCAATTCTTGAATAGCATATACTCTAATAGAATACTTGGAAGAAAGAGTTCTCATAATTTTACTTACCACTTCTTCATTGGTCAATGATCCACCAGCACTACTAATGGCGCTTACAACTTCCTTGATTCCACAACTATATTGAGTAATGTTCTCTTCATCTTTCATTCTTATTTCATCATACTTTCCTTTGAGACTATCAACTTTGGCTTTGTGTACATGTCGATCTCCTCCATATATAAGTGTAAGCCTATCCCATATCTCTCTTGAGTTAACATAGTCTTTAACATGTCATTGAATTCAGCATTAGTCATAGAAGAAGCAATATCTATCATAACCGAGTTATGTTGATGCTTTTCTCTAATTTTATCCACTGTCATAGGTCCAGGAGGGTGTGGAGTTTAGTCATTATCTAGAAGATTCGATGCAAATTCTCCAATCCCAGATAGATACAATCTCATCCTACTTTTCCATGTTGAGAAACTTTCCTTGTTCAAGTTAGGTACTTCTCTCATATACACATTTGGATCTTTTACTCAAGTCTTTCAAACTTATCTCTCTGGAGTACTTAGCTCTGATACCAATTTTTGGATTATGGAGAGGGGGAGTGAATCAGTAATCCTTGATTCTAAATACCTTAAGACTTTTCTCTGATTAACTCAGTGACCGCTCAATTAAAAACAATTCACTATTTACCAACAACAGTAAATAAACTTTAACAAACAATAAATCAATCACATAAACCATTCATCACATGTAACACTAGTATTTAACGTGGAAACATAGTTTTGGAAAAAACCACTATGGGAATTGTCACCCACTAAGAAAATACTCTTTTGAAGTACGCCTGATTAAGAACCAATTTGATTAAAGATTACAATATGCATTGTTAGGTGTGACTCGGTCAAGGGATTTGCCTCGGATCTATTTGGATCTTCATCATGTTAGGAGTGGCCTGGTTAAAGGGCTTCAAACACTCTTTAGAATGTTACATTTTACAAGGATTTTACAATAAGACTATTAAGTCCACTCTGTTAAGATATTTCTCTGTTATAAATGCTAATAAGAAACAGTAAATATATTGACTTGTATATTTGCAACCATCTTTTCTTAACCAGATGCTTTGTGCACTCTTCTATCTTCACTTCAATTCTTCACTTTCCATTGGCTTCAACACCTCATCAAATCCTACTTTCCCACTCGGAATCTCTATGTTCCTTCTTTACTGCATCAGTCGGTGACTCTTCTACTCTTCAATTTTCCATTCATTTGTTCATACAAATCCATCTTTTATATAGATAAATTTTGCTGCTTAATCTCCTTTATTATGTTTTCCTTTAATCAATCTCAATTGTCCAGTTCATTTTACAAACTTATACATTGAATATGGATCTCGATAACACGTTTTACTTTCACCTACGAACTTGAACTTTCTTGAAAATTGTTCTTTCTATTTTTTTCATTTAGATCTTATCATAGATCTTCACCTTAAATTTTCCTATCCATAGATCTCTTAACTAACTTTCCTCATCATCATAACCATCCAGCTCATCATATCTAATCATTAAATGTTGTTCCAATCCTTGTGTTTAATTCATTTTCCTTGTTCGGTAGATAACTCTGAATTTCAGTTAACTTCGCTCGGTGCCTAAAACTTTCCTTCTTGATGTCTTGAGTTCCTTTTCCTTTACCGAGTGACCTTTCCTTTTTACCTTTTACCTTTACTAAGTAACTTTTCCTTTACCAAATGACCTTTCCTGCTCGGTAGCCAAAACTATTTTTCTTACTGACTTGTCAAGTCTTCATTACCATGCTTTACTGGCTTGGCATAATAATGTGTTAGGTAGAAAACAATTATATCAACATAATCTTAACATTTTCCAATCTGTATCAATTTCCCATATAAGTTCTTTAACTTCACAACATCTCATTTCTTCTTCTTCTTAACTTATACAACTTATATCATATACTAAATGATATGGCAACATAATATAAACCATAAATTAATTACTTGACATTAATGACAAGACAATAACTGATCTAACATTTCTACTATCTTGTATTATTCTAATCTTTCTCGGTATTCATCATCACCAACATCAGATAAACAATATCTAACATTACTATCAGTCATAGTAACACACATTTCTTGATAGATTGGTGGTAGTGTTCCTTGCTGATATATTGATATATTCTCATGATGAGAAGGAGAACGAGGAGCACTTGAGGTAGGTATTGTAGTGTTTGAAGGATAATTAGTTGTATGGAAGCTTATCCAAGTGTGCATTTTTTATATCAGAGGTCAAATACCTAGGATATGTCATTTCAGGTGATGGGATTTTAGTGGACCCATCAAAGATTGGGGCTATCATGGATTGGACAATGCCAATCGCTATGATCGAGTCAAGATTTTCATGGAGTTAGTAGGCTATTATTGATAGTTTTTTGAGGGATTCTCTAGAGTGGCACACCCTATCATATCCCTTCAATGAAAGGGAAATAAATTTGAGTGGAAAGAGAAGTTCGGGAGAGCCTTTCAAAAGTGCAAGAAAGCACTTACCATCACACATATTCTTGTAGTGCCAGATCCTTCCATGGATTTTTTGGTTTTCATAGATGCTTCCTTGGATGGTTTAGGGGTAGTTCTTATGTGGGGTGGGCAAGCTATAGTCTATGAGTCTTGGAAACTCAAGAATCATGAGCTCAAATACCCTACCCATGACCTTGAGCTTGTGGTAGTGGTGCACACTTTAGTGAGATGGTGACACTTTCTTTTAGGACATCAATTTGAGCTTCATTCAGATCATCAGAGCTTATAATATATTTTTAATCAGTCAAACCTTAATGCTCGATAGAGGAGATGGATGGATTTATTGTGCGAGTATGATTTTTATGTTCATTACATCAAGGGGACAAATATTATGGTTGTAGATGCTTTGAGTAGGATATGACATGAGATTTTCTCTATGTCTATTGGGATAGATTTGAGGGATCATATACTACATCACTTGCATGAGGATGCAATGTATATAGAGGTTTATCAATCCGTTCGATCATAGAGACCCCTCAAGGGGAAGTATGTAGACTATTCATTGGAACCTAATGGGATTTTATGTCATAGAAGATGCATTTATGTACCTTCTTTTAGTGGATTCCATAATGCTAGAGGCTCATAGAGCACCTTATATAGTGCATCTTAGATTCAAGATGATGCATGTAGATTTGAGACATATTTCTCATTGGCCACGCATGAGGTAGGACATTGTAGAGTTAGTAGCCTGATGCCTTGAGTGTCATAGAGTTAAGGTGTAACACCATCATCTCGGAGGGCTTCTTTAGCCTCATGAGGTACCTGAGTGAAAATGGGACACTATATCTATGGACTTTAGTGTTAGTCTTCCTATGTCATCTCGCCGTCATGATGCCATCATGGTGACAGTTGACAAGTTGACCAAGGTGCCTCATTTTCACCCTTTTGTACCACTTTCATAGCACCCACAGTGGCATAGGTTTTCTTGCAATATATTATTAGACTTCATGGTATTCCCCATAAGATCATTTCTGATAGAGATTCTCTCTTTACATCATCATTTTGGAGGGAACTATAGGCAGCATAGGGCAATAGGCTCAATTTCAGTACAGTCTATCATCTTGAGATAGATGGTCAGACGGAGAGATTTAATTAGGTGTTGAAGGGTATGTTACACATTTATGTGATGGACCATCAGGTCAAGTGGGAGGAGTACATGTACTTAGTCAAGTTTTCTTATAATAATGGGCATCATATGTCTTTGGGTATGCCACCTTATCAGGCCTTGTATGGTAGGCCCTGTAGGACACCTTTGAGTTGGGATAGGATTGAGGATAGGGTATTTTTTGGACTATAGTTAGTCAAAGAGATGGAGCAGCAAGTAGTCTTGATCAGGAAGCATCTTAGAGAGGCTCGAGATAGGCAGAAGAAGTATGTGAATGCTAAGAGGATTGATAGTGTTTATATGGTTGGAGATAGAGTCTTCTTGAGAGTGTGGCCACATAAGAGCCCAATCCATTTCGGAATGGGTTCTAAGCTCACACCTCTCTTTGTTGGACCTTTTGAGATCTTAGAGAGGATAGGATTAGTTGCATATCATCTAACCTTGCCACCTAGCCTATCACACATCCACGATATGTTTCATGTTTTTATTTTGAGAAAATATGTTTATTATGAGTCTCATATTATAGATTGGGATTCCTTATAGGTCGATTCAAATGGGAAGCTAGCTTTGGAGCCCATTCATATATTGGCACGCCAAACATTGGATCTTCAAGGCAAAGAGATGGACCAGGTTAGGGTCTAGTGTAATTTTTATAACTAGGTTATAGTTTCATGGGAGAATGCAGTGCAGATGAGATCTCAGTACCCCTATCTTTTTATGAACTCCAGGAGGAATTTCATGCCTAGAGGGAGAGGGTGTGAGGACCTACCCCAACCTGTCGTAGCATTTCTTTTATTTGCATATTGGACATAGTATTGATACTCTATTTTGATGCACTTCGATAATCACTCCTCATGATAGGGACTGGATTATGTTTGATTATTATATATTTTTTCTTATGTTATGATTATGGATTCTTTCTTAGAAGATATTTAGATCTCTTTGTCATACATTTTATATCAGTGAATTTGAAGAACTTGGTTTTAATAATAGATTCTATGCGTATGAATTTTATAATGGAGATTTTTTTTATGTTACAATATGATATTGCATTTTGAAGGATTAATTTAGATAATTGTTATGATGAGATTGAATTATAAATTTTATTATTAACCTTTATAGACATGTAAAAATTTATGATGATTGGATTTTGCATATGTTTTATTAGTAAACGTGTTTAGGAAGAAAATGGATTGTGGATTTTATTTTATATTAATGGTAAATTTTGTGAAAGAAATGGTGAATTATATATGTTTTAATATGGTCAATTATTTACATTGTTTCTACGTATGTTTTCTTGGACTACTAATAATTGAATTTACTATGAAAAAAATTTGACCATGGAAATAAATTGAGGAATCAAGGTTAAACCTTTGTGAAACTAGTGAAGTCCAAGGTTGTGTCTAATGAAGAGACAAAACCTCATTGTTACATATATTATTTTTTATTGTAATATTGCATGATTGTAATATTTGTAAATTGTAAATGTGTTTTATCCTAATGGTCTAGCCATGTGTACAAGTGATGTGTAAATTTTGTAGTGTCACTTGACACTTGTATTATGTGATGTGTTGGCATGACAAGACCATGTGCTTAGGTTACTCAATCAAAGTGAAGGCATATACATTATTCAATCAAAGTACATAAAATAAGTATTGAATACCTTTGGTATGGAGGATTCAAAACCGGTCGATACACCTATGGACACCATATGCAAATTCATAAAGGATTATCAGTCAACTGAGGTTAATCAAACACTATACAGATCAATGATTGCTAAGTTGATGTATGTTGTACATAGTAGACTAGATATTGCACATGTGGTTGGAATTGTAGCAAGATTTTCTGCTAATCCTAAAGAATCACATATGAATTCTGTAAAAATAACTTTGAGATGCTTGAAGAACACTAAAAACTATGGTTTGTGGTACAAGAAAGAGGGCAATTTCAAAATAAAAGTTTACACAGATGCAGATTGGGCTAGAAATATTGATGATAGAAAGAGAACTACTGGTGGAGCATTCTTTTTGGGAGAAAGACTAGTTACTTGGATAAGTAAGAAATAAGGATGCATTTCTCAATCCACTGCAAAGAAGAATATGTTGTTGTTGCTGCTAACTATTCAAACATTGCATGGATAAAATAACTTTTGGCAGGTATGAATGAAGATATCACTAACCCAGTGATAATATATTGTGATAACACTAGTGCTATAAACATTTCCAAGAATCCAATGATGTATGTAAAGGCAAAGCATATAACCCTAAATTATCACTACTTGAGGGGAAAAGTACAAGAAAATCAAGTGAAACTAAAGTTTGTGAAATCAAAAGAGAAACTTGGAGATATATTTACTAAACCCTTACCTAAGGATACATTTGAGTACTTGAAGACTAGACTAGGGATCTATCCCCTGTCTATCAGTCACTAAAGTGATCAAGAGGTTGCATCAACATATACTTTATCAGAATATAAAATGATGTTGATGCATGATGTTCACACTTTAGGTTTCCTGATGTTGTGAAAGCTAAAAAATGGAAAACAAACTGAAACTGCATATCGGTACATGCAAGGTACTTGATCTGAACCAAACACCAGAGATAATATTTTGGCTATTGAAGAGTTGTTTATTATTTTTGGCATTGATGTCAAAGGGAGAGAAGAATCAATGAAATATCTATCTAAAGGGAGAGAAGACAATAGGAGAGAAGAAAATACACATAGAGAGAGAAGATCAAATATGCATGGAGTATTAATGTTGTGTAGTCATTAAACATATTAAATGTACAATCTAGGGAGAGCTTACCAAGTTACAGTATTTTCTTATAGAGTTGTAGAATAGATGTTTGGTATTATATGGCATATTTCATATTGTGTTTCCATCAATGCCAAAGGGAGAGATTGATAAACTACAATTAATTGAATATCTTGAAGGAAATGTTAACAATGGAATGAGTATTTGAAAGACAATGATAGATGATCACCGAGCTACTAAAGTATATGTAAGACATTAAATCATTTAATGTATTGTCATTGATGTCAATGAAAGGAAACTCGGGTGTGAAAATAGCTTCCTACGCTAATCTCTAAAGGAAAGTATTGTGCAAATTCTTTTAAATCCTTACAATTTTAGATTCGTTAACTACTTTAACAATGATATTGCAGCCATATACCATGCATATAGAAAATAGAGAATGACACAATGATTTACCCTGGGGAAACCTTTTCGTTAAAACCCCAGCACTCCAAAACCTACACAGTGTATTAATCAAAACTATTACAGTTTACAATACACTTGCAATGCAAGTTCTTTCAAAAGATTTTTCCAACTCTTGAAGACAAATCGCGGCAGCATAAAATGTTCCAACAATACACTAACTTCTCCTCTCTTCGCAACCCTAAAAAATGCTTATATCATGCACTTCCTTTTTTTAGGGCAACTTCCAAAGATAGCCGTATTAGGGTTTTACCATTCTCTGAGAAAATAGGAACACGATTGGGGAAGAGTGTACAGTACTCAATTTTATCAGTTGCCACATGTCTTCACCTATCATTGAATCTTCCAGACATAGCTCTTACGTGTCATAGGAATCTGTCATAACCATTTCAGCCATGATCTCCTTACACACAATTCAAGATGCCAACACATCGAGTGGAGTGACACATCAACATGCCAACTAGACATGTACACTCACACTTAATTACATTATTTGCAAGAAATACATTTTTAAAAACAAATAATAAGAATAGGAATTATCCAAGGATGAGACACCTTATTCCTAACAGTCAACTAGTTTTGACTATACTTATCACGATGGTTACAAACATCTTAAGAAGGAAAATTGGTAAAGGAAAGAGATATATACATGAAAATGAGATGGGTGAGAAGGATATAGATATGGTACACATTGGGTAACTTATTGATGATTCTATGGCATTATGTTAATGACTTGATTGTATTACATGATTCTATTATGTATTGAAGATCAGGAATGAACAATTTTATGTGGTCAGTAAGTGAAGATTTCAGTATACACCGAGCAAGTGTAGTGTATACCGAGTATAGTATTAACCGAGCTAGTAATCACCAACGCATTATGGTATTGACCGAGTGAAAGAAATAAATGGAGTTTGTAATAGCTGACTAAAGATGATGAGCTGGACAATTGTTTATGATTCTGAGGTAAAAGATAATGTTTGTTATGATAATCAAATGACTAACAAAATTCAAAGATGATTGAATGAAGGAGAATGAAATGTGTTATTAACACAACTGTCGAGGAAGATTAAAGCGAAAAAATCTATGGTCAAGATTAAGAGGCAAAATCTATGGATGGAAATAAAATGGTTTATGATGTCTATATAAGGAGACATGAGATTCATTGTTGAGTCTAGATGTTGTAGGAGAATTCACATGAAAAAGGATTGTTTTCAAGCAACATTGATCAAACTGGTTGAAGATAAAATTGAGCAAGACTGCAGACAACACTGAGTGAGAGAGAAAGTATTTACCAAGAAAAAAAGAGTTAGAGGAAACAAAGGTGTTGAATTGATTATTGATCATAGGTATTTTTGAGCTTAGCATAGATCTGAAAATCTGAAAACCAAGTTGTATTTGAATTAGATCATTACTGTATCATTTTAACCATTGCTACAGATAAATCTCTTAACCGAGTGGGACTTAACAATCTTTATATTTCAATATGATATTCAATGAATGTTGATTATTTTCTTGTTGACCCCATAGTAAATATTTGGTCAAGGGAGAATTATTAGTGATAAATCCTCTAACCAGGTCACACCTCATAGTGTGTTTTGTAACCTTTAACAGGGTTGGCTCCTAATTGAGCTCACTTCAGAAGAGTGAATCATTTTGGGTTACCAGTCCCAGGTAGTTTTTCCCCTAACAAATTTTCCATGTTAAAAATCTATTTGTTATATGTGTATGGATGTGTTAAATTGTTGTTTTACTTTACACATTTCTATAATTGGATAGATCGGTAAACACAGTATTTAATTTACTAGTAATCAGTATATGAAGAGAAAGGCACAGTTGATATTTTACTGATTTGATTAATTGATTTGAAAGTTTTATTATATACATCTGGGAGTATTTGGGACTCTAGGATAACTGGACTTAACTAATTCACCCCCCCCCCCCCCCCCTCTCAGTTATCTAACAAACTAAAGCCTAATAATACTCTAGTAATGTTATGAGTTAGTGATTTAAATTAAAACATTAAATGGATATTATTAAATGGGTTTTGATTATTTAGAATAACTTAACCTTTAGAAAATCTTGGTTGACCCTAGTTGTTGGGGTTGATTGAGGGATGTTGCAAGATGGTCTTGCCTTCCATGATCCCCCTTGAACCCTCTGACAACTTATTTCATTTTCTCCATGGGACATAAATTATCCCGACATTGTCATTTCTTTGGGATCAAACTTTAAACACTTAGTCATCCCTTGTACAATAGTAGTTAATTAATTCATTAAATAAAAATGTTGGTGTGTTTTGCTTATGGATTTTGGGCATGACAGAATGATAGGTCAAATCTTCTCACCTCCACAATTATCTAGTTTGCATTTGATTTCATTTGTCTTACTTGTACCTTTTAAGTATTCCATAAAAGAGAAAGACCTCATGATGCTCCTATGGACTAAGATTAAATAAAGGCCTGTTTGTTTGCTGGAAGATGGCTGGAATTTGAAAATGGGAAGATGCATTTTTGTACGGCCATCTTCCCATTTTGGTCCAAAATGAGAATTTGGCAAATTCCACCTTTTTTGTGGAATTTGCCAAATTCTCATTTTGGACCAAAATGGGAAGATGGCCGTACAAAAATGCATCTTCCCATTTTCAAATTCCAGCCATCTTCCAGCAAACAAACGGGCCCTAATTGATCATTGATTCCATGATTTGAATAGTTTTTATGACTAATTTGTTGAGAATTTTGTTTCTTTGAGAATAACTATCTCAACCTCACTCTTGGTGATCTATTTTTCAAGAGGTGAGAACTTTTAGAGGCATTAATGCCCCTAATGTTTTAGGATATAATCCTCATTGTGTTCTCAGCGAGTGATTTTCTCTCCTTTGAATGGACATTTTCTTAAGAATTAAAACATGTGCATTTTTGTTTGACATACTTGGACCAATTTCAAAGTTTAAAAATTTTTGGATACCTTCTTCTATCTCATCCTTGGTTTTTTTACTTTTAGATGGTTTACCCCTTCCTTTTTTTAGAGAGAAATAAACATGTATTTTAGATTTATTTGGTTCTATTTGTGTTATAGACAATTGTTTATTCTGATCTAACATATCAATGTAAATCATGATCTCCCTAAATCTTTAAATCTTTAGTTCTCTTTTGAGTCGATTATCAAGTTATCCTCATTAAATTTCCTCTATTTTCTCTTCTACTATGTGTATATATAAATTCTCAAATAGATGGTCAAAATCCTCTTATTCTATAAATTATGTTACCTCCAATTTAGTCAAACCTAAAGGGTAATTGTATCTTTGTGGTTCAATTTCAAAATATTGTGAGGAATCATAATCTTGTAGCATTATTAGCTCTTGAAGAAAAGACTTACTAGGAGGCCTATAAATTTCATTAACTATTATTCCTTTATTATGTAATTCCTGAGGAGATATCACACCCATATATTTGTATAGGGCATCTGATTCTAGGATTTCACTCTCTTAATATCCCCTCTTGTCTATAATAATCTCTAGAATCATAGGGTGTTGGGAATCAATTTTAAGATCAACGGGATAAATTGGCTTACCATTACCCTCAAGCTCAATACAAACCTGGGAGTGTTTTTATTTGATATATATATATATATATATATATATATATATATATATATATATATATATATATATATATATATATATATATATATATATATATATATATATATTCTAATGTGAAATCCTTCCATCTTCAATTATTGTTCTTGATGTTTGATTAATGTCCTAATTGATTGCAATAAATTTATTAATAGCTTGATCTTTCAAAGTATAGTTCGTTGCTATCAATGTAGGGTTTTTACAAACTTGAATACATTCTCCTTCAAATCTCTACAAAAAATTGATGTGAAATACCTTGTTTTATCTTTAAGAGAATCAAATTTCCTTTCATCATCTCTTTTAATCACTTTTACCACATAACCAAATTTAGATACAAATTCTACATGATCTAGCCATGGTTTCTCGATATCCTTTAGAACACAAACTCTAACTAAGGCTTTACAATCATCAAAAGAAACTAAATCATGCTTTAGGAAAATTCCCACTTTATTACCCATAATTTCCATTAAATTATGTCTTTGTATTCAAATAGAATTAGAGGTAGAGAAATCCACAATGGAACAAATTTAGGGTGAGAAGACATTAGATCAAAATTTGGGGACCAAATTTGGGTATATAACCTTGAACCATTCATAAACCATGATTTACATCCTTATAATGGAAAATGGTGAGCAATTATAAGATGTGGATTACTCACCAAATTCATGTATACATCAAAATACAAAACCCCACATTGTGTAGATCTTGTATTGGAACACTTTCTCCCTTAGTTGTGCTAATTGGATTCACTTTGTGGGAGATTTTGTATTGTAATGTATGGTATACTTTGGGATGTAATACTCATATAATATTTCATCCCATTTTCTTCTATACATTTTGGTGAACCTGACACATTACTTTTCCTCTTTTAATTCGGTGGTTAGATCCTCTTTCACATTATATCTCATTTTATCATATTAGATCTCCTTCTTTGATTCTTAGATACAATAAAATATGGAGCTTTCTAAGTTGGATTGGTGTGTAATAACCTATGTTATTATATTCCTCCTTACTTATCTTTATCAAATGCATTGATTGGAACATAGTTTCTTGTATTTAATTATGTTTGTATTCCTTCATGGTATTCTTAAATATGACATTATGAGCTTAACAAATATTTTTCTTCCTTATAAGGCATATTTAAAGACCTTTATTAATATATTTCATGTGTCTTTCCTCTTAAAATTCTGACAAAATACATGAAGTATATAGACAACATAATGGTCTTTGTGGATGAACCTAAGGATCATAATAATCCTCCTAATTCTACTCTTATAGTTCCTACTAATTTGGATGATAGAGATCTAGCTCCTAGTGATCCCATTGTTGTGAGGCCTAGATATTCCCATACTCTAATGGATAGTCTCAAAATGGATAGTTCTTTTGATAACCCTAGAAATATCTACATTTATTAATACATTATTCATGACCTAGTATTAAATATTTTTTGATGAATTTTCTCCATAAATATTAATTAGATAAGATAATAATGATAATCCTTCATCTTCTTCACAACCTAAGGATAAAGAAAATAGTGATAGGGATCTCCCTAAGGAGAACATTCATCCCTCTTTTATGCCTTATACACCACACTCTCATAAACCTCAAGATGAATCTCCTTCACCTTCTACATTCAAGGTTGCTTATAATATTGGATATGATATCACTAGTCAACAAGGATATAATGGTCTAGGACTTGGCATTAATGAGAAAGGCATTAAGGTCCCTATTGATCCTCCTAAACAGTCTCACAAATGTGGTCTAGGTTATCTCAAGTTAGTTATTTACCATCCTCATCTCCACCAACACCTCCTCTTGACATTTTGTTGCCAACACCACATTTTGACAACTACATAGCTTTGGTTAAAAGAATCTGTTGGAGTATCAATTATAACTATAGAATAAAATTACCTTATAGGAGATTTATGAAGAATCAAAATCCTATTAATGGTGAGATTTTGTGTTTCTTCCATCATAGTAACAAACATTCTCTTTATGATTGTGTTGAGTTTAGAAAAAAAATTCAAGGTCTGGTTGTTGCAAGAAGTTGAGTCCCACTTTTGGGCAAAAAGTGAAAGTGTTTTCCCTGTTTTTCAAATTTTATGTCAATTGATGTAAAAATTTGAGGTACTTAAAGATTGAATCTTAGAAAACTTCAGTAATAGAAAATGTAGTGCTCGTAATCTAATTTTCAAATATGTAATTATTTCAATACCCACATGGTAGAAATTGTATTTTAGTAGACATGTTTAAAACCCACTTTTTTCAAAATATTTGTTTCAGGACCATACCACACACATGTACGAACACCCTATTTTGAAGTAAATAAATGAATTTTTATGTATCCTTCTAGGGAAATGTACCTAAAACACCAAAGATTGATGAGAACATTTCTCCTTTTTAATTGAATTTTTTTTATTAATTTTTTGTTGACTGTAAAGTATATTTTCAAAAACTATGTTGTACAGCCACCATAATTTGATAAAAATTTCACTTTTTTTAAATTTATTTTTTTATCTTGAAGGAAATTCTATGTAGATTGATGTCATTTAATTCATTTTGCAAAAAATGTAAAATAAAAAAAGTTATTAAAATTTTACTTAACCTTACTATTTCAAGATTAGATACCACTTTGGCTTGATAAATATTGTAAAGATACTAAAATTAGTCATATCACTATGAAATTTATATTTTATAATCTGTACAATGAGAACTGTAATGGGTTTTCATTTTGTCAAAACATTCATTCGGGAAGGCCTCTAAAAAATTATGACAAGGCAGAGATTTTATATTCCAATGCCTTAGCCATATTTTTGCAAGCCCAAGCATAGGTTTGGTCTCATCAAGCGTATCCCGAACTGAAAACCAAGGTGGTGGTACAGTGGCCACTCCTAGTTTTAAGAAATGAGCACCCATTTCTATTTGGACCGTTCAAATAGAAATGGGCACCCGATTTATAAACATGCACTCGTTTCTTTTAAATAGTGGGCGTTCATTTCTTAAAGACCCGTTGTAGCCAAAAATTAGGACTATGGGCCTGATCTCAATGATTGATGATTATTCAATCATTTTTTAACTGATCTATACTATAGAAAGAATAATTTGAATCAACATTCTTTTTTCTTGTCTTGTTTTGGATCTGACATGAAGAGAATCTTTTGAATTCAAATTTTGGTGCAAACATGGGATCAAAGCAATGTAGAAAGAGGAAAAGGAAGGCTCTGACAACTGAGGAGGTTGTAGAAAATAGAGAGAAGGAGGCAAAACAATAATGAGAAAGAAGAGAAAGAATTTGTGAACTGAATAACGTTGGAGCATCAAGTTCAACAATCATTTTAGAAGAGGAGAACATTGAGGACACCATGATGGATGCAAAGGTTGAAGAATAAAATTAAATTAAATTAAATTCAGGTGCATCTTCTAATCCAATATTGGATACAAGCATGTCTTCATAGCCAAATGTAACTTATTCTGATAAAGAACTTGATCATTTGGTAGAAGCAAGTTACTCTTTAAATAATTTAGATTTTCTTCCTAAAAATAGAGTAACAGGTTTTATTGCACATCAAAAACAATAAATTAGTAATGTTAATCATAATGATAAAGGAATTACATATCGAACTCCAATTGAGATTGAAATTCAAACCCTAATTGAAACACCAAATGAGAAAGAAACCTCGATTGAGAAAAAAACATTAGTAGACATAGAAACACCAATTGAGAAAGAAACCCCTTTGAATCATAATGAAATGAATGAAAAAAATCAAATTAAAAGTGATGTCTTGGATAATCTACATGGTTTGGTTTCATGGAGATAGATTGGGACACATGCGACTAGATTTTTTAGATATTTTTTTAATAATAAGAAATTTGGGTTTCAATGTCAACTAATGTTACAACTAATCAAAATGACTAAAATTTGAAAAGTGATGAAGAGGGTAGGCATTTATGTGAAATCAAAGAAGAAGGATGAGTCTCTAAAACTACTTGTATCAGTTGTTGCTAGTTCCTTTGACACAATTGGAATGAAAAGTTGTTCTAAAGATAGGAATGTATCACAATGAGAAATTAAAAAAACTTTAGTAAACAAAACTACACCTGATAAAAGAATGGTGACAAACATAAGTGGATATATTAATATTCATCATAAAAATTTAGCAAGAGCTATAAAGAGAGTAGTTAACTTTGAAGGTGATTCAAAAAACCATTTATGGAGCTTTAGTGGAAGACTCCCAAGCTCTGACGTGAAACTTACTGGTGAAGATAAAACTTTGATTGAAAAATTTCAGTACGATAACATAAGAGTATCACCTAATGCCAGAGATTTTCTTAAATTAAGAATCGGGTCAAAAAAATTTGATCCACATCCAAAACACCTTTTGGATATGACTCAAACTGAATTGTATAAAAAAAATTTGGATGATAAGGTGTTGACTATTAGTATTATTCAAAGATCTTTTGAAAAATGCAAACCATGGTATGTAAGGATTACAAGGAATGAGTCACGTCTTGTTGCAAAACTCATGTTCAATTTCATTATCATTATGATGTATTTTGATTTATATGTTTTGTTAGTACCTACAAAAAATTTCATGGTTGTAGCACTTTTCTTTTGGTCCCTGCAATTATTTTTATGTCTCTGACCTAGTAACCCTTGTCAAATTTTCAAAAATCTAGCTGTTATAGTGAAAAAACCCTAGTGTGCCCTGGTCCTGTTCTAATTTTGTGTTACTTTTTTAGGCCACTAAAGTCCTAAATAACGCATGTGCTAATAATTGATTGCTTTGTCGGATGATCACGTGAGCCTTTTCATGCTATGCGATCTTGCGACTAAGGTTTTATTTTCGAGCCCCTTTAATATTTTCTAAGTCTAAGTGCCTGACGAAATAAATTTTCCTAAGTCCTGTGCCTTAAATTTTCCTAATGTTTCTGCCTTAATATTTCCTGGGCCTGGTCTTCTGATAGCATCTTGATCCAATGCTTGTCGTGAAAGCACATTGAGTGTGTCAGAGGCATGTGATTTTGCGATGGCCGTTGAATATCCTTTATGACACGGTGCTTCATACAGTGAGTCCACTGCCACATGTACACAAATGGTGACTCCTCATTGGCTGAAGAAATGATGATGTGGTAGCGTTGTCAGAGGGACTTTTGAATGAAGAAAAAGTTGCCTGTGCATCTACCAGATTTTGCAACGTGGAAATCTCTCATTCGTCGAAGTATCTTATACAGCAAGGTGGGGTTGGGCTTTACGTCATCAGCAATAGATTCCAAATCAATCATTGGCGTATATGCACATAGAATCTTTTAAGCCCTTCAAATCATGTGCCAACCATCCATTTCGCCAGCTGTTTAGGTTAGTATAAACGGTGGGTCCAAAATGACACATAGGTACAGTTGGCAATTTGTGATTGGTCCACGAAACAATATGTTGGCAGTTGTTAGTGGGACCTAGTTTTCAGCTTGTTAGAGGGTCCTGACATCTACAGAGAATCAATGATGGGCATAAGTTCTCATGGAATGTGTCAAAAGGTTTGAGATCTTACGCTAGCCATCAATTTTTACTTTTCTCAAAGGGGATAAAGTGAAACGGTTCCACTGCTACGTGTACTCATTTGGCAATCACTGATTGGTCGAGGAAAGATGATGTGGAATGTGTCAAAGGGCCAATGTCAAAAAGTTTGATTGACAGTTGGCATGTGATCTCATGGAATATTCTTCATCTTTCAGATCATGTGCCAGCCATCCATTTTGATGCCGATGGATTTGTGGGTCCTGTGTCAGAAATGATTGGGTGGTAAGTAGTGAATGGTATAGTGACAAGTGGCATAAAAGCGGGCCCAAGCAGGGGTCTAAAGTCTAGCAGTCCAGATAAAAAGGTTAGCGGCTCTGACAAAGTTTAAGGGGTTCATTCATTCACGCAATAAAATGGAGGTGCTCCAAATTGACTGGTGATTCAGCGAACAAGCGTTTGCGTAGTCGCTAAATAAAATGGTAGAGACATAAAGTGTTTTGCAAATGGGCGATGATCTTCAGTCACTGATTTGCTAAATGTGACCAGGGTGAGTTTTATTTCTTTTGTTTGCTAAGTCACTGGGTTAAAGGTGGGTTAGGTTTTTCACTTCACAAATAAGGAAAAGCCTTGTCACGTAGTCGCTAAGTGTTAACCCGAGGATATCTGTTGAGTTAAGTCATAAAGCCCAGGAAGGAAGAAGTTCTGACGGTCACGACTTAAAGTTGATCAAGATTTAAATATAGATCGTCAATTTTCTACTGGCACTTTGAAACTATCCATTTAAATTCAAATTCAAATTTTGAGAGGGTTTCCAATGATAGGAAGGACTGATTTTTAATGTTTTAGCGGCTGGGTTTGGTGAAATTGGTTTTGTTGACTATTGCAGTGTGGTCCAGGGTGTTCCATGATTGTTTGTAGGGGATTTTTGTATCATGATGGTGTTGCTCGAGGTGTGTTGCAGGTGGGAAATCAGATCAATAAGTCTAATAGATTCATGATTCTTGGTACAGATCAAAGAATTACCATTTATGAGGATCATTTCAGGATCTGCTTTCTCCAGGCTGCTTGGGTTTCCCCCCCTTTGTAATAAATTTTTGACTATTTATAGTTGGTTTGGTGGGTGAAACCTTAACCCTAGTCATCCGTAGTTTGTTACATCCTATTTTGGGATTTCAAGATGACTATGGGGTGTATATATTGTAGAAGTTTTTCTGTATTAGATTGTTGATGGGATTATACTAAACAAGGAGAGCCTGGATTTTGGGTCTGTTTCCTTGGCATTTTGTTGTTTGATAATGTATTGATTCTTCAAATTTTAATGAGAATACATTTGGATTCCAATCTCATGTTTGTGTATGTCTTCTTATTTTGTTCTTGAGCTCATATATGTTAATGTCACAAAGTGAGTTAGCATATGGTAAACAAAGAGTATTTTGAAATTATCTTTGAGTTCCTAACAAAGTTAGGATTAAATTCTTTGAGGTAGTTTCAATGAGTTCATGGCTAGATAAGGATTTGATGTCCTAGTTTGGGAGTGAGAGGAGTAATAGGCAAAGCACTTACTCTGAGTTCAGGTGTGTTTGAGTTAAGGTTTTAGTTGATATATGTTATCAAGTGACTCTTTGCCCTAGGTTAAGGCACTAATGTATTCTTTGGAAGCAGTCCATCATCATCAATCACACACACATTTAAATGATAAAATCTTTCAATCAATGAGTAAGGGGTATAGTTGTATAATATTTTGTGATTTCTTTGAAGAAGTGAATCAAGGGTACACCCGCCTAAGCATTAAGGCTCAAAGTGTAGGAGGATCTCCTTGATCCTTGTTAATTGGCCCTTTTCCTTGCAGACTTTAGAGTGGTGATAGAGTCAGTGATATTTAGTTGTCAATCATAGTGTAAACCTACAAGTAGAAATGAAGAGGGGAGCCAACAAGATGGCGACTCTACTAGGGAGAGTCTAGAGATAAAAGTTATTAAGTGGACTCTTGTTTTCCTGTTGTATTCAGTTAAAGATTTCCCACTTTGGTGGGTGGTGACTCAAAAGGTTGGAACTAGTGTTATAGACTGCAAATCATGGACAAAATAAGGAATACTAGGTCCTTTGTCAAGAAAAATCTAGAGGTTGCTCTGGAACAATTACCTAGACAGGAAAAGAAGAGTTGGATTAGAAGAAGTGGTGAGTCTACTAGTGCTCCCATGAGAGAACAAAGAAATACTAGAAGTAGAGCACCACATGTTTCCTCAAGTGAGGAAGGTTCACAAGATAGAAATTTTAGATCAGATGGTGGTCGCTCTGAAGATAAATTTTATGATACCCAGAGGTTGTATTTCAGGATAAGGGTTCATTGCCTGCAATTCAGGATGAACGAGCTAGAGAAAGGGGTTTTGGACCAGATTTAGATCCTAATGAGGATATATTCATAAGGAAACCCATGAGACTGAGGCAGGTCCATTTCCCATATCAAAATATCACTGATATGGATGTGTCATCAGGTTCAGATGATATTATGATAGACCCACATGATTTGAATGCACTAAGATTACAGTTGGCAGAGAAAGATGCCATACATAAGAGGTTACAAAAGGAGAGAGAAGCTAAAAAGGTGAATGCTCTAATAGAAAGAGAGTCTCTTCTTAGAAAAATTAATGAGTTGAAGGAGAGAAACAAGATGCTTGCTTCTGCTCCTAAAACTTTGCAGCATGATGTCTTTGGTGATCTTGATGCTTTGAGGAGTTAGCAGGAGTGCTTGCTGCAAGATCATGAATTTGATAAAGAGAGTCCTATGGTTAGATAGGTTCAAAGTTATGCTCCCCTCCCTAAAGATAAAGGTGGGCATGAGATCACTAGGCCTGTTATTGTAGTTGGTGAAAAAGGAAAACAAAAGATGGTGGGACATCAAACAAGCAAATCATTGACAATACCAGGGGTCCCACCACCCAATTCAAATAAGGACACAGAGATAGAAAGAAGAAGAAAAGAAGATGATGACCTTGCAAGAGAATTAGAAAAGGCTAAAATTGAAGCCTCCATTGCAGAAAAGAGAAGAAAGATCCAGTTCTTGAAGGCTTCATCTGCCAATGCTCTTGGCCCATCTGATACTGAACTAGGTATGCCATCTATGACTAGTACTATTCCTCTTAGTAATGCCACTACTAGTTCATTTCCTTCTTCATCTGCTAAGATAAATATTAATCCTAGGCAGCAGTTAAATACACAAATAGATGTAAATGTAAATGTTGATCCTAGGGTTAACACTAGTTCAAGTTTTCAAAGAAGACCTATGTAATTAGAAGGCTATAGGAAAATTAGTTTTGATGGAATACCTGGCTACCCGAATGATTTTCCAACTGATATAAGAGATAAAATACCTAATTTTTCTGGTAATAATGCTATTAGTTGTGAAGAACACCTTAGGTTATTTTTGGATGTACTGAATGATTATGAGGTAGAGCATGAGGATGTAGTCATGAAATTATTTGTTCAGTCCTTGATGGAAGATTCTAGAGATTGGTTCAAGAGACTCCCTGATATATGTATTGATACATGGGATTCTTTTGAGAAGTGTTTCAAAGAGCAATATGGTGATAGGCCTAATGCTAGCTTTATGCTGAATGAATTCAATACCATAAGAAAAAATCAGAATGAATCTGCAGCTGAATTTAATATGAGATTTCAGAAGGGCATGCATAAGTTGTTTCAAGTTATGAGGTTAGATGACAATGTTTGTTTAACCACATACTTCAGTGCATTTGATGGAAAGATGGGATACTTGTTGAGGGAAAAAGAACCAAGAACTCTTAGAGATGCTTTTAGGATTTTTGTCAATATTGAAAATAATATGAAAATATCAAGAAAATTGGGTGGGAAAAGAGATGATCCAAAGTTGTTTGGAGATAGAAAGTATAAAAAGGATAATGAGAGAAGTGTTGGAAACAAGAAGCAAGAGGAAGATAAATTGGATAAGTTGTTGAATGCATTGAAGGATTTGAAAGCACCTGCCAATAGGAATAGTAATGCTCCTACCAATGAAAAACCTCAATTCAGCAACAATTTCAGTAGGCAAAATAGATTGCAAAATTATCCCTATAACACCCAATGGAAGGATGGAAAGCCTATTGTCCCTACTGTAAGAAATAATAATGACAGAGTTGTCCCTGATCCTTTACAAAAATCTTCTATAAATTTTATAGAGGATACATTGTGGTGCACAGCATGTCAGTCCCCTCATTCTACAGAACATTGTGTGGTTGCACAATCCATGTCAGCATATCAAAATGATAGTAATGAAGAGTTAGATCAAGAAGAAACTCATGATGACATTGGGTGCAATATGGAAACTTCATATTTAGGATATGAAGAGGATTCTTATATTGATGAAGTAGATGTATGCTCAAAGAGACACAATCAGGCACTTTTCCATTAGGAGGTTTTTTCTGATAATGATGACATTGATGAAAAGATATGTAACATGATTTCCTCCTCTAAGCCAATGAATTTAAGAAGACCTTCAAGAGAAGAGATGGATAGAATTACTGCAAAAATGATTGCTCAAGTGCAAACTAGAGGCATGGTAGCAAGGGATGCAAATGGGAAGGCTACAGGAATGTTTATGAAAAATACCAACTCTGGAGAACCAGGTGAGAGTAAATCAAAAAATGATCATATGGTAAGGTTCAAGAATGTAAAAGGTAAGAAATGGGAACCTAAGGGAGTTGGAGTTGAAAAAACTTCTAATGAGATAGAGAAGCCAGTTAACACAATGGCTAAAGATGAAAAGATTAAAGTCACCAATGCAACTAATGTATCAGATAAGCAAAAGGATACTAAAGCAATGTAGATTGAGGTCCCTCCCTCTACTCTTGTTGATATGCTAGCTATATTGTCTCAAATAACTGTTAAGGTTCCTTTGTCAGAACTATTGAGGATCCCTGAACATAAGGATAGAGCTATTGCATGGGTAGATAATGTTCATAACAATGATGTTGCATGCAATAAATCTCAAGCTAAGGTTTTGAAAAGAGTAGAGGCTCGGGGATTGGAATCTCAAATTCCACCTATATACTTGGATAGTTCTATCAATGCTAGCCTTGAGAACATAGATCCATTCTTTTTGAGTGTCCTTGTGAATGGAATGAAATTGAGAAATTGTATGATTGATTCAAGTGCCTCCAACACTGTCATGCCTTTCAAGATTATGGAGAAGTTGGCCCTTAAAGTTGATACAGTCCAAGGTAGATGTTGTGCAACGGATCAAAGAGAGGTACCATTCATTGGGACTATAAATGCAATGCCCTATAGGTTGGCAACTTATCCAGAGAAAGAATTAACAATGAGTGTTTTGGTGGTGGACATCCCTCCTCATTATGGGATGCTATTATCTAGAAGATGGAGTGCTACCATGGATGGAAGTTTACAATGTGACTTGTCCTATGCAACTTTCAAGATTGATGACCAGTTTGTCAAGATTGATCGAGAGCCAAGAGTATGCCACATGATTGAAAGAAATATTGACAATGAAACTACATGTTTTGTGGATACTGACATTAATTCTTTTAGGTCAGAAATCCCTATGCTTGAGAAGGAACCTATATTGCCATCTATCTCGGTTGAGGTAAATGATAAATCTATGAAGGGTAATTTGTGGGTGATGTACTTTGATGGTGCTAGCTGCAAAGATGGTGCAGGAGCAGGTATTTTACTTATCTCTCCTGATGGAAACATCTACAAGTTTTCTTTCACATTGAATTTTTTTTGTACCAATAATATAGCAGAATATGAAGCATTGTTGTTAGGACTAAAATTGGTACAAAAGCATGGGATTAAATGCATAAGGGTTGTAGGAGATTATAAATTGGTGGTATCTCAAGTTAGGTCAGTGTATGCTTCCAAGAACAAGAGGTTGAAACAATATAGAAATGTTGTGTGGGATTTGATTGAATGTTTTGATGATTCAGTATTGAATGGAAGGATAGGAGTAATAATAAGATGGCTAATTTGTTAGCCAATATAGCAATCAATCCCAGTGATATTACTTTTGCTGGTCTCTCTAAAGTTGAAGTTCAGACTAGGCCTAGTATACCAGACAATGTTGAGAATTGGCAAGTCTTTGAGGATGACCAGGACATCTTGAAATTTATGAGTTGTGAAGATCAGTATCATGGTCAAGAATTAGATTGTTCAGCTCTGATTAAGACTATAGAAGGAAAGGAATTTGTCCTTGGTAATGAAGTTATTCAACTAAAAACTAACAAGGTTCCTAAGGGACTTGTTGTTCTTGAGACTATGTTTGATAACCAGGACAGAGTTCAGAAGGATGTTAAAAAGTAAGATCATATGGATTTAGAGGAGATAAATCTTGGAGAACAAGAAACACCTAAGAAGGTGTACATTGGTAAGGACATGTCTCATAAAGTAAAGAAATCTTTGATTGAATTGTTAAGAAAATTCAGGCATGTTTTTGCATGGTCATATGATGACCTAAAGGTTTATAGAGAAGATTTGTTTTAGCATATTATTCCACCGAGAGAAGATGCTAAACCTTTCAGGCAAAAACAAAGGCCTATTAATCCTACTTTGGCACCCAAGATGTAAGAAGAATTGATGAAGCTAAGAGATGCTGGAATTATCAAGCCTATTAGGCATTCTTCTTGGGTTTCAAATTTGGTTCCTGTCAGGAAGAAGAATGGAGATATTAGGTTGTGTTTAGACTTTAGGAACCTAAATGTGTCTTCCGTAAAAGATAACTATTGTCTGCCCAATATGGAAGCTATGTTGCAGAGAGTGACCAAATTAGAATTGATGTCTATGATGGATGGTTTCTCTGGTTACAATCAGGTAATTGTAAAAGAATCAGAATAGCTTAAGATAGATTTCACAACACCTTGGGGGACATATGTTTATGTGAGAATTCCTTTTGGTCTCACAAATGTTGGTGCAACTTTTTAGAGGGCAATGGATGTTGTCTTTTTAGATTTTATTGATGATTTCCTTGTTGTTTATCAAGATGATTTAATTGCTTATTCCAAGAAGGAAGAAGACCATTGTGCTCATTTAGAAAAAATATTTGTGAGGGATTTGTAATATGGCATTTCATTAAACCCAATGAAATGTGCTTTTGATGTCACCGAGGGTAAGTTGCTTGGCCACTTGGTTGGTAAGCAAGGAGTTAGAATTGATCCTAAAAGGGTGGCAGCCATTGATAAGATTCAGAGACCAAAGAATATCAAAGGAATTCAGTCCTTCTTTGGTTAGGTAAACTTCTTGAGAAGATTTTTAGCAAACTTTGTTGAGGTCACCAGACCTATATCTAAGATGTTAAAGAAAGGATCTGCCATCATGTGGGAAGGTGAGCCTGATGAAGCTTTCAAGAATATAAAGCAGGCTATTAAAGATGCACCTATGCTTAAGGCACCTGATTATAGTATCCCAATGCATATCTTCTCTTTTGCATCTTTTCATACTATTGTTGCAATGTTGTTGTAGAAAACTAAGGAAGGTTATGAGCAGCCTATTGCATTTTTTAGTAAATCTTTGCAGGCTGCTGAGTTGAAGTATGACATCAATGAAAAACAAGTATATGCATTGATTAAGGTTGTAAAAGCTTTTACATGTTATTTGATGGGAGCAATTGTGATTTCCTTTGTACCAAGTGTAGTAGTCAAAGATTTTCTCATAGCAGGAGGTGTCTGGGAGAAGTTGCAGATGGATCAATAGGATCCAAGAATTCAACATTGATATCCAAATTACCAAATTGGTTAGAGGACAAGTATTGGCAAAACTGATGGCTCAATCCAATCTTGATGCAAATTAGATAAATCAAACTATGATTGATTATACTTGTGATATGGATGATTGTGTCTGGTATCAAGATATCATCTATTACTTGAGAAATATGAAATGTCCAGCAGACATGGATGACAATAAGAAGAGGACATTGAAATTACAGGCCATCAAGTATGTAATTGTGAAATGTAAGTTGTATAGAAAGAATTTAGATTGCATACTTTTGAAATGTGTTGATGAGAATCAGGCTAACAAGTTGTTGAAAGAAATGCATGAGGGAATTTGTGGAGGGCATTATATGGGTAAAACAACTACTCATAAAATTTTGAGAGCAGGATTTTGGTGGCCCACAATCTTCAAGGATGCAGAATAGTTGGTAAGGAGGTGTGATGCTTGTCAAAGGTTCTCTGGTAAGCTTAATTTTTTAGGTAATATGCCCTTAAGGCCAGTAGAAGTGCAAGCTCCTTTCCAAGAATGGGGAATAGATTTCATAGGGGAGATACCAAACAAGTCTAGTGGGGGACATTCTTGGATACTAGTTGCCACTGATTATTTTACTAAGTGGGTAGAAGCTATCCCTACAAGAAATGTAACTAGTAAGGTGGTAATTGATTTTCTACTGAACAATATTGTTACAACATTTGGTTTCCCTGAGAGGATAGTTAGTGATAATGCAATGTGCTTGAGGTCTGCTGAATACAAAGAATTCTGCAAAGGTCTAGGAATTCAGAGGTCAAATTCCTCACCTTATCATCCACAAGGAAATGGATAGGCAAAATCATCTAAGAAGAGCCTGATGAAAATCCTAAAGAGGATTCTTGAAAATAATAAAAGAGCATGGAATTCAAAGTTTCCATTAGCTCTATGGGCTGATAGGGTGACTGTAAAGAAGGCAATTGGTTGTGCACCCTTTGACCTAGTATATGGAATACATGCAAGAATGCCTCAGAATAATTTATTGGAAATGTATAAGTTTGTTCAGTTATATGATGATGGTATAGATGATGAAATGCAGTTGAGAATTGAGGATCTCGTCAAGCTGGATGAAATTAGAAGAGAGTCAGCTTCAAGGAATGCCAAATTGCAGTTGCAGGTTAAGAATTTGTATGACAAGAAAATTGTTGAAAGAAGGTTTGAACCTGGTGATTTGGTATTAATTTGGAATGCTAGATTGGAGGATAAAGGGAAACATGTAAAATTTGATCCACTCCGGTTAGGTCCATATCTAATTCATGAGAAATAGGGCCAAGATTCATATATTGTCAAGGAATTGAATGGTAAAGTTCAGGAATTGCCAGTTCATGGACAATTCTTAAAGAAATACTTCCGTTGAAAGTATTTTATTTCCATGAACAATAGTTAGGTCTATATATGTTGTAAATCCTATAAGTAGTCACTTGCCCCTATTTCATTTTTTCTTGGTTTGTAGGGTTTTGTCCTGCTGCTCTCTGTGTTTCTATTTTTGTCCAGTAGGTGGTCTGCTTTAACTAGTGATTCTAGATTCTTGTTGTGCCTACAAGAGCCACACATCCCTAGACAGAGCCACTGTTAGTACCTGCAAAAAATTTCATGGTTGTAGCACTTTTCTTCTGGTCCCTGCAATTATTTTTGTCTCTAACCTAGTAACCCTTGTCAAATTTTTTAAAATCTAGCCGTTATAGTGAAAAAACCCTAGTGTGCCCTGGCCCTGTTCTAATTTTGTGTTACTTTTTCATGCCACTAAAGTCCTAAATAGCTCATGTGCTAATAATTGACCACTTTGTCACATGATCGTATGAGCCTTTTTCATGTTATGTGATCTTGCGACTAAGGTTTTATTTTCAAGCCCCTTTAATATTTCCTAAGTCTAAGTGCCCGATGAAATAAATTTTCCTAAGTCCTGAACCTTAAATTTTCCTAATGTTTCAGCCTTAATATTTCCTGGGCCTGGTCTTCTAACAACATCTTGATCCAACGCTTGTCGTGAAAGTGCATTGAGTGTGTCAGAGGCATGCAATTTCACGACGGTCGTTGATTCTCCTTTATGACACGATGCTTCATACAGCGGGTCCACTGCCAGGTGTACACAAATGGTGGCTCCTCATTGGCTAAAGAAATGACGATGTGGTAGGGTTGTTAGAGGGACTTTTGAATGAAGAAAAAGTTGCATGTCCATCTGTCAAATTTTGCAATGTGGCAGTCTCTCATTCGTTGAAGTATCTTATATAGCAGGGTGGGGTTGGGCTTTACGTCATCAGTAATGGATTCCAAATCAACAATTGGCATATATGCGCATAGAATATTTTAAGCCCTTCAAATCATGCACCAACCATCCATTTCACCAGGTGTTCAAGTTAGTATAAATAGTGGGTCCAAAATGACACATAGGTACAGTTGGTAATTTGTGATTAGTCCACAAAACAATACGTTGGTAGTTGTCAGTGGGACCTAGCTTTTAGCTTGTCAGAGGGTCCTGAAATCTGTAGAGAATCAATGATGGGCGTAAGTTCTCATGGAATGTGTCAGAAGGTTTGAGATCTTACGCTAGCTATTGATTTTTACTTTTCTCAGAGGGGATAAAGTGAAACGGGTCCACTGCTACGTGTACTCATTTGGCAGTCACTGATTGGTTGAGGAAAGATGATGTGGAATGTGTCAGAGGGCCAATGTCAAAAATTTTGATTGACTGTTGGTGCGTGTCTCATGGAATATTCTTTGTCTTTCAGATCATGCACCAGCCGTCCATTTTGATGCCAATGGATTTGTGGGTCCTGTGTCAAAAATGACTGGGTGGTAAGCAGTGAATGGTATAGTGACAAGTGGCATAAAAGCAGGCCTAGGTAGGGGTCTAAAGTCTAGCAGTCCGAATAAAAAGGTTAGCAGTTTTGACAAAGTTTAAGGGGTTCATTCATTCGTGAAATAAAATGGAGGTGCTCCAAATTGACTGGCGATTCAGCAAACAAGTGTTCGCGTAGTCGCTAAATAAAATGGCAGAGACATAAAGTGTTTTATGAATGGGCAATTCCCTTCAGTCGTTGATTCGCTAAATGTGACTGGGGTGAATTTTATTTCTTTTGTTCGCTAAGTCATTGGGTTAAAGGTGGGTTAGGGTTTTCACTTTGTGAATAAGGAAAAGCCTTGTCACGTAGTCGCTAAGTGTTAACCCAAGGATATCTGTTGATTTAAGTCATAAAATGTGGGAAAGAAGAAGATCTGACGGTCACGACTTAAAGTTGATCAAGATTTAAATATAGATCGTCGATTTGCTGCTGGCACTTTGAAACTAGCCATTTAAATTCAAATTCAAATTTTGAGAGGGTTTCCAACGACAGGAAGGACTGATTTTTAATGTTTTAGTGGCTAGGTTTGGTGAAATTGGTTTTGCCGATTGTTGCAGTGTGGTCCAGGGTGTTCCATGATTGTTTGTAGGGGATTTTTGTACCGTGATGGTGTTTCTCAAGGCATGTTGCAAGTGGGAAATTAGATCAGTAAGTCTAATAGATTCATGATTCTTGGTACAGATCAGAGAATTACCATTTATGAGGATCATTTCGAGATCTGCTTTCTCTAGGCTGCTTGGGTTTCCCCCCCTTTGTAATAAAATTTTCACTATTTCTAGTTGGTATGGTGGGTGAAACCTTAACCCTACTCATCTGTAGCTTGTTGCATCATGTTTTGGGATTTCAAGATGACTAGGGTGTGTATATATTGCATAAGTTTTTCTGTATTAGGTTGTTGATGGGATTATACTGAACAAGGAGAGCCTGGATTTTGGGTCTATTTCCTCGGCATTTTGTTGTTTGATAATGTATTGATTCTTCAAATTTTAATGAGAATACATTTGGATTCCAATCTCATGTTTGTGTATGTCTTCTTATTTTGTTCTTGAGCTCATACATGTTAATGTCACAAAGTGAGTTAGCATATGGTAAACAAAGAGTATTTTGAAATTATCTTTGAGTTCCTAACAAAGTTAGGATTAAAGTCTTTGAGGTAGTTTCAGTGAGCTCATGGCTAGATAAGGATTTGATGTCTTGGTTTGGGAGTGAGAGGATTAATAGGCAAAGCACTTACTCTGAGTTCAAGTGTGTTTGAGTTAAGGTTTTAGTCTATATATGTTATCAAGTGACTCTTTGCCCTGGGTTAAGGCACTGATCTATTCTTTGGAAGAAGTCCAACATCATCAATCACACACATATTTAAATGATAAAATCTTTCAATCAGTGAGTAAGGGGTATAGTTGTATAATATTTTGTGATTCCTTTGAAGAATTGAATCAAGGGTACACCCGCCTGAGCATTAAGGTTCAAAGTGTAGGAGGATCTCCTTGATCCTTGTTAATTGGCCCTTTTCCTTGCAGACTTTGGAGTGGTGATAGAGTCAGGGACATTTAGTTGTCAATCATAGTGTAAACCTGCAAGTAGAAATGAAGAGGGGAACTGACACATTCTACCATGCATGCTAATGAAATTTTGTAGGAATGTGGTATAAATATATCACCTCAAAATGTAAAGGAGTTTATATCACATTTTTTTGTAACCTACCTAATGATGAAATTTTTCTTTTGAATGCATGTGTTTTTTGTGTATGTGATGTATGTGGAAAACTTGCATTATTAGATGAATGTTTGCATGAAAATATTTGAATTGATTTTGGACAGCAATTAGTTGATATTAAAAGATTTAAAACTATTGAGTATCCATTGAAAGATGAAAAGGTTGGAAAATGGTGTGATCTAATTACTGAAAAGGTTAGTGTTCGTGCATTTATGAATGAATTCAAGAGTAAGGTCCTACCTAAATATGTGAAACACTCTCAAAATTCTAGATGGCTTGATGGACAATTTTGCATATGTAAGAATACATTTCTACTTGGTAGTATACTTCTAGTCATTGACTTTGCAGAGAACTACACGCTTGCACCACAAGATGAGATCCAACTACATTATTATAATTCAGTGCAAGAACATTTTTTTTCATATTGTCTATAGCCATGCACCTGATAATACAAAAGAGGATCAAAATTTTTTGAGAGAGTACCATTTCTATATGAGTGATAATAAATTACACTTATTAGATTTTGTCCAGTATTGCTTTAAAACCTTTTATGAGAATTCAAGGGAGAGAGAAATTCATATAAGACAACATCTAATATGGTCATATAATTGCATGAGGCAAGTCAACAATTCTAGAATGTTTTATTGGTTGAATAGGACACATAAGAAAATTCATATCCAACATATTCAAAGTTTTTTTTAGCCTGGATATAGGAACGGGGAACATGATGGTGTCAATGCATGTGTTAAGAGATCCCTTTGCAGAGAGAAACTCAAATTTGAGGAAAAATCAAAATTTAAAGATGCATGTGCAATTATTGAATGGTGTGAAACAAGTTTTTCTACAGGATCAAGTTAGAGCTCTACAATCAGGCAATTTTTCTAGCTAGTTGAAGAGAAGAATATCCTTTCAAGATATGATTGTGATACAATCAGAGAGTTAGCTAAATGGCATTCATTTAGGAGTTCAATTATAACACTTGGAGTATATAGACTAGGGATTTTGCATGTTTTTGTCAATTGTGTGTTGCGGGTGAATGGGAAGAATGCAAGAATACAGAATGGTTTAAAGAATGGCAACAAAAATCCTTGACACCTAGTGAGACACAAGATCAAGATGATATAAGAAATCAAGACCTAGATCATGTATTTGCATCAGAATATTATGATCGTGTTTCAGACCTCATACAACCTGGTAATTTAATTCAATTTCTTATAAATATTTAAATTATATTATTTATGTATTTCATATAACTTATGATGTATTTGAATTAAAAATCTAACAAGTTTTATTTGTACATGTACTTAGTTTTGTTTTGCAAGACGTGTATGTTGTTGTTGCACCTGAGGGTAATGAAGAGCAGACTGAGTATTGGCTTGCTCAATGTGTAGAACCTAAGAAAAAGTTGATATGTCATCAAGTAGATGATGATGGTTTTTAGTATCCAATTGGGTCTATTTTGGTAGTTGGTGTACATGGTTATGAAAATACCTAACAAGAAGGAATGGTTTACCATCTTTTGAAGACTACCAAATAGAAAAGAAGATTATCCACTATTCTCATTTGGTAGTAGAAACAAATATAAAATTGGAAAGATACAAAGGGAGACCTGCTAATAAAATATTATTGGTGCTTTCAATGGAAGAGCATGAGACAATCATAGATGTACTGTAGAAAAGAGAGGATGTTGATGGTACATTAGGATGAATCAAATTTATACATGCAAGTTTATGTGAATAGTCTTATTTTTTTATGTGGTTTTATATGTAGATGTCTTCTTTCAAGTCTCATATGTAGAGCTAATTACTTTGATTTTTAGGTGACAAGTACAACTTGACAACATAGATGACAATAAACTTGTGCATTTTACAACTTTTGGCTAATCAAAGTTGTAATACTAGGTGAGTGTAGTTCATTTATTTAACTTTTGGATCCTAGATTTACATTTGACATAAATGATAATTGACTTTAAATGAACTTTACATTTAAATACATATTTTCTAATATTTCAACATTCATTTTTATGATGCAGGGCCTCTAAAAGAACTTAGGCATGAACTATTTATGCAGTTCAATGTGCACTTGTATTTTTCCATTTTTTGTTATATAAACAACATGAGTTCACTTTTATTCATCCAATTTTATTTTAAATATAATTTCAATGCATAGTTGTATTCGTCTAATTTTATTTTAAATAAACTATGTACATTGGTCCTATGTTCACTAATAGATAATGATATAGTTATTTGTACATCCATAATTCATAGTTCAAATTAATATACATCATTGTTAGATAGATGATTTATTTCTAGTTATTAAAAGTTAATTTATTAGTTACATCTATATTGTTTCATGTCAAATATATAATAAGTTAGTTTATTAATGATAGTTTTAAAAGAAATTTCTCTTGTCAATTACATGAATAAATAGCTACTAGATTAATGATCAAATTATAATTGATATTTAATGATCATATTACATAAACTCATATATCTAGATTCAAACCACTATTCAAAAAAACTGTGAAATAGGATAAAAAGTCCACAAATAAGATAAATAACATAAAAATTTCTAAAATAATATGTATCATAATGTCCATCATATGAACTCATGATATATATAATCACACAAAAAATTCATACTCTAACAAAAAGTCCAAATAATATGATAACAAGTCCTAATAACGCAAATCCAAATAACATGATAACAAATCCCGATAACATGTGTCATCATAAAATGTCCATCATATAATAACATAAAAAGTTCTAACATGTGACAAAAAAGACTAAAATAATGTATGTGACATATATAATATAACTCTTTCCATCGATTTGATATGCAATCCTCTTCACTCCACGTGAAGGTGACTGAGATGCACCATCATAAGTGCCCTCATCCTCATGTACATTTTTAAAATATTGCATCAAAAGACTATGTGTGTTTAATTCAAATGACTTGCATAATTTATTTAAAAGTAATTAATATTATAGACATTTAAAATTTTACCATGCATCCATGCTCAGTAATGCCCTCAGTGGGACAAGGAGTTCCTATATCAACAACATCAAAAGTGGATGCAGTCAAATCCTGTAAAAACAAACATTACAAATTTTTTATAATCCAGGTATAAAAGGTAGGTACATAATAGACAATGAAAAATTAATTTTAATCGTGACCTCAAAGGACAATGTTGATGGTTTCATTTGGCTCAATCATGTAGCCATGCCAAGAGTCATGGTGGTTTTGACTTGAACAACATATATAAAGCATGAATAAAACTTGTATGTATACATAAGCTTTAAATTATATAACTTGACTATAAATTTATGGAACAAAAGCATGTACATTAGGAAATAAATGTTATGCATCATGAGACAATCCAAAATCCTACAATTGCAAAAAAAAAAGCGTGAATCAAAGTTGTACATAAATTAGTAAGAATATAAACACTTAAAATTAATGAATGAAAAATATACTACGGGTATATGAGGCTGAGTCTCAGTGACCGATAGGACAGAGCATGAAGAGTTGTCAACCTCATTATTACATGAATCACCCTACAAAATTGAGAAAATATATCAAACACATTATCAATTCAAGTTTTAATTGTTTAGTTTAAATGTACTTAAATGTATCTAGATCAAAGTGCATACCATGAATACGGCATCGAGATCTCAAGGCGTGGAGGTCAATGATGATGGTTGTTGAATGACCTAGTGTCAACCCTCCTTTTTTTAACAAAAAATCCACATGTTATGGTTGATATGTGTATAAATATGGAATTTAATATTGCACTATAAATTACAATTAAATTTAGCTCTATAGGATGATCATCTTCTGCATAGAGAAAATCAACATATGATGTGATCTCATCTCCAACATCACCATGTGTGTCACCATCAGCATCATCATATTCACCATGGGCAGTACAAGAACCATTAGGATTACTTTAGATACCCCTACATATATCCTCACAGCTCGTTCAAACATGTGTTATTCTAGGGGAAACCCTCACCTAGGTCAACTACTCTAACAAATTTCCTGAAAGGGCACTCAATGAAATAAGAGAAAATTACACTACTCAATGATGGTCAGGTGTAGGTACTACTAGAAAAGGAAGAGGAAAAAAGGACTCATTACACACACAATTTCTAGTTCTATCACTCAATTTGGCCCCTAGCCTGTCCTGTAGCATACCTCGACCAACCCCCTAGAATTCTTTCATGTCCAAGTAATTGGGTTTCTTACCCAATTCAAATTCAGCCCATAATTTTTTCAAAAAATATAGGGGGACCTCATGATTATCATGTGGTGGATGGTCAAATACCATCCACCATTTCTCCCAAAAATGCTCAATTATTTGCGGGTGTTGACACCATCTAATAGAAATGTGGCTTCTTTCTAACTATCTCCTCACCTATTTTAGGGTTCAGAAAATAATGTTTCAAATCATTTTTTGTAATTTTTAAATCATTGACCTCTTTATAAGAGAGTTTGTCATAATAATAGGCACACATGGAGTCTATCCCTAACCAAAACCTATCTAGCTCAGAGTCTAATGACTGTAAAGAATCTAAAATGCCTTGCATCCTATTTGCAAGCCAAAGTAGCTAAGGAGGTAGATGAGGATCATGTCTAATGGTATTGATGTCTCACATAATGGAATGTACATTTTTTCTAATATTCTCTCTCAACTCCTTGGGAATAGGTAGAGGTGGAGGGGGTGTCGGTGGCGGTGGCAGTGCCTTCTGACCTAAGAGCTCATCAATTTTAAAATCATCCATGGATATAATCTGCATATATAGATATACAAACATGAAAATTTACCTTACAAAGAAAGACTTATAATTAAATACAACATAATTTAGAAATATAAATTTAAAAATACAATAGAGAGAGAGAGTTCATTATTTATTTTCTAGACCTAGGGTTTCTTGTTTTAGTTGTGTTTGGGTTTACATTTTTGTTTTCTACCTAAGGTTTTAAGTTTTAACATTTTTTTTGTTTTCTTTTTTTCTACAATCATTAACAAAGTAAATTAAAACTTAAAAAAATAGTATTAAACATAAAGTACAATTTATTTATATGTTATTAAAAAAAACTTGAAAATTTAAAATTACTTGTCTAACTATATTAAAAAAATAATAAACTACATTTTTTTTGGAGAAAATAATAAAAATAAGTAGAGAGAGAGAGGGGAAAGAGAGGGGGGGGGAGACAGAGAGGGAGAGGGTTTATTATTTGTTTTCTGGACCTAGGGTTTCATGTTTCAGTTGTGTCTAGGTTTACATTTTTGTTTTCTACCTAGGGTTTCTTGTTTTAGTTATGTCTAGGTTTACATTTTTGTTTTCTACCTAGGGTTTCTTGTATCATTTGTGTCTAGGTTTAGGTTTTTCTTTTCTACCTAGGGTTTTAAGTTTTAACAATTTTTTTAGTTTTCTTGTTTTGTACAATAATTTCCAAAGTAAATTAAAACTAAAAATAACTAAATTAAACATAAAATATAAATTTTTTATACGCTATTAAAAACAAACTTAAAACTATAAAATTACTTGTCTAACTATTAAAAAATATAACGACAAGATACAATTAGGAACGACAACAAAATTCATCAAAGTAATGGCTCCCTACAAGGTCTAGGTGAGGAAATTAGGAACGGGGGTGTGGATGAAACACAGGGGACAATGCAAGTATCCATAAGTTGATGGTGAGAGACACCTTTGAAGAGGAAGAAGAGACTAATGATAAGGAGACTTCTAGTTTGAATGGCAGTCCAGGCTTGAGCTTGGTAAAGGATGTGGTGCTAGGTACTGTGTAGATTGAGGCATTTGTGTCTCCTTTGCCTCAAGATAGTTTGGTGGTTGGTAGTGAGTTTTAGGATGCTCAACAATGTATAGTTTTGAGTCAAAGACTATCAGATTTATCACAAAGCTCTCAAGTTCTGGTGAGGAGTACCTTTTCTGAGAACCAAACTCTAAATTGGGGGGATGTTGAAGCTATTAATCATGCTTTATAGGGGTCTAAGAGTGGGAAATATGATGGATCTTTAGCCTCTGAGGAAAAATCTAAGAGTTATAAGAAAAAGAATAATTTGCCTGTCAGAAACATGAGTACTAAAAATGGGGATGTGGGAGGGGGGCACCCTTCTCTAGGAAGACCATCTAATCAAAGAAAGAGAACCATGGAGGCTAATATGAATATAGCGGATGGAAGCCAGAAGACCATCCTAGAGACAAGATCCTTTATTAAGGTATGAAGATTATATCTTGGATATTAGAGGATTAAATAATCCTCATAAGAAAGATCTTCTTAGGAATATGATTAGAGATAATAAGCTTGATATTTTTTTGATCCAAGAAACTAAAATACCAAAGGAAAAATTTGAAAGCTTAAGGTTCTTTAGAAATGGTAACATTTGTGGGGGTGACTCTAAAGGAGCTTCAGGGGGTATTTCTACTCTCTAGAACTATGATATTATTAAAGGTGATGTCATTTACTAGGGAAACAATCTAGCCTGTGTTAGATTTAGTCACATCAAGGATCGAACTTCTAGGGTTTTGACCAATATCTATGCTCCCAATACCAAGTCTAGGAGAAAGTCTTTTTGGATTAATTTATCTCATCTTAAAGAAGTTTTGTTTGTAAAGGATGGATTGTCATGGGAGATTTTAATACACCTTTGAAAGAAAATGAAAAAAATAAATAAAAATAATAAAAATTAATGGTATGTATCTGGAATCAGTAAAAAATAGCTGAGGGGGTCGGTTGTGGCATTCAAATTGGGCACCCATGTGCTAAAAATTGTGATCATGTTTTGCAAGTTGTGAAAATGACTTGCAAAATTGTTAAAAACAAAAAATAAATACATTTACAAAATGGGTGCCCATTTTTTAAAAACCATGTGTTCATTTTTCTCTGAGCTACCAAACCTAAATGGGCACTTAATTTTTAAACGGGTGCCCATTTTATATTTACGGCTTGGTCGCCCGAAGCTAAATAGGCACCCAATTTTTAAAAATCAAGTGCTTGTTTCTTGCATCAAATTAAGAAAATTTGGTCATAGACTTCCGCGGAATGGCACCCAACTTGGTGCATTTACCTAGCTTGTTCTTGTTCATTGCGTCTCATTTTCTTATATACATTTTGGTGAACCTAACACATTACATTTCCTCTTTTAAATTGGCAGTTAGATCCTTTTTACATTAGATCTCATCTTTATCATATTATATCTCCTTGTGTGATTCTTAAATATAATAAAATATGGTAATTTCTAAGTGGATTGGTGTGCAATAACCTATGTAATTACATTCCTCCTGACTTATCTTTATCAAACACATAGTGTGGATCATAATGTCTTGCATTTAGTTGTGTTTTTATTCCTTCATGGTATTCTTACATATGACATTATGAGCTTAACAAATATTTGTATTCCTTATAAGGCCTATTTAAAGACCTTTGTTAATATTGTGTGTCTTTCCTCTTAAAATTCTGGCAAAATGCATGAAGTATATAGACAACATAATCATCTTTTTGGATGAACCTAAGGATCATAATAATCCTCCTAATTCTACTCTTATAGTTCCTACTAATCTAGATGATAGAAATCTAGCTCCTAGTGATCCAATTGTTGTGAGGCCTAGATATTCTCGTACTCTAATGGATAGTCTCAAAACGGCTAGTTCTTTTGATAACCCTAGAAATATCTACATTTATTAATACATTATTCGTGACCTAGTTGTTAAATATTTTTGATGACTTTTCTCCAAGAATATTAATTAGATAAGTGTATCATCTTAAAATGGAAGCACTTTCATGTTAAGAGCATTTAGCCCTCCAAGTAAGTGGTCTGGGGTCATTTCAAGCACCTTGATTAGGTCTTTACATGGATCTTGTAGTTTCCCCCCTTGTTCTGCTTCTCTCCCCTGTTTCCAGCCTCTTTCTGACAGACTTTCTCTGAGAAGTTGAAGATCTTGACCTTTTGGGTCAAGGACGACCAAGTGGGTCAAGGACGACCTTGACCCTAACCTAGGTCAAGGTCAACATCAACTCTGACATGGGTAGAGATGACCTCATCCCTGATCCCAGGTCCAAATTTTAGTTTTTGGAAGTTTTGGGATGTTGGGTTTCGAAAAGTTTCATTTTCCCACTTCTGGGTTGGTTGTTTTGAATTTCAGAATGGTAAACCCTTAAATTTCATTTAATCTAGGTCCATTTCTAAGGGTTAAGATTAATTGGGATTTAATTCTCCAATGTCGACCTCTCTAGAAATTTGTGCCCTAGATCACTATAAAAGGAAGCCTTCCTCTTTCATTTGATCCATCTGATTTTCATATCCGTCTTTCATGATCAAGACATCTAGCCCTCAAGAAATCAAGAAAGCAAGAAGGAGAAGGAAAGAAAGAAAGCATTCATTCATCTTCAAGCATTCAATTAATCATCCATTCAAGCATTCATCAAGGAGATCCATTGTTAGCTATTGGAGGATTCAATCTCTTTGGATCCCCCCCTTGAAGATTTATCCATCCACATTCATCCAAGCCTCTTCCTATGCAAAGATCCATTCACGATTGGTGTTGAAGATCATATGCCATTGATTTGAGATGTCCTACATACATTTCTACATCCATACTTGTGGATTCAAGGATTCGAATCCTCCACAAGAGTTTCAACATAAGCAAGGTGAATAGTTCCATTTACTTTGTTTATTTACATTTCAAGGTTGATTCCAAACTAGGGTTTGACCAAGGCAAACCCCCCATCCAAACAACAAAACCATTTTTTCTTGCAAATACAGGTACAGGACAGCGAATTGAAGTTCAAATCTGGATACCCTTTTCAGTGAACTTTCGAGATTCATGAATAGAATTTTTGTCAGAGCTATTTCAAGTTAGGCATGACCTTCAGTAGGGGGTAAGATTGTACCCTACTATCTGGGTCAAAGTTGACCTGACCTCAAAAGGAAAAAAAAAATTTGGGTTTTCTCTATCTCGACATTTCCAGTTTGGAGCAGGTTGCAAAATTTCCCAAAACTATGCACAGACATCAGAAATTAGTCTTTTCCAAATTTTCCCTATTTTGAGGTTAGTATTTTCCTTCTATTCATTTAAGATTTCAAGTACATACTTTCTATAGTAGATTATAGGATTTCCTCCTTTCTTCATATTCTCTATTGCTTGATTCATTTGTGCATTGATCACTTCTTTGTGATTAATCCATTTGGATCTTTCCTTTTGGGAATTTGGATTAAACATAGGTCCTATATTCCCCCTTTCATATCATCTTATCTACCACTATTCACATCCATACATACATACATACATAATTCCCATTTTCATCCTATTCATTTTGGTGAATCCGACACACTTACCGTCTTTTCTTTTGTGGAATTAGATGCCCTATTGTGTTTTGTGGTGTTAGATTTCCCTTTATATTATCTTGTTGGTGTTAGATTTGTCTTTTATGTTAAATCTTGCATGATAATTAGATTACCTGCATCTATATTTCAAAAAAAAAAAAATGCAAAATCTCTTTCAAAATACAAAAATATTCATACTTTATGTTTTCTTAGTTTAGTTCATTTGCATTTCATTGGTTTATGAACTTTACTACTAGTCGTACTTATAATATTTTGGTTAGACAAAGTCGTAGACTTATGGGTGCCTTTGATCTTGAGTCTTCCTCTCCTTTCCTTAGGATCCCGGATGATAATTTGATTCTTCATGATTCCAATCCTATTATGGAGCAAAACTCTTCTCACTCATCTCATGATGAGGATGATTCTTTAAGAGTTCCTCCTGAACAAGTCCAAAAACTTTCAACTAAACTTGATAAAATGGGTAATTGGCTCATTCAAGAAAACCATAATCAAGATTCTATTTAAGCTATAGAGGTTTTTAAGAAAGTTCTTCATGATAGTGATCAAGGTGTTAACCTCTTATGTGGTATTACTCACCTTGTGCATTCAAATGTTAAACCTTTAGCTCAAGAAGCTCAAGATTTAGGATTGAGTCCTCCTGTCACTAGTGTAGAACCTTCTTTTGTTCCTTTACCTAGTATTCCTACCTATACTCCTTCTTTGGTGACTATGACGGTTCCCTCTATTCCTATGAGTGTTCCTCCTATGTCCCTTCCTACATCACAACCTTCTTATCATAATGTTCCTTTTACTTATTCCAATCCTCTTCCAACTGTAGTTCCAAGTGTTCCTCCAGTTGTTTCTTCCATTCCTGTAGCTTCTTACACTTTACCTAGTGTTTCTAATGTTGCTATTCCTCCTATTCCCTCTAATGATTCAACAATCATCAGTTTGGCTCAAACTATGTCATCTTTACAACAACAACTTGAATCCTTGACTCAAAACAAGTTATCATTCCCACATGTGACATGGGAATTCCTTTGTCTCTAGATATTATTCATATTCATGTTCCCCAACAAGCTGATATGCCTCTTCTTGAGAATTATAACGGAAAAGGAGACTTTGTTCATCATGTTAAAACATTTCAAATCCTTTGTAATGATTATGCTCATGACCATAGGATTTTAGCCAAATTGTTTGCTAGAACTTTTCATGACAAGGCCTTAAAATGGTATTGTTCCTTTCCTCCTTATTCTATTGATTCATTTCCACAACTTGCCAATGTTTTTATTCAACAATTTCAAAACAACATTGGCCCACAAGTGTCTTTGACTAATTTAATGCATTGTAAACAAAGTGCTAAGGAAAATTTGACTGAATTTATTAGTAGATTTAAGCATTTACATGCTCATATTTCCTATCATGTTCCTGATATTGATATTCAACATATGTTTATTTCAAATTTGTAAAAGGATATTAGGGATAAGATTATGCTTACTGAATTTACCTCTTTTCAAAAACTTTGTGCAGTGCTTCATCATTATCAATTACAAGTGATTCAATTTGAGAGCACCACTCCAATGGCTCTTGTTCCAATTGATAAAAGTGATGTTGCTCCTAATCCAAACAAATTTCAAAAATTCAACAACTATGTCAAGATAAACAAACAAGAAAATGTAGTTGTTGATCAAGTTGTTGTTGCATCTCACAATGCCACTTTTGCATCCACTTCTTTTCGATTACATCGTACATTTACTCCTCTTTCTGAATCTTTATATTCTATTATGAATAGGTTGTGAACTACTAATATGATTACTTTACCTCCTATTTGACCTATTTTACCTGCTATGATTGCATCTAAATCTTTTGATCCTAAAGCTTTTTGTCCATATCATCCTCAAAATGGTCATGATACTGAGAAATTTTATTCTTTAGAACATAAGGTTCAAGACTTAATTGATTCTAATGCCTTATCAGTTGATAATCTTGATGGTAGTGGGAACAAATCTATCTCTCCTAATCAAAACCTTCAAATCTATACAAATCCTTTACCCACGCATGATACTAATACCATTGCTCAACCATCTTCTATGGATATTGTGTATGATTCAAAGATGGATGATCTTAATCACATTGTTAATCAAGTGGAGCATGTTGTTCAATTTGTATCTCCACCTCAGCCTCAACCTCAGATTCAACCTCAAGTTCCATCTCAAGCTCAATCAAAACCTAAGCCTAAATTGAAGACTCAACCTAAACCTCGACAACAACCTAGGAATAAAAGACCTTAGGAACTTTTGATTACCTTTGATGATTCTAAGACTATTAAAGCTCCTGACGGTCCCCTTTATATTTATGCTAGGATTTCCCATATACCTACTTGTGGTTGTCTTGTTGATCCTACATCCTTAGTCAATGTTATTACTGAAGAAAATCTTTTTATGTAAAACTTGCAACGTGATTCTTATGATACATCTGATGTTTGGATTCAAACTTGTAATATTTTTCTATATCCATCATTTGGTTCTATTAACTTTTCGGTTGAACTTTGTGGTAAAATTGTGAACACTACCTTTGTTGTTGTTCCTACTTATGATCAGTTTCAAGTTAAGCTTGGTTTTCCATGGTTAAATGTTATGCATGCTATTGCTTCACCTATCCATAAATGTCTTACATTTGTTCATGATGAAGAAGTGAAGATGGTTAATCATAGTTTATATCAACCTTCTAGGCCTAGAGATTGTGCTACCCTTGACTTCTTTGGGCCTTCATTACCTAATTCATGTCCTTCTCGACCTGATAATATTTTTCACTCATATTAGGCCTATAAGCATCGTAAGATTCTCAAATTAAGTGTACCTCTGATGGATCTTAATCATGGTCTTTTTCCTACACCTTCCATACCTCCTTTATCTATAGCTTCTAGTTCTGTTAATCAAGCTCCTACTATTGCTTGTCTGTTTGTTGATAATCCTATTAATCCTCCTATAGAACTTGTGAAGGATCCTATAATTGTTCCTCCTAGTTCTCAACATATTTCAAACAAGACAAAACATAATCAATCTACTAACGAACATCATAAAAAGCATTACGCTCAAGCTAAGGCTCATAATTCTGTTATTCAAATATCTTTACCTTCTTTTGATCGATCTATGCATGAGGTGGTAGAAGAAGTTAATGCTAATAATGATATTAAGATGCATGATTATGATGATTCTATTCGTATCTTAGATCTTATTTTGATTAATTTGGATGAAGAATATACTCTTAATGATGATAATGATGAATATGAGACTATTGACATTCATACTAATTTACCTAATATTCTTTCATCACAATTAACCATTACACCTAGTATCGTGTTGGTGTTTGAAAATGCTTATGCCACTTAGGGCTACCAATATGCCTTGAGACTAATGTTAGGAGTGGTTAATTCCAAGTATGAGAGCTCTGCAAGACAACTGGACCAACTATAGGGTCTTAATATGCCCTCTTCAGCTTCTAGCTTTGCAAAACCAAGGCGGGTGCACCTAATCCAGACAAAACTCCACTCACTACACACCTTATACTTCTAGATTTATAAAGCAGATCATAGTAAAGGACTACTAAATACTAACCAAGTATTCATTGAATCAACTCTACTATGCAGGGTATTACAACAATCAACCAAACAACAGTTAAAGCTTGAAAATGGTGTTGATATTCAAAGATGCGGGAAATAGCCAAAAACCATCAAGCATTGGACTCAACTGAATATACTAGCCCTTGGTCAGTGCCATTATCCATTGCGCAACACTCAAAAACAAATATAGAACATGAACCAACTACTGTCAAAGACTCAAAGCCATAAATACAACTGTTACAGCCTATCCACTACTTATAAGATCCTTCTGTAGACAAGTCTAATGAATCTATGCCCTATCCAAAGTATTTTTCACTTGATCCTAGATCAAGAACTAAAGACTAGAACATATGCAAAGGTAACCCTATGCAATGGACCAGAAAATCCAAAACTCATAAAACTGACACCAAGGAGAGACTTGAAAGCTTGAAACAATTATATTAAGTATGATGAATCATGTACATGTATATACTAGAAATGAGACTACCACTTCAATAACCTGCAAAAGATGTAAAGAAATTCTATTCAGCCTCCTACAATGCGACAGAGTTTACTACTTCCAACAGGAACCGAAAATTTTTAGAACCCTTGTTCTATCAAAAACTTGCAATATATACCACCAGTCATCTTGGAAACCCAAAATAGGTTGCAACAAGCTACGAATGACTGGGGTCAAAGTTTCACGCACCTAACCAACTGGAACACATCCAAAATTAATGCAGGGGTAGGAAACCAAGCAATCCAAAGAGAGAAAATCTCAAATAGATATGCAATTATGAAAATCTGCAAGCCAGGATAGAAAACTAGGAATTGCCATGAAAATCAGTCTAATCAACCACCTGCAAACACACCTCAAGCACAAAACCACACTCCACCAGGTACAAAATCATCATGCAGCCAACCACATAGACCCTCGGGCCAGATCGCAACACCTATCGCCATCAAACCAGCAAGAAAATCTGCCAAGAAAGCATTGAATTTTAGTCCTTTTGGCGCTGGAAAACCCTCTGCAGATTTGAAATTGAAATCCAACGGTCACATCAAAATTTAAAATGTGGCCATAGATCTTATCCTTTTCCTGGCACATCGAGCAGCCTATGTTTAAGTTCACAACAGTCGCGAGCCCCTCAAAAAGTCAACAGCCAATCAAAAACTAGCACGTCAGCAATAAAGGCACCGTGGACCCACCCAACTCCGCAATCGCGACGCTAGTAGTTGTCACATGATCACATAGCCCAAAATTGGGCTATGCAAACATTTGACAAGCCTCCATGTCAATGCCACCCTATCACCCACCAGCCAATCGGGAATGCCCATGTCATCAAAAACACCGACCCCACTGACAAAATTTGAATCACCACCTCGTAGCCACTAGAACCTTGCCACCTCAGCATCCAGAGGATGCCACTTCACCACCTGCGAGGCCATCACCAAAGAGGCCTCACCTTTAAAAGCATGAAAACCCAGGCCCACCATTACGCGATTGCGTGACTAAGGCAAAGTAAACCGCCAGCCAGGTCACCAGATGTTAAGGGCCTAATTGCCAAGAATCAACGACCAAGAGATAACCGCGAGTCGCTAGATTGCGGAAAGAAAAACTTAACCGCCAGTCAGCTAAACATCACTAAGAACTAGGACCCACATGGACAGGTGGCAAGCGGTCGCATGTTAGAAAAGTTTGACATGCGGCCATGCGACAACCAATCAAGAAGAGCTTGCAGACATGGACCCACTTCACGCCCATACAAGAAAATTGAACGGCTGTTGCAAAAGCATGAAGGATAAACATCGTGCATCTTCACCGTGTGAACCTACGACAACCACCGATTTTGTCCGAGCTTTAACCGTGTTGGAAGCATGAAGAACTGGGTCCCACCGATGAACTGCCACCTCACCACCGCAAACACGTGTCAACTAGTCGCATGATTGCATAGCCAAAAATTGGGCTATGCAATCATGTGATAGCCAACCAAAGGCCACCACATAACTGCCAACAGGACCACACCCTTTCCACAAATCGATCACACTTGCGCAGTTAAGACCGACGAACACGGAATGCCAGCAAAAGGGAAGAAAAGCGAGGTCGAAACATCCAAAGTTTTTACAATAGTGAAGGATCAAAAACATCTAGGGTTTTCGACGCCAGAAGACAAGCGTGGAAAAATAAGAAACACAAGGTTGAAAACAACCAGGGTTTTCATACAAATGACAGAAAACATCATGGGTTCTCGACAACACTGTGGGTTTTCGACACTTAAGCATATTCTGAAACTATTTCCTACAGACGTTAGAACTTGAATAACTTTCTGGATTTGTGATTCAACACGTGTGTTTTGGATTGGAGCAAGGTGACACAATAAACTACCAGGGGCTAAGGTCACACACCATGAAACACTATGGATTTTCAATGCAAGATGAAACTATGCAACAAGGTGGGATAACTTCAAAATTTGCAGGGAAAAGGCCATTTTCTCAAGATTTTGCATTGACAGGAAAATGGACCAACATATCGAACATGATGATTCTCAAGAGGATCCTTGTTTTGAACTAGCTATCATTCCTACTGTGTTGGATATAGTCCCTCTTGTGAGTTACCCACCTTCCCTAAATGATATAGAACAAGATGGGGAGAGTAGGCGGCACGCTTTTTCCTTCATGGTACCCTTTGTTGTGTGTTTGTCTATTGTAATGTGTTTCTCTCATAATGTGTTTGCTAAATGTTGTTAGATTCTTTTATACGACCCTTGTTGCTTTGTTGGTATAAGGTGATAAAGGAATCAAAACTATTGTACAATTCCTGTATATGTATCTTTATTCTTCTATATGTTGTTTCATGTTATGTTGTACTTGTGCTATTATTCGTAAATGTCTCCTTGTATAATCTTCTTGGATTCAAGACTTGGTAGCATTGATTCTTTTTGGTCTCCAAGTCATGGTCTGAAAATATTCTTCTTCGTAGCTCTTATGTGATCTTTCCTCATTTGTGATTGTAGTTCTACTTTCTTTGGGGAATGATGTCAATTCATTTGCAATAATATCATATATATATATATATATATATATATATATATATAATCTTATGATCATACTGACCCCATGGCAAGTAGATCCCTTCTATGTTCTCTGTATGTTTATGTGGTATTTCCCTTGATTTGTCTTCATCTGGGGGCATCTCATAGTGGAAACGTAATCAATGGAGTTGTTTATGTTTTCGTTAAAGTCATTTCTCCTGTTAAAGTGTTAGCAATGACTTTAACATCGGGGCATACACTCTTCTCACCTATTGCACACATGCATTTTTCAATATTATTATTTTTCAAGATACCTTTTCTCCTTTTTTGGATTAGTGACTAATCCTTAAAGCATGGATTTATATTTTAGGATCTCTTGATCCCTCTAGCTTCAAATTTTTTGATCCCTTAAGGTCAAAGGTTCCCTTAAGACTAGATCTCTTTTTCTTTTGGTTTTACTCTTATGGAATAGAATATTCCTAAGGGTGAATTCTTGATGGGTTGACTAGTGAGTAGCCACATTCACTAAGCGGTTCAATTCCATTTTTTTACAAGTTGCATAATTGTTCTTGTGCGGTTCACAATGATACATAAGTTCTCATTGGGTAAGGTAATCTCTCTCTCTCTCTCTCTCTCTCTCTCTCTCTCTCTCTCTCTCTCTCTCTCTCTCTCTCTCTCTCTCTCTCTTATTGTGATCTTGGAGTTGAAAAAGACTTGAGTCCCTGGGGGCTTGAGGATCTCTTTGTCCCTTTGATTTTAATAAGATTATATTTTCATTATGATCTCCTTTACAAAGAGTTTGCATCAATTCCATACTCTTGCTAAAGTGGGGGCTTAATGTATCATCTTAAAATGGAAGCACTTCCATGTTAAGAGCATTTAGCCCTCTGATTAAGTGGTCAGGGGTCATCTCAAGCACCTTGATTAGGTCTTTGCATGGATCAAGCATTTTCCCTCCTATTCTACTTCTCTCCCCCTATTTCCAGCCTCTTTCTAACAGACTTTCTCTGAGAAGCTAAAGATCTTGACTTTTTGGGTCAAGGACGACTTGGTGGGTCAAGGATGACCTTGACCCTAACCTAGTTCAAGGTCAACCTCAACTCTGACCTAGGGCAGAGGTGACCTAATCCCTGACCCTAGGTCTGAATTTCAATTTCTGGAAGTTTCAGGATGTTGGGTTTCAAAAAGTTTCATTTTCCCGCTTCTGGGTCGACTGTTTCAGATTTCAGAATGGTAAACCCTTAAATTGAATTTAATCTAGGTTCATTTCTAAGTGTTAATACTAATTGGGATTTAATTCTCAAATGTCATCCTCTCTAGAAATTTTTGCCCTAGATCACTATAAAAGGAAGCCTTCCTCTCTCATTTGATCCATCTTATTTTCATATTTGCCTTTCATGATCAAGACATCTAGCCCTCAAGAAATCAAGCAAGAAAGAAGGAGAAGGAAAGAAAGAAAGCATTCAAGTAATCATCCATTCAAGCATTCATCAAGGAGATCCATTGTTAGCTATTGAAGGATTCAATCTCTTTGGAGCCCCCCCTTGAAGATTTCTCCATCCACATTCATCCAAGCCTCTTCCTATGAAAATACCCATTCAATATTGGTGTTGAAGATCTTATTCCATTGATTTGAGACATCCTACATACATTTCTACATCCATACTTGTGGATTCAAGGATTCGAACCCTCTACAAGGGTTTCAACATAAGCAAGGTGAATAGTTCCATTTTCTTTGTTTATTTACATTGCAATTTCAATTACATTTCAAGGTTGATTCCAAAATAGGGTTTGACCAAGGCAAACCCCCCATCCAAACAACAAAACCATTTTTTCTTGTAGATACAGGTACAAGGCATTGAATTGAAGTTTAGATCTGGATACCCTTTTCAGTGAACTTCTGAGATCCACGAACAGAATTTTTGTCAGACCTATTTTAGGTCAGGGGTGACCTTCATTGGGGGGTAAGATTGTGCCCCGCTATCTAGGTCAAATTCAACCTGACCTCAGAAGGAAAAAAAAATTATGGGTTTTCTCTGTCTCGGCATTTCCAGTCCAGAGGAGGTTGCAGAATTTCCCGAAACTATGCACAGACATCAGAAATCAGTCTTTTCTAGATTTTCCCTATTTTGAGGTTAGTATTTTCCTTCTATTCATTTAAGATTTCAAGTACATACTTTCTATAGTAGATTATAGGATTTCCTCTTTTTTTCTTATTCTCTATTGCTTGATTCATTTGTGCATTGATCACTTCTTTTTTATTAATCCATTTAGATCTTTCCTTTTGGGAATTTGGATTAAAGATAGGTCCTATATTCCCCCTTTCATATCATCTTATCTACCACTATTCACATCCATACATACATAATTCCCATTTTCATCCTATTCAATAAGATAATAATGATAATCATTTATCTTCTTCACAACCTAAGGATAAGAAGAATAGTGATGGGGATCTCCCTAAGGAGGACATGCATCCCTCTATTATGCCTTATACAAAACACTCGCATAAACCTCAAGATGAATCTCCTTCACCTTCTACATTTAAGGCTTCTTACAATATTGGATATGATATCACTAGAAAACAAGGATATAATGGCTTAGGAATTGGCATTAATGAGAAAGGAATTAAGGTCCCTATTGGTCCTCCTAAATAGTCTTACAAATGTGGTTTGGGTTATCTCAAGTTAATTCTTCACCATCCTCATCTCATCCAACACCTCCTCTTGACATTTTGTTGCCAACACCCTATATTGACACACCACATTTTGACGAATACTTAGCTTTAGCCAAAAGAACCTATTTGAGTATAAATTATAACTATAGAATACAATTCCCTTATAGGAACTTTCTAAAGAACCAAAAGCCTATTAATGGTGAGTTTTTTATTATAACTATAGAATAAAATTCCCTTATAGGAACTTTGTGAAGAACCAAAATCCTATTAATGGTGAGTTTTTGTGTTTCTTCCATCATAGTAACAAAAATTCTCTTTCTGATTGTGTTGAGTCTAGAAAAAAATTTCAAGGTCTGGTTGATAGATGTCTTCTTCATTCAGCAATATATTATTTAGACTTCCTTCGTATCAAAGAAATACCTTAACATATCATTTTTCCTCTTATTTTTCTCTTCATTTTTCAATGCTCTTTGTGTAATGTGCATTAAGGGCATCATAATATGAATCTCATCCTTTTTCCTTTAGCTAGGGGGAAATGAATCATTATTTCACATTTCTTCCTTATTTCAAAGGATTTATTATCTCTTTTTCAATCTTATCTATTATACTATGATGTCCTCCCATGTATGGACTTGTTGTTTAGGGTCTTTCTCCTTAATGAGATGAGTATCCTCCCTACAATTTCCTCCTTTCTTGGAATTTCATATCTTGTATAATGTGGATTGACCACTAATATGACATAATGTGGCATCCTTCTTTCTTCTCTTCTTCATCTCTTCATGGATTGGTATTATTTCATGATGGTGCATCCTCTTTGGTATGAGATACTTTTTTTTACACGAGATACTTACATATTTTATTAATAAACTTTTTCATGCATCTAAGGGCATGTCTATCATAAATAATATTCCATGTCATTTTCATCATTCAACTCTATCCTTGATGGATTTCTTACTTTATAATTGTGATACCTTTTTGTACCATAAATATTTATATTTTACATTAAAAGTTTTCTATAGTTTGTAGCTTATTTTTCTTGGAATTATGTATCTATTATGAAGTAACTATCATTAGGGATGCATCATATATTTTATATTACATTCACACTTGGGTGGAAAGGTTTCATAATTATTTCCTCTCTCTTTTTCTAAAAGATCTATTTTCCTTAGTATAGTGGCATTTGTTTATCATGTAACATTATTTTCCTATAAAGAATTTCTTTTTTGTTTAATTATGGATTCTCTCTTATGCAAGAGGTGTGCATCTATGATCACAACCTCTTCTTTATTTATGAAATTATATTCACCATAAGAAAATTCCCTTAGCTTGTGTTTCAAAGTATGTCATCCTTAATCAAGAATCTCTTTTCACCTAGAAATAGGGGGATAAAATGGTGCATCCTTGTTTTCTTCCCCTCTTTGTCTTGAAGATGTTATCTTTGTTAGATAACTAAGAGGGGGGTGAATCAGTTATGTTCAGTTATCCTAGATTCCCAAATTCTTCTCTGGTGTATATTATCAACTTGAACAAATAAACTAAACAGCTCAGTAATAACTAGATTATGGATTAATTAACCGACTGTCATAGAATATAAACCAACTAGTAGTTAACATATACTAATCTAACTAGTTATTGTAATGTGTAAAGTAAATTATCAAAACATCACAACCATACACATTTAACACTTGATTTTTAACGTGGAAACCCTATTAGGGGAAAAATAACCTGAGATCGGTAACCCAAAAAATTTCACTCTTCTGAAGTGAGCTCAGTTAAGATCTTACCCTATTAAAGGTTACAAATACACTCTAAGGTGTGACCTTGTTAGAGGATTTATCACTAACAATTCTCTGTGACCATACATTCACTTGGGTCAACAAGAAAACAAGTAAGATTCATAGAATGCCAATAGAAAAAGATGGTTAAGTCTCACTTGGTTAAGAGATTTTGACTATAGCAATGGTTGGAAAGCAATAGTGTATGAACTAATTCAAATTCAACTTCATTTTCTCATATTTAGATCTATGCTAATCTCAATAACATTCTAGTCATCATAATCTCTTCAGTCTCCTCCTTCCTCTTACTCTATTCTGCTCGGTTATCTCCTTTTGTCACTCAGTTTGGTCTGCAAGATCACTTGGATCTCACTTCAACCTAACTGACCAACTTCACATGCATGCACCAACAATTTGCATCACTCATGTGATTCTCTCTCCTATCCCATTTTCTTGAATTTATTATCTCCTTATATAGACATGTTAAACCATTTTCATTTCAGCAATAGATTTTGCCTCTTAATCTCCATCATTGGTTTTGCCTCTTTAACCTTCCTCAGAACTTGTACTTTAAACTATTTTCAATCTTCATCATTTGATCATCCTTTAATTTTTCCAGTCATAGATCTTCATAACAAACTTTTACTTTATCCTTGGAATCTTTTAGATTCATTCATCTCATCATCACATGTCGGCAATCACATGTTCCTTTTTATTTCTCATGCTCGGTCAATACCATGATATGTCAGTTTCTTCCTGCTCGATTAATACCATACTCGGTGTACACTAAGTTCTTCATATACCGACCAAAGTAACGTGTACATTCTTGATCTTCAACACTTAGTAGAATCATGTAATTCAATCAAATCACTATCATACTATCATAGAATCATCAATAAGTTTCCCAATGAATACCTTATTCATAACTTACTCATACATCTCATCTTCATGCTAATATCTCATTTCCTTCACCAACATCACCTCCTTCAAAAGTTTGCAACTATCATGATAAGTAAAGTCAGAGATAGTTGAAATCAATAACAATATAACAACTGATCTAATGTCTCACATATACCTCAATAGCTCGGTGATCATCATCACCTTCTCCCATTTTTTTCTCCAAGTTGTCTATTAGTTGTAGTTCTAACAATCTCTCCCTTTGGCATTGATGGCAACGCAATATGAAATATACCATTGAATATCAATCAAATCTTAAGTGTTTACAATTGGGTCTTTATGATGTGACTTGATTATCTCTCCCTTAGCTTATGCTTTTAATATGTTTAATCACTACTCATACTCTCCCTTTTGGTTAGCTTCTTTCCTAACTAAATATTTTATGCATAATCATCTCTCCCTTTGATAGCAATGCCAAAAATAAGCTCTTCAGTAGCCAAATCAGTATCTTTTTTGTTCCTTTACAGATTCTTGTACCATCCATGTACATATATTCTTGGTTTCATCTTGTTTTCCATTTTCTTCACATCCTTAGGAATCCCAAAGTGTGAACATCTCGCATCAACATAATTATATCTTCTGATAAAGAGTAGGTTGATGCAGCCCCATATCACCTTAGTGACTGTTACATAGGGGAAGGACCCCTAGTCTACTTCTCAATTACTCAAATGTATCCTTTAGTAAGGGTTTTGTGAATATATTTGCAAGTTTTTCCTATGACTTCACATAAAATTTGACATGTTTCTCTTGAACTTGCTCCCTTAAGTAATTATATTTGATGGATATGTGTTGTCTTTGCATGCATTACTGGACTCTTTGAAATGTTGATAGAACTTGTGTTGTCATAATAGATTGTCACTGGATCTATTAGTTATTCATTTATACCTTCCAACAATTTCTTTATCCATGCAATATTAGAGCAGTTGATAGCAGAAGCTACATATTTAGCTTAAGCAGTGGACTGAGAAATGCAACCTTGTTTCTTTCTTATCCATGTTGCTAATATTTCACCTAAAAAGAAAGCTCCCCCTATAGTGATTTTTCTATCATCAATGGTTCCTTCCTAGTTAGCATCTATATAGACTTTAAGCTCAAAATTTCCTTCTTTCTTATACTACAGTCCATAGTCCTCAGTGTTCTTCAGATATCTTAAGATTATTTTTACAGCAATCATATGTGTCTCTTTAGGATTTGCAAAAAATATAGCTACAATTCTAATAGCATGTGCAATATCTAGTCTACTATGGACAACATACATTAGTTTTCTAATCATAAAATTGTAAGGTTTGATTTACCTCTATTGACTTGTCATCCTTGGTTAGCTTGCATCTGGTTACCATAGGTGTATCAGCTAGCTTTGAGTCTTCCATACCGAATGCCTTCAAGATCTCTTTAATGTATTTTGACTATGTGATGTAGATAACTACCTTCAATTGTTGAATTTGTAAACCAATAAAGAATTTGATCTCCCCAATCATTGACATTTCAAACTCCTTTCTCATTTCATCAGTAAAATATTTACATAAAGTATCATGACCTCCAAATATGATATCATCAACAAATATTTTAGCAATAAGGATTTTATCATCAGATTTTCCTTTCAAATATAGATTATTGTGATCACTTGTTCTAACAAAACCTATCCTTATCAAATAAGAGTGTAATCTTTCATATCATGCTCTCGGTGCTTGTTTCAATCCATAAAGTTCCTTGTGCAGCTTGTAAACCATGTTCTTCTGAGTTGGATCTATAAAACCTTTAGTTGTTCAATGTATACCTCTTCAAGTATCCCATTCAGAAATGCAGACTTGACATCCATCTGATATACCTTGAATCCTTTGTAAGCATCATATGCAAGTAGAATTCTTACTCCTAGTCTAGCAACAGGTGCAAAAGTTTCTCCATAGTCAATTCCTTCTTCTTGTGCATAACCTTTGCAAACTAAGCTTGTCTTGTTTCTTGTAACATCTCCATTCTCATCCAATTTTTTTCTGAAAATCCATTTGGTGTCGATCACATTTGCATCTTTAGGCCTCAGTAATAATGTCCATGTCTTTTTTTTTTTGTATTTGTTCGATCTCTTCATTCATTACTTTAATTCAATCATCATTTTCCAATTCATCCTTAATAGTTCTAGGCTCAAATTCACAAATCAAACATGTATTGTTCCTCAAATTACTTCTTGTCATCACTCTTGCTTCTTTGTTACCAATTATTTGATCCTATGGATGGTGTCTTCTCACATATTTTGCTAATACAGGCTCATTTCTTTCTTCTTTAATGTTTTCTCCACTCAATGTGTGATCATCATTTTCCTCGGTAACTATTTGTTGTTTCTCGGTCTGTAAGGGTTATTGCTCGGTAGCAATATTTTGATGCTCGGTGACACCAGGCTGATGCTCGAGTAAAGTGTCAGGATCTTCATTTTGTATGTAAACAAATCTTTTATATTCTTTTGGTTTCTTCTTTCTTTATTCATCATTTTTCTCTGCAAACTCATCAACTCTCACATTTTCACTTTCAATCATCTTTTTAGTAGTCTTGTTCAAACATTTATATGCCTTACTCCTAGTAGAGTATCCTATAAATATGCCTTCATCTCCTTTAGAATCAAACTTTTCATTTCTATCATCTTTCAAAATGTACCATCTACTTCCAAATATCTTGAAATAGCTCACATTAGGTGTATAAACATACCATAGCTCATAAGGTGTCTTGTTTGACTCTTTCTTCAATTGTACTCAGTTCAATGTATAGACAACAATATTGGTAGATTCTCTCCAATAAATTTGTGCAACCTCTTTTTCAATTAGCAATGTTCTAGCACAATCAACATTTGGCCTATTCCTTCTTTCAGCAATTACATTATGTTGTGAATCATCAGTGAAGATACATGTCGCTTGATTCCATTCTCATTACAAAAGTTAATAAATTCATCAAAAATGAATTCACCTCCTCTATCAGATCTCAAGCATTTCAGTTTCTTATGAGTTTATTTTTCTACTTTTGCTTTATACCACTTAAACATTTGGAAAGCTTCTAATTTTTCTTTTAGAAACATAACAGACATCATTCTAGAGAAGTCGTCAACAAATAAGATAAAATATCTATCTCCATAATAGCTCTAAATTTTCATTGGACCACATAAGTCAGTATGAACTAAATCTAGAATTGCATTAGATGAATAATGTTTTCTCTTGAAACTAGACTTTGTCATTTTACCCATTTGACATTGTTTACACATCACATGGTCAGGCTTAGATATACTCAGTAAACCTCTAACTTTCCTTTTATTACTAATCTTTACCATGTTGTCAAAATTCACATGACATAACCTCTTGTACCATAACCAAACATCATCATTCTTAGTCATTAAACATGAAGTTTCATCTTTCTCTAGATAAAATAGGTTACCTTTTGATTATTCACCAGTATCGATCAGTCTTCCAGCATCATCATAGATCTTTACTCTTCTATTCTCAAATGCAATTCGGTGACCTATATTATTCAACTGTGCTACACTCAATAGATTATAGTTAAGTCCTTTCACCCAATAAGCATTTTCACATATGATCTTATTATTTAGCAATATTGATCCTTTACCTTTCACTTGACAAGGTTTATCATTTCCCATTTTTATAAATCCTCTATTATAATGTTCAAGATTTTCAAACTTATCTTTGTCACCAGTCATATGATGTGTACAGCCACTATCAATAATCCAAGTATCATTTTTTCTTACTTTAGAAATAAGTATTTTTCTACATACCTTTCTTCTTCTTCAGAATCTTCCTTCATTGCATTATACACCACTTCTTCTTCATCTATTTTAGTCTCGGTATCATCATCTTCTTCAATTAGGCAGCAAGCATTTTTTCCTTTATCTATGTAGTCTTGTTTTTCTTTGTTTTCTTGTTGTCGATTACCTCTGTGATCTCGGTAATCTCTTCTATCATTCTTTATTTTATTTGATCTTTCACTTGTCCTCTCATTATCATTCATGTCAAGACATCTTGCAGCAATATGACCAATCTCTTTACATTTGAAACATATTAAGGGTAGCTTACCTCTATATTTTTCTTTGCCTTTTGATAGTCTTTTGGCCATTAATGCTTCAAGTTCTTCAATCTCATCTTCTTTAGCTTCATAATCACTTCCATTTCTTATCTGATATCTATTACTTGATCTTTTAATATTTAAAGATGGCATAAATGCATATTCTACCTTAGGTAAAACACTATTATCAAAGTTGTTAAGCTCAAATGCAATCAATCTACTGATTAGACTATCAAGGGAAACATCATTACTAGGTACAGCTCTCATTTCATGTATTGCAGAAACTCTAATAGCATAGGTAGGCAATAGTGTTCCAAGAATTTTTCTTACCACTGTTTCTTCTTCAATAGTTCCACCTTCTCCTTGGATGGCATTCACCACTTCCTTGATTCGGTTGTTGTACTGGGTTATGTTTTCACCTTCTTTCATCAAATTTTCCTGTTAAGCTTTCTTCCTTTTCCCTGAGCACATTTTGATCTCAACCATGAACTACTGTCAATTTGTCCCACATCTCTTTTGCAATTGTACAATTCTTAATGTCTTCAAATTTAGCATCTGATAAAGAAGAAGCAATCTCAATCATCATTTTGTTATGCTCTTGTCTTTCCTTCATCTGTGTGACAGTCAAAGGACCTGTATGTGCTATGAATTGATTTTCCAAATAGTATAGTGCAGAATCCCCAATGTCTAATAGATACAGCTTCATCTTTCTTTTCCATGTTGAGAAATTATCCTTGTTTAGCTTCGGTACCTCTCTCTTATACATCTTTGGATCTTTAACTTAAGTCCTTCAAACTTATTCCTTCAAGTACTCGGTTCTCTGATACCAATTGTTAGATAATTGGGAGGGGGGTGAATCAGTTATGTTTAGTTATCCTACAGTCCCAAATTCTTCTTTGATGTATAGTATCAACTTGAACAAATAAATGAAATAGCTTGGTAATAACTAGACTGTGCCTTACTGATTAATTAACTGATTGTCAGAAAATGTAAAACAACTAGTAGTTAACATATACTAATCTAACTAGTTACTGTAATGTGTAAAGTAAAATATCAAAACATCACAACCATACACATTTAACACTTGATTTTTAATTTGGAAACCTTGTTAAGGGAAAAACCACCTGGGACCGATAACCCAAAAAATTTCACTCTTCTGAAGTGAGCTCGGTTAAGAGCCTGCCCTGTTAAAGGTTACAAACACACTGTAAGGTGTGACCTTGTGAGAGGATTTATCACTAATAGTTCTTTGTGACCATACATTCACTTGGGTCAACAAGAAAACAAGTAACATTCATAGAATACCAATAGAAAAAGATGGTTAAGTCTCACTTGGTTAAGAGATTTTGACTGTAGAAATAATTAGAAAAAAATAGTGTATGACCTGATTCAAATGCAACATCCTTTTATCATATTCAGATATATGTTAAGCTCAATAACATTCTAGTCATCATAATCTCTTTAGTCTCCTCCTTCCTCTTACTCTGTTATGCTTGGTTATCTCCTTTTGTCACTCGGTTTGGTCTATAGAATCACTTGGATCTCACTTCAACATGTCTGACCAACTTTACATGTATGCACCAACAATTTGTATCACTCATGTGATTCTCTCTCCTCTCCCTTTTTCTTGAATTTCATGTCTCCTTATATAGACATGTTAAACCATTTTCATTTCATCCATAGATTTTGCCTCTTAATCTCCATTGTTGGTTTTGCATCTTTAACCTTCCTCAGAACTTGTGCCTTAAACCATTTTCAATATTCATCATCTGATCATCCTTGAATTTTTCCAGCCATGGATCTTCATAACAAACTTTATCTTTATCCTTGGAATCTTTTAGATTCATCTAGCTCATCATGTCGGCAATCACATGTTCCTCTTTATTTCTCCTGCTCAGTCAATATCGTGATATGTCAGTTTCTTCCTGCTCGATTAATACCACACTCGGTGTACACTACATTTTCTCAATGTACAATAAGTTCTTCATATATCGACCAAAGTAACTTGTACATTCTTGATCTTCAACACTTAGTAGAATCATGTAAGTCCATCAAATCACTATCATACTGTCATAAACTCATCAATAAGTTTCCCAATGAATACCTTATTCATAACTTACTCATACATCTCATCTTCATGCTAATATCTCATTTCCTTCACCAACATCACCTCCTTCAGATGTTTGCAACTATCATGATAAGTAAAGTCAAAGCTAGTTGACATCAATGACAATATTATAACTAATCTAATGTCTCACATATACCTCAATATCTCGGTGATCATCATCACATTCTCTCATTTTATTCTCCAAGTTTTCTATCAGTTCTAGTTCTAACAATCTTTTTTTAAGAACTCTTCTTGAAGGTAGATGTCTTATAGCCAAGATATATTCCTTTCAAGGGTATCTTCCAACAAGAAGATTATCCTTTCACGATTATATATTTTCTTATCTGAGACATTCTTCTTTGCTAAGTTTATGGCATGTAATGGGTGAACCCACAATAGTGGGTTACACTTTTCTAGCTAAACTGGCACTAAAATGTACATTATGAAAAAAAAATCACTTTCAAATGCATGTTGCCACTAAACCATTACAAATTGGAAGATGAAGTAAATTAGAGTTTTTTAAGATTTTCTGTCTAGATTCTAAATATGTTTTAAAAAAAATTGAATTGATTTGAATCTATTTTTCTATCTCCCTCAAAAACTAGTGCCTTGTTGAAAACAACATTTTTAAAGAGTGACACTTATTCCATAGAGAATAACTTTTTTTCTAAAATAGATATCAAGATGATTCTTTCAAATTTAGTTTTTTAACATCCATATCTAATGCCTAAAATTGGTTTCATGACTTTATCCTTAGTATTTAATATTTTACTAACATTTGAAGTCGACTTAACTTTAATTTTGACATACATTCATTCCATAGCTTGTAACTTGTTGTCTATTTGTCTAGTTTTAAATTTTTTTAATAGAAAGAATACTTCAAAACCTAGTGCATAGATATTTTTCTATTAAAAAAATTGTCGCTTACCATTTTTCCATGAACGTCAAACGCAGAGGTTGATTTTTAGTAAGAAACCTACATTTGATTGACATAAAAAAACATAAGCATAATAAACTCAAAATTTATTAAAATCATAATCATTCGAAAGTTAGTTCCGAGTACTTATGTCTTTCATATGGGTTTGTCAATATTATCCCATTTGAGCCCTCAGATTGAGCTTCGAAGGCCTCAAAACCTCATAATTTTCTTGGCCTTTGCAGAAACATGTATAGTAGGAGGTTTCGATAGAAACCACTTTCTATCGAAACCCTTTGGCATTTTACCACGGTTAAATTTCTTAACTCGGGCACTTTTGAACAAAAACACTTAATGACTTTCAATAGAAACCTTCATCTAACGATTTAATGTTTTTAAATGCTATTAATGGTTTCATCTAAATAAAGATTTTTTTTTCAATTTTTTAAATATGAAATTTGAAGAATAATTCTAATTTTGGAGAAAGAAGACATTTGCAAGTGAATTTTTTTATTTTGTGAAATTTTAAAAGAGCAATTTTAAAGGAAAATGATGGGAAATAAAAGGCCAAGGGTAAATAAGACTACATGAAATTATTCACCTGAAATTGAACAAAAACTATGAATAAAAATCGGCAATATATCATAGTAGGAAAACATCTCTCTCTCTCTCTCTCTCTCTCTCTCTCTCTCTCTCTCTCTCTCTCTCTCTCTCTCTCTCTCTCTCTCTCTCTCGTTTCTTTCTAGTTAGTCTCTTTGTGGTGAATATTTATTTTTGGTCTTTCCTCTTAAGAGTTATTTCTTTGTTTTGTGTGTAGTCTTTTCTCAAGAAAATATTGGACAAGGGGCAACCCAAGTTCAAGCAATGGATGTTGGAGAAGGGTCATTCCAAGGTCAAACAACTCTCTCTCTCTCTCTCTCTCTCTCTCTCTCTCTCTCTCTCTCTCTCTCTCTCTCTCTCTCTAGTCTCTTTCTAGTTATTTCATCTAGGTCACCTTATGATGCAGGAGCATCTTGGGTGTAAGGGCAATCTTGCATCACCCAAAAAATATTTTGAGTTTCTTTTCAATAAGGGTTATCTTGTGTAGAGTTGTTATTTTCATAAATTTCCTATTTTTAGTAAGTTTTTTTTTTGGTCTCAGAATGCTTTATTTTCTTCCCTTGAGGTTCACTTTGGTCATATCATCCTGCTAGTAAAGTTTCATTGCAAGATCAAGTCTAGATTTGAAGATATTGAAAATTTTCGGTATTGACAATAGGGTACAGAAACTTTGAACTCAATTTTGAAGGCTTTAGAGGCTTTGAATGGGGTCAAAAAATTGGCTGACTAGAGCTTACACAAGTAAGGTGTTGTAGAGCACTTTGCGCCATTTTCAAAATGGGGTCATAATAACCAATCGGGTCAATGGGTGATGACTTATGGTCTCTAGAAGTTGCACTACCTGAAATGGAAGAAAATGAATTTCCTTCAAAATTTATTTTTGAGTTTTGAAATTTGTTTGAGCATACTCTAATGTAATAAAAAAGAAAAATAAAATAATTCTAGAGGTGGTCGACCTCAATGGCTAAAATTCTAGAACCTTCCCGGGTGGTGGAAATTGCCTATATAAGGAAGGCCCGTAGTGTTTTCTAGGGTAGTTCTGGGTAGTTATTTGAGGCTTTTTCTTACATAATATTGTAAGGAAAATTCCCATGTGGCTTTGCTTATTGTAATTCTAAAATTTTTAATCCCACACTTGTGGAGATAATAAGAAGCCCATTTTTTGTTCTTACAAATTATTGTTGTGTCTCTATTTTTGTTGTGTTTATGGTATTAAGGGGAGCACTCTTCGTCACCTTAAGATTCTCTCTCTCTCTCTCTCTCTCTCTCTCTAGTCACTTTCTAGTTATAAACATATAGTCCCCCTTAATAATCTCTCTCTCTAGTTATTTCATCTAGGTCCCCTTAAGACTCTTTCTCTCTCTCTAGTCTCTTTCTAGTTATTTTATCTAGGTACCCTTAAGACTCTCTCTCTCTCTCTCAACTTCTTGGGTAAATATGTATTTTTAGTATTTCCTCAGATTTTTTTTAATTTGTGTGCAGCCCAAGTTCAAGAAACATATGAGAATATCAATCTAGTTCAAGGCTTAAAGAGGAAAATTAATCATAAAAGCATAGATCATTTAATTGAAATGGATGTGGAAAAATTGAGATACTATGCTCAAAAACCTACACATACTACAAAGAGGAAATTTAATAAAATTTCTATGGAAATAATTTCTCAATTTGAGAATCTTGATACTCTTGAAAAAACCCAACTATTATTAATTTCACTTCATAAAGATGAGTTAAAAGAGCCATTAAAATTGTTGGTTGTAGATACAACATTGAAGAAGAGGAAATTGTCTAACCTATAAAAAGATATTGTTGAAAGTGCTAAGGAAGGTTTGAGTTCCATTTGGAAAATAACTAGATCTATAGATAAGCCCATTTGAAGAAGAGTGATATTGACATCTATTTTAAATAAAAACATGTACCAAAAAAGACAAATCTCTTCACTTTCTTTTGAGATCGGGTATACTAGAGCAAATAAATTTGGATGATAGTACATTGGAAATAAATTGGGTACTAATAAGTAGAGATCCTCACTCTGATAGGATTAAGGAAACAATTAGGAACTTGATCACTACATTTTGGACTGATAGTACTCGTCCTTCATGAAATAGAAGAGATTTTATCAAACATAGGATTGGGCCTAAGAATTATTTGGTACACCCAAAACATTGGTTAGAAACCATACAATGTGAATTGTATCTCTCATTTTGTATTTCAAATCCCAACATAAAGATTGGACAAACAATGTTTGAAAGATTAAAGCCATATTATGTGAAGATAAATAAATCTTTTGAAACTTATTATTGTTGATATCATGTTGAATTTGATCTCTACTATCAAGGGGTTCAAAAGATGATAGAAGAAAGTCATAGTTTTCATAATTCTCTTATTAAATGGCCAAGCCAATTCATAACATCAATCTTATGTGACAAATCAGATGATCATGCAATAGGTGAAATAGGTTTCATAAAAGGAACTTGTGAGATATGTGGTAATTTGGCTAAATTTTCTTTGGTAAATGAAGATATTGACATGACGAGGATGGTAAAATGTAATAGTTGCAAGTACATAAAGTCAGAAACAAAAATTAGGAAAGAATCGACAAGGTTGGAATATGTAGAAGAGGAGATACCTGTCAAAACCTTTATGGAGAAATTTTGTAAATTATTTCAACCATATATATGTATAGATACAAAAAATGAGATCCTTGCATTTTGTTATGAGTATAGATAGTAACATGTGGTCATTGTACACTAGAGATTACTCATGCTTTTGTGTTGAATGCACTTCTAAAAAATATGGTGAATGCATCAACCAGCAACATGGATATGTTAGTGCATGGAATTTGGTGCCACTAGATGTTACTAGTACAAATGGTGAATATGATTATGAAAGCTTTGATGGCATTCCATTTCTTTCTACCAATTATGACCATATTTCAAGATTGATCAAAATTGGTACATATATTTACCTTCTTGATCTCAATTTATAAATTTATACATATACATACTTATATACTTTCATTTAAACATATATATCAAGCCAGGTCTCTTTAAATAGTAAATTGATGACCCATCAAATTTATTGTGTAGGACATGTTTTTGCAGTCATAGTAGAGCCTAAAAATGTAGAAGGTGTTAGTTATTATTTATTATGTTGTATGGAAGAGAGGACCAAGCTAAAAGGAATGAAATAAGAAATGTAATTATGTTTCCCACAAGTTAGTAGTGTACATATGTTAAACTTATTAAAATTGAAACTTAAAATTCAATCGAATCTCATTGTTTGAAATGTTGTTTCTTGTATGTGCAAGTTTAGTTGTTGTGCAAGGAACGTATTTGAGGAAAATCAAAATAGCTAAACATGGGATTCACTTTATTTATTATCAGCGTGACAACAAAGTATATCAGTATAGCCACCTTTTAATTGCTACTGCCCTATCACTTCATCTAGTCGTAGGATGTGGCATTTGTAAGTGGAGACTAGATACTAATGATCATGAGAGAATATTATATGTTATCCAATAAAGAGTTGAGCCACTTGATGTGGCCTAGACAAATAATGTATATATGCTTACAACTTGTGTTACTTGGTTGACCAATTTGACATAAATTTATAATGTTTGTCTTAAGCTCAGATACATTACTTAAGGAGATGATTTAAATTCTTATATGTTGGATACATATGCACAAATTCTTATAAATGGATGCATAATATTGTATTATGAAAATTTTATTATTACTTACTTAGGACATGTATTAAGAGGATGACTTAATACTTATATCATTAAATTTATGCATGATACTATATTATGAAAATTTCATTGTTGTTTAAACTTAGGACATGTCTTAAGGGGATGACTTAATACTTATCTCATTGAATGCATGCATGATATTGTATTATGAAACTTTCATTGTTGTTTAAACTTATGAAATGTTGTAAGGGGATGACTTTTTACTAATCAAATTGAATGCATGATGTTATCTCTATTTGAGCATTAAGGATTTTCATTAGTTTCAAAGATATTTAGTCGGGTACCTATGCTATCTAGTCGGTAAATGGAAGTATTACAAGCTATACATGCTAGTCGGTTAACTACATAAGCCTTCACACCAAGTTATCTCAAGGAAATACCAGGAACAGAAAGATAATAGTTCTAACCGAACACCAAAGCAGTTTTACCGAGCATCAATGAATACCGATACCGAGCGTCAATAAACACCGAGCAAACTAGACACTAAGCACTAGTATAACTACCAAGCTATATTGATAGTGTTTACCGAGAAATCCATAAAATGGCATAGTAATCAATTTTGGCACATCTATCTATGCAGAAGGTTACAATAGAATCATAAAATGTTTTACCAAGATTGGGGATCATTTATTATGGATGTAATCATTAATTGTGATGATGATCTTTATGTAATTTCTAGATCTAGGTTATTTTTGTACATCATAGATCTTAGGGTTTTTTGTAAGATATTGTAACCTAATTTTGTTAAGCGGCAATAGAAGTATGCTATATATTTGTACTTTATGTCATTTTGAAGAGAGGCAATGATAAGGGTGATATGTTTGGTATGAACAAACAAAGGAGATCTTGAAGCAAGAAGCCAACTTCAAGAAATCAATTATCAGATAGAGAAGATCATAATACATGTTGGAAATATTTAGGAATTAACCGAGTTACTGAGAGGGGAGGGGTGAATCAGTAACTCCAAATTTTCTTTCAATTTTAACATGTAATTTACTTTTAACCTTTGCATACAGAAAGCATGAAACTTAAAAGCATTCACAATAATGACACATAGATTTGGTTACCCAGAAACCTTCCAAAAGAAAGTAAAACTGGGGTGGGGATGAAACCCACAAAGCTTTAATACTGCAGAATAAAGTTGGCCGGTTAAGGCTTACAATTTGATCACTTCTGATGATCTGCACTGTTAGGAGCAATAAGGATTGCTAAATCCACCCTGTTAAAGGATTTACAAACATACAATGAAGTATGCACTCGGTAAAGAGATTTTACAAAAGACTGTTAAGTCTACCCGGTTAAAGGATTTAGTACTGATTCACCTGTTAGAATGAAACAGTAGATCTCCGGCTTTGCAATTGGATTGCTGATTGAGATTCGCTGATGTACTGATCACCTTCTGTGATGAATTTGTCTTTGTTTTTCCTTATACTTCTGAAGCCTTCTTGTAATTCGCTTATCTCTGCCTTTCTTTCTCTTTCACATATATTTCTTCTTGCATACATCTTGACATTTTTACAACATTGTTTATATACAAGTCTTAAACAATTAATTACAATTATAATTACAAAGTCGGCTTGACAAATAAACATAAGTGCTACTAAGTCGGCCCAAGTATGGTTACACGGTTCCTGCAAACTAACTCGGTGACTTTCTGATACTCGGCGTCCACTGCATTACTCGGCATCGTCATGCACTCGGTAGAAGTGAAGGCACGGTTCATACTGATCACTCGGTAGGTTTTGAACTCGGTAAATACTGGTGACTCGGTAGACATGATGTTACTCGGTTTACACTGTCTTGTTCGGTTTGTACTAACTTTCTCGGTTTGCACTGTCTGCTCGGTTTGCACTGTCTGCTCAGTTTGCACTGTCTGCTCGGTTTGCACTGTCTTCTCAGTTTGCACTATCTACTCGGTTTGCACTATCTGCTCGGTTTGCACTGTCTGCTCGGTTTGCACTGTCTGCTCGGTTTGCACTGAGAACGCAAATAAGTGTTGTCACTAGTGGCAATTCTGCTTAATGCCAACAATCTCCCCCTTTGGCATTAGTGACAAAAACACTTATTGGCCAAAACTTATATACACGAATCATGCTGAGTTTTATTTTGATTTTTCAAAATATAGGGCTTTATACATTGTCTCCCCCTTTCAATGTGCTAACTGTTTCTATACAAATCTTCTTCTCTACATATCTCCCCCTTTTTGACGATAATTCCAAAGGTGTGTATACAAGTTATTTACAGAGAGAATCCAAAATTTGATAGAAAATCAGAATGTACCTTCATTATTAGTGCCAGGGTTCTGTCCCAACTTTCTTGCAGGATCTTACATGTTTGTATAGCAATGTGGACTTCTACAGAGAGTTCAATCATGTGATCTGCTATAGAGAACTGATTGTCATGAATCAATGTTTTGGAATGTTCAATGTGCTTATACATTGTATTCATGATGGGAAGGATCATGTGTTAGATGTCTAGCAGTGTGGACCGGATCCTTGTGTCTTCTTTCAGTAGATCAGACTGCATATTTGATAGGTGTGAAATTTTCATCTGATGAGCAGAGCTTGAACTTGGTTCAAGTTGCAGCTTCTGTATGCTAATCTTCATGTCCTCATCCATTTTATTCATTTTATCCTTAACATCCTTTGTGAACTCAGCAATGTTGCACAGTCTGGCCAAAAGAGAGGTAGCATTCGAATAGATAGATTCAGTGTTTGACAAAACTGAAGACAATTCTACTTGGTTAATAGCTATGTGCTGAGCAATGTGCTCAAGCACTTTATTGTTGAATCTCTTCTCGGCTCTTTCAACTAATTTTTCTGTCCCAGATGAATCCTCATTGTATTTATCAACTGCTTCCGCTAATTGTAACAAAACATGTTGGGAGGAGTCTACTTTAATGCCTAATGCATCAGACAAAATGTCCTTAGCATCCTTGATGATTTGATATTCCTTGTCTCTCTCCTCTTTAAGCTTCTTTTGTTTTGCTTTCCTTTGGAGGATCTCACCTATATTTTGCATTTGGTCCGTTGATAGATTTGCAAAATCTAATGTAGGAATTTCTATCTCTTCATCTAGGTCTATATCCTCTACTACATTCTTACCCAAAAATTTTATACTTGGTAGAGCCTTAGGCTTATCTGAACTTAATGCTTTGGTAGTAGTGACAGTAGATAAAGTAGGGCTGGCTATAGATACTGGTATACTTTCTACTAGAGAGCTTAAAATATTTACACTTGAAGATTCAAAAATTGGAAAACTTACTGCTAGAAAACTTGATGATGCGGGAGACTGCAACTCGGTAGAAGAAATGGTAGCTGCTTCTGTTGTTGCTATGGGTGATTGGACAAATGTGGAAGTTGTCACAACCATGCTTGAAGGTGTCTCTGGGCTGGATATAGAAACTTTTACTGGAGAGGTAGGAAGGGATGCAATGACTTCTGCTGCTATCCTCACAGTATCATCTACCTCAGTGTCTTCTTCTTGTTCATCACTGTCATCTTCAATATCTTTTATTATTACTATTTCAATACTCGGTTGGTGAAGGTGGTATATCTTCTTCCATGTAGCATTTGCAGCCTTCACAACCGATTCAATATTGTTGATCAAAATCAAACAAGTATTGAACTTCAATGTCATCTTACTTTCATTTTCTTTTAATGCTTTCTTTACTTCATCATTTTTCAAGCTCGGCATCAACTGTCTTAGGGTTTGATCAAATATGTCTATCACAGTTTGCTTTGCATTGCTCCATCTCATTTTTATTGGATTTAATAGAACTACTGGAACCTGTGGGGCTATTTCTTCAGGAGAGTATTTCCACTGTCCCATCTTTTCAATAACAGCATCTTCTATTTCCTTCTGTTCTGTTTCCGATCTGGTTTCATATTTTAAGGATTTTATGTTACTTACTCCAAATCCTGATCCGTCTCTAAAGAGTTTGAGCTTTTCTTGAAGGTTTAGAGGAGGCCTTTTGAATACTATGTCTTTATCTACCTTGTCTGCCTTGTCTGCCTTGCCTCTTGTATTTCTCCTTGTAAATACAGTAGTAGGAGGCTTAGGTGCCTTAGTGATGAAAACCTTTCCTTTCTTCTTTGCAGGTTCTGGTTCCTCTGTTTTCTCATCCGTTTCCTCTTCTTCTTCATCTTTTTCTTCTTTGTCCTCAATTATCATTTGCATTTTGGCTATCCTCTTCTTTCCTTTGTTTACCACCTGTGGAAGCTTTATGCTTAGTTCAATTCTCACCTTAGCTTCATCATATGTTCCAAAATATGGAGCTTTGGGATTGATAGGCTGATTAAGAAGAGCTTCAATGATATTCTTGGTTTCATCAATATTTACCTCATAAGGAAGAGGTTTTACATATACAGTCCTCGGTTTAACTGCTTGAATATATATATTATCACAATCCACCATAAAACAAATGTCATCTTTGTAATCTTCCACCAACTTCTGTGGAATCCAGAATCTGTCATTCATTTTCTCTTTGAAAGACTCAAAATAATTATCCATGATGCTTTCAAAATTTTCACCCATTTCTGAGATGTATTCATTTATTTCATAGAGGACTAGCACATCTTTTCTCCATACAACTTTTCCTTTAGAAGGGAAGAATTTCTAAACATAGAAGAATAAACAGACCAATAAGGATCCAAACTTACATGGATTGTTTTTGGAAGTTTTAATGCTTTCCATGTTTTTGTTAAACTGCTTTAACAATAAGTCTGCTAGGTCAAATGTTAAGTTATTCTTGACCACTTTGTATGCTAGGTCAATAGCTTCACAGGAGACACTGTTCTGTCGACTAGAACTGTAAATCTTATTGGAAATAATGTGTGTACCAAACTTCAGTTCAACATCGGTAATGCTGCTAACTTTCATGCCTCTACCGTCCCACTCGGCTAGGGTTTTCTTCTCTAGTTCCATCCGACCTAGGGTTTTGGTAGTTTTTGCTTTGTTCAACATGGGAAGACCGGTGACTTGTTGAATCATCTTCTTTGTGATCTCAATAGGTTGCTCAAGCCAAATCTTGCCATCATGTACACGGCTGAGAATGTATCTAACCCATTTATCTCAAAAGTTTCGAGGTAGATGTGCAATGTGAACTAAACCTTTATCTTCCAGATGTTTGTGCTCGGGTTTCAGAATACCATCCACACACAGTTCCTCATGCACAATATCTAGTTCTAGGTTCCCCATTTCATGAATTGAACAGTTAAAATGATTGCGGATATCGTTAATAAGCAGTACCTTAGGAGGAATCTGAGATTGAGCTCCGTTCGGATCTAGGGCTGCTGCAATTGCGGGCACGATCTTGAAATCTAGTGCTTTCCATTCCCCTTGGACTAACATATCAGATCCTTTCTTTGCTGAAGTGTTGGATGATGCCATGATAGCTCACAGAAAATTCCTTTCGCAAAAGTATTGAATCGCTGGGTTGCTCTTGAAATTTTCTGCTCTCAAAGTGCTAAAGGTTCGCGGTGAAGAATGAGTTCGATTACTTGCTTTTTGTTTACAACTCTGTCATTAATGCTTAGTACAAATTAGGGTATGAATTCTGACAGACTGTCACCCACTAAGAATTAATTGCTCGGTAAAGACTTCGCAACTCAGTGAACTCGAGAATTCATATTGCTCCGACCTCGCTCGGTGAAGACTGATACCGACCTTGCTCGGTGAAGACTGATACTGACCTCCCTGCATCTTGCATGCTGATTTAGATCTTTCTTTTAATTTCGGTTCTGGAACTGCTTGAAATTGGTCTATGAGAATACAATTCCAGTGCTTTCTTGGAAATTTAGTTTGAGTCGATAGAGCCACCCATTCCATTACTTGGACTGGATTGCTCGGTAGCTTTAGGAATCCATTTTTGTCTCACCTGTTTCCTGACCTTAGTTGCTTCATTCTTCTTTCCATCTTCAACTTCACTAGCATTCATGCAGTTTCTAGCTATGTGACCGAGTTTAGTGCATTTGAAGCATCTTACGGTAGTATCTCTTTTCCTTAGATGATGTTTTATGCAATTCATGCCAATGTGTCCATATTCTCCACAGTAATGACATCTACACCAGGTGTTGTAGTCCCATCCAAACATTGCTTTCATAATTTGTTCTACTGGATTAAATGTCTTGGATCTGCACTCGGATGCCTTGTGACCTTGTTTGTTGCACTTGTGACAATTACCTCTGAATCTAGGTTTTTCCCTGCATTCATTTGCTTTGTGACCAGGTTGATTGCAGCTGTAACATTTTCCATTGAATTCTGCTTTTTCATTGTTCCAACATTTATTTGAAGTATGTCCTATTTTACCACAATGATTACAAGTAGGTTTTTGATTTCTTTGAGTACCTTGCTTAGAGGATTCGCCTTCTCCTTTGTATCCAAGTCCTGCTTTTCCTTTTTGCCTATGAAGATTTCGCTCATACAGCTGATTCAAGTCTTCTTGGCTTTTCAGCATTCCTTCAATGATTTTTTTTTCAGCGTTTAGGTCATCCACCAATCTTAGATTGATTTCCTTTTCAGATCTTAGTTCTTCTCTTGTGCTTTCTATTTCTGATCTTAGATTCAGAATTTCCTCATTTGTATGAGAGATCTGATCAATTAGGTTTTCTAGCTGAAGGGTTTTATTTTGGACTTCAATGTTTCTTCCATCTAATTCATCTTTCAACTTGTTTCTTTGTTCCAAGATCTCACAGAATCTTATAGAGTGTAGCTCTTGTTCTCTTTTCAATTTTCTCACTTCTTCCTGCAGAGACCCATTCTTTTCTAGGAGTTCTTTGACAGCATTGTTTGCTTCATCTGAGTTATTTGAGGGAAAAAGATCTTCAATCTTTTCTTCAATGTAATTCTGATCATTCATCTGATTTGCAAGTTCCTTCCTTCTTCTTAGGGATTGGGAAAGATGTTCTTTTGCTTCTTTGAGTTTAGCTATGGCCATTTCCAGATCTAGCTTTTCATTTTCAATCACCTTGTTCAGTTTGAATACCTCCATTGTCCTGGATCTTTTCTCAAGCTAGTTAAGCTTTATCTTGAGAACCAATGCTGCTCTGATACCAATTGTTGGAAATATTCAGGAATTAACCGAGTTACTGAGAGGGGAGGGGTGAATCAGTAACTCCAAATTTTCTTTCAATTTTAACATGTAATTTACTTTTAACCTTTGCATACAGAAAGCATGAAACTTAAAAGCATTCACAATAATGACACATAGATTTGGTTACCCAGAAACCTTCCAAAAGAAAGTAAAACTGGGGTGGGGATGAAACCCACAAAGCTTTAATACTGCAGAATAAAGTTGGCCGGTTAAGGCTTACAATTTGATCACTTCTGATGATCTGCCCTGTTAGGAGCAATAAGGATTGCTAAATCCACCCTGTTAAAGGATTTACAAACATACAATGAAGTATGCACTCGGTAAAGAGATTTTACAAAAGACTGTTAAGTCTACCCGGTTAAAGGATTTAGTACTGATTCACCTGTTAGAATGAAACAGTAGATCTCTGGCTTTGCAACTAGATTGCTGATTGAGATTCGCTGATGTACTGATCACCTTCTGTGATGAATTTGTCTTTGCTGTTCCTTATACTTCTGAAGCCTTCTTGTAATTCGCTTATCTCTGCCTTTCTTTCTCTTTCACATATATTTCTTCTTGCATACATCTTGACATTTTTACAACATTGTTTATATACAAGTCTTAAACAATTAATTACAATTATAATTACAAAGTCGGCTTGACAAATAAACATAAGTGCTACTAAGTCGGCCCAAGTATGGTTACACGGTTCCTGCAAACTAACTCGGTGACTTTCTGATACTCGGCGTCCACTGCATTACTCGGCATCATCATGCACTCGGTAGAAGTGAAGGCACGGTTCATACTGATCACTCGGTAGGTTTTGAACTCGGTAAATACTGGTGACTCGGTAGACATGATGTTACTCGGTTTACACTATCCTGTTCGGTTTGTACTAACTTGCTCGGTTTGCACTGTCTGCTCGGTTTGCACTGTCTGCTCGGTTTGCACTGTCTACTCGGTTTGCACTGTCTGCTCGGTTTGCACTGAGAACGCAAATAAGTGTTGTCACTAGTGGCAATTCTGCTTAATGCCAACAAATACATAGACATTTAGATTAGGCAGAATCATACAAGGCTACCAAGAAGTTCAGAGATAAGATTTTCACATATCAAGGTGATATTTATTCAGTATTTCATAGATATGTTTCAGACAAGGTTAAGTTGTCATTTTTAGATACATCCTATTATTTTCTTGAATAGTGGTGTTTTGGAATCACCACTATTTGTGTATGAGTGTGGGGAAAATGTAAGATTCACTCCTAAATCCAAATTCCCAAAAGAGAGATCCAATTTGATCAACCAAGAGTTTAATACACAATCGAATCAACCTATGAAGAATATGAAAGAAAGAATAAATCCTATACTTCCCTATAGTTGGATTAAGCTTGAAATCTAAAATAATTGAAGTGCAAATACTAACCTTGAATTAGGGCAAATATGGAAAATGTTGAATTCTGGCTTCTGTATGAACTTTCTAAAGATTTCATCACCTGTTTCTGATTTTGTTCACAGATCCTGAAAGATTTCCAAAAAGGGTATCTAAATTCGCTCTCAGATCTAAGATTTCACACCTGTACCTGCAAGAAAATGGGGGTTTTTGGTTGTGTGGGGGGTTTGCCTTAGTCAAACCCCAATTTAGGAATTAACCTTGAAATTGAATTGAAATATATGGTGCATAAACAAAGTAATTAAAACAAATCACCTCGCTTATGTTGAATTCCTTGTAGAGGATTCGAATCCTCAAATCCACAAGTAAGAATGCTTCAATGAATGTAGGATGTCTCCAATCAATGGTATTTTGATCTTCAACACCAATCTTGATTTGAGCTTTTCATATGAGAAGGCTTGAATGAATGGAGAAGGATGGATCTTCAAGGGGGCTCCAAGGAGATTGAATCCTTCAATAGCTAACAATGGAACTCCTTGATGGATGAATGCTTGAAGACTTGCTTGCACTTGAGAGCTTGATTGCTTGATGTGAATAATGGATTGATGTTGGAGTGATGTGAAAATGAGAGAGGAAGGCCTCCTTTTATAGTGAACTAAGGCACATTCCTCTAGATGGGCCACCTTGAAGAATTAAATCCCAATTAGGTCCTCACCTTTAGAAAATATATCTTGATTAAATAACATTAAAGGATTTACCGTTTCAGAGCCTGAAACAGCTAACCTGAAAGCAAGAAATAACTTTCCCGAAAGCCAAATTAGTGGGAAATGAAACTTTGAAATTCTAGCAGGAAGAGGTCAAGGTCGAGGTCAACCTTGACTTGGTCAGGGTTGAGGTCGACATTGACCTCAAACTCTAACTTTGTCAAGATTTGTAGTAGGAGTTCTAGGGGATGCCAAAAATGTAGAATTTGATATCTAAATAGGACCCAGTGTCAGGAACAGACAAAAAATTCTCTGAATGATGTGATGATGGACTAGGAGGTCTCATTTCTAAATCCTACCTAGAAAATAGAGTCATAGAAGAAGGAAAATTGGGAAAGTCCTTAAGAACTTAACCCTAATTTCACCTAGAATGAAGAAATCAAGTGCGGAGAAGAAGTGGAAAGTGGGGGAAAGCCAAATACATGAAAAGATCCAATCAAGGTGCCTAACATGACCCCAAACCACTTACTCAGAGGGCTAAATGCTCTTATCATGGAAGTGCTTCCATTTTAAGACGATACATTAAGCCCCCACTTTAGCAAGAGTATGGACTCGATGCAAACTCTTGGTAAAGGAGATAAAAATAACAAGATAATCTTATCCTAATCTAAGGGACAAAGAGAAATCCCAAGCCCCCAAGGACTCAAGTCTTCATCAACTCTTAAATCACAGATAAGAGAGACATCTCTAAAGAGAGAAATAAAAAGTGTGATTACCTCACCCAATGAGAACTTATGTCCCATTGTGAACCACACAGGAAAAAGGTGCAACCGAAAAGATGGAATTGAACCGCCCAGTGAATGTGGCTACTCACTAGTCAACCCATCAAGGATTTATCCTTAGGAATATCCTATTCCATAAGAATAAATAAAAAACAAAAGAGATCCAATCTTAAGGACACTTCAGACCTTAAGGGATCACAATATATGTGTATTTGAAACTCGAGGGATCAAGAGATCCTAATATAAATCCATACTTTAAGGATTAGTTCTTAATCCAAAAAGAAAGATTGAAAAGAAAATTTAAAGTGCATGTCTTCCTCGGGATTTAGCAACTTATATGTGTTACCTTTAGAAGATTTAGCATGTTTTGAATTTTTTATAAGTGCGTGTGTGCCACAAGTGAGCAGAGCGTATGCCCCCACATTAAAGTCATTGCTAACACTTTAACAGGAGCAATAGCTTTAACAAAAACATAAACAACTCCATTGATTATGTTTCCACATCAAGATGCCCCTAGATGAAGACAAATCAAGGGAAATAACATAGAAACATACAGAGAACACGGAAGGGATCTACCTACCATGGGGTCAGTATGATCATAAGATAATATATGTATGATATTATTGCAAATGAATTGACATCATTCCCCAAAGGAAGTAGAGCTACAATCACAAAGGAGGAAAGATCACATAAGATATACAAAGAAGAATCTTTTCAGACCATGACATGGAGACCAAAAAGATTTAGTGCTACCATATCTCGAATCCAAGCAAATTACACAAGGAAACATTTACAAACAATAGCACAGTTACAACATAACATTGAACAATGCATAGAAGAATAGAGATACATATAGAGGAAGTTGAACAACAATTTTGATTCCTTCATCACCTTGTACCAACTGAATAACAAGGATCATATAAAAGAATCTAACAACATTTAGCAAACACATTATGGGAGAAACATAGTATAGCAGGCAAACACACAACAAAGCTACCACAAAGGACAAGCCGATCAAGTGTGCCACCTACTTTCCCCATCTCATTGTATATCATTTAGGGTAGGTGGGTAACTCGCAAGAGGGACTATATCCAATATAGTAGGGATAATAGCCAGTTCCAAACAAGGATCCTCTTGAGAATCACTATGTTTGATACTAGGTGTAAGAATTAATTGAGATGAAAGCATATTCAGCAAATCAATGTCAATGTCAATAGTCTCATATTCATCAGTATCATCAAGAGTATCTTCATCATCAAAATTAATCAAAATAGGATCTAAAATACGAATAGAATCATCATAATCATTCATGTGAACATCATTATTAGTAACAACATTATGCATAGGTGTATCCATAGAAAGTAGAGATCTTTTAGCTTTAGCATGAGCATGACGCTTTTTACAATGTTCATTAGCAGATCGATTATGTTTTGATTTATTTGAAATAGGTTGAGAACTAGGAGGAACAATCACAGGATCCTTCATAGGTTCTTTAGGAAGATCAATACGATTATCAACCATAGGAGGAGCAATCATAGGATCTTTGATAGATTTAGGAGGAACTTGATTAACAGAACAAGAAGCCATAGTTGAAGGAGGTATTAAAGGTGTAGGTAAAAGATCATGATTAAGATCCATAGGAGGTATGCTTAATTGAATAATCTTACGATGCTTATAGGCTTGATATGATTGAAAAAGATTATCAGGGTGACGAGGACATGAATTAGGTAAGGAAGGCCAAAAGAAATCCAGAGCAACACAATCTCTAGGCCTAGAAGGGTGATATAGACTATGATTGATCATCTTCACTTCACCATCATGAATGAACTTAAGACACTTATGGATAGGTGAAGCAATAGCATGCATGGCAGTCAACCAAGGAAAACCTAGCTTAACTTGAAATTGATCAGTAGGAACCACAACAAAGGTAGTGTTCACAAGTTTTCCAAAAAGTTCAACCGATAAAGTAATAGAACCAAATGAGGGATAAAGAAAACCATTACAAGTTTGAATCCACACATTCGATGTATCATAGAAGTCACATTGTAAGCTTTTCATAAAAAGATTTTCTTCAGTGATAACATTGACTAAGGAGGTAGGATCAACAAGACAACCATGAGTAGGTATCTGAGCAACCCTAGCAGCAATGTAAAGGGGACCATCAGGAGCCTTAACAATCTCAGAGTCATCAAAGGTAATCAAAAGTTCCGGAGGTTTTTTATCCTTAAGTTGTTGTCGAGGTTTAGGTTGAGGTTTCACTTTAGGTTTGGGTTTATCTTGAGGTTGAGATTGAACTTGAGGTGAAGGTTGAGGTGGAGATATAGGCTTGGCAACATGCTCCACTTGATTAACGACATGATTAAGATCATCCATCTTGGAATCATATACAATTTCCATAGCAGATGGTTGAGAAATAGTATTAGTATCATGCGTAGGTAAAGGATTCGTATAGATTTGAAGGTTCTGATTAGGAGGAGAGACAAATTGATTCCCACTACTATCCAAATTATCAATAGATAAAGCTTTAGCATCAATGAGATCTTGGACCTTATGTTTTAAAGAATAACATCTCTCAGTATCATGACCATTCTGATGATGATATTGACAAAAAGCATTTTGATCAAAAGATTTAGATGCAATCGTAGTAGGTAAAAGAGGTCGAATAGGAGGTAAAGTAATCATATTAGTGGCTAACAACCTATTCATAATAGCATGTAAAGTTTCAAAAAGAGGAGTAAATGTACGATTTAATCAAAAATCAGTGGATGTAGAAGTGGCATTATGAGATGCAACAGCAACTTGATTAGCAACTGCATTCACTTGTTTTTTTATCTTGACATAATTATTGAATTTTTGAAACTTGTTTGGATTAGGAGCAGCATCATTCTTATCAACTGGAACAGGAGCCATTGGAGTGTTGCTCTCAAATTGACTCACTTGTAATTGATAATGATGAAGTGCTACACAAAGTTGTTGAAAATAGGTAAATTTAGTAAGCAGAATCTTATCTCTAATATCCTTTTGCAAATTTGAAATAAACATATGTTGAATATCAATATCAGGAACAGGATAAGAAATCTGAGCATTCAAATGCTTAAATCTACCAATAAATTCAGTCAACTTTTCTTTAGAACCTTGTTTACAATGCATTAAATCAGTCAAAGACACTTGCGGGCCAATATTGTTTTTAAATTGTTGAATAAAGGCATTAGCAAGTTGTGGAAAGGAATCAATGGAATAAGGAGGCAAGGAACAATACCATTGTAAGGCCTTGTCACGAAAGGTTCGAGCAAACAGTTTGGCTAAAATCCTGTGGTCATGAGCATAATCACTACAAAGGATTTGGAATGTTTTAAGATGATGAAGAGGATCTCCCTTTCCATTATAATTCTCAAGATGAGGCATATCGACTTGCTAAGGAACAGGAGTTCAGATAATATCCCTAGACAAAGGACTTCCCATGTCACATGTAGGAATATTAAACTTGTTTTGAGTTAAGGAAGCAAGTTATTGTTGTAAAGATGATACAGTTTGAGCCAAACTAATGATGGTGGAATCAGTAGAGGAAATAGGAGGAGTAATAACATTAGACACACTAGGTAAAGTGTGAGAAACTGCAGGAATAGAAGACACAACTAGAGGAACACTAGGAACAAGAGTTGGAAGCGGAGCGGAATAAGTGAAAGGAACACTATGATATGAAGGTTGTGATGTAGGAAGGGACATGGGAGGAACACTCATAGGAATAGAGGGAACCATCACAGTCACCAAAGGAGGAGTATAGATAGGAATACTAGATAAAGGATGAGAAGAAGGTTCAACACTAGTGATAGGAGCAGTGAAACCTAAATCTTGAGCCTCTTGAGTTAAAGGTTTAACATTGGAATGCACAAGATGAGTAATACCACGCAAGAGGTTAACACCTTGATCACTATCACGGAGAACTTTCTTAAGAGCCTCTATAGCTTGAATAGAATCTTGACCATGGTTTTCTTGAAGAAGCCAATTACCCATTTTATCAAGTTCAGTGGAAAGTTTTTGGACTTGTTTAGGAGGAACCCTTAAAGCATCATCCTCATCATGAGATGAGTGAGAAGATTTTTTCTCCATAATAGGATTAGAATCATGAAGAATCAAGTTATCATTGGGGATCCTAAGGAAAGGAGAAGATTCAGGCTCAAAGGCACCCATGAGTCTATGACTTCTTCTAACCGGAATGTTATAAGTAGGGCTAGTGGTAGTAAAGCTCATAAACCAATATAATGCAAATGAACTAAACTAAGAACACATAATGCATGGATAGGAAATCTAATTAGCATACAAGATCAATCACAAAGGACAAATCTAATATTAACAAGATAAAAGAGAATCTAACACCAAAAAGAAAGAGAGTAAGCTAGTCGGGTTCACCAAAATGAATAGTGGTGTTTTGGAATCACCACTATTTGTGTATGAGTGTGGGGAAAATGTAAGATTCACTCCTAAATCCAAATTCCCAAAAGAGAGATCCAATTTGATCAACCAAGAGGTTAATACACAATCGAATCAACCTATGAAGAATATGAAAGAAAGAATAAATCCTATACTTCCCTATAGTTGGATTAAGCTTGAAATTTGAAATAATTGAAGTGCAAATACTAACCTTGAATTAGGGAAGATCTGGAAAATGCTAAATTCTGGCTTCTATATGAACTTTCTAAAGATTCCATCACCTATTCTGGACTGGAAATGTCGAGGCGGACAAAACCCAGAAATCTTTTCTCCAAATTCACACAGGTCGACTTTGACCTTTTAAAAGGTCAAAGACCACATTATTTATTTAAAGTTTGATTCTGATTCTGTTCATACATCCTGAAAGATTTCTGAAAAGGGTATCCAAATTCACTCTCAGATCTGAGATTTCACACCTGTACCTACAAGAAAATGGAGGTTTTTAGTTGTATGGGGGGTTTGCCTTAGCCAAACCCCAATTTAGGAATTAACCTTGAAATTGAATTGAAATATATGGTGCATAAACAAAGTAATTGAAACAAATCACCTCGTCGCTTATGTTGAAGTCCTTGTAGAGGATTTGAATCCTCAAATCCACAAGTAAGAATGCTTCAATGAATGTAGGATGTCTCCAATCAATGGTATTTTGATCTTCAACACCAATCTTGATTTGATCTTTGCATATAAGAAGGCTTGAATGAATGGAGAAGGATGGATCTTCAAGGGGGCTCCAAGGATATTGAATCCTTCAATAGCTAACAATGGAACTCCTTGATGGATGAATGCTTGAAGACGTTCTTGCACTTGAGAGCTTGATTGCTTGATGTGACTAATGGATTGATGTTGGAGTGATGTGAAAATGAGAGAGGAAGGCCTCCTTTTATAGTAAACTAAGGCACATTACTCTAGATGGGCCACCTTGAAGAATTAAATCCCAATTAGGTCCTCACCTTTAGAAAATATACCTTGATTAAAAACCATTAAAGGATTTACCATTTCGGAGCCCGAAACAGCTGACCCGGAAGTGGGAAATAACTTTCTCGAAAGCCAAATTAGCGGGAAATGAAACTATGAAATTCTGGCAGGAAGAGGTCAAGGTCGAGGTCAACCCTAACTTGGTCAAGGTCGAGGTCAACATTGACCTCAAACCCTAACTTTGTTAGGATTTGCAGCAGGAGTTCCAGGGGATGCCAGAAATGCAGAATTTGATATCTGAATAGGACCCAGTGTCAGGAACAAATAGAAAATCCTCTGAATGATGTGATGATGGACTAGGAGGTCTCATTTCTGATTCCTACCTAGAAAATAGAGCCATAGAAGAAGGAAAATCAGGAAAGTCCTTAAGAAATTAACCCTAATTTCACCTAGGATGAAGAAATCAAGTGCGGAGAAGAAGTGGAAAGCGAGGGAAAGCCAAATACATGAAAAGACCCAATCAAGGTGCCTAACATGACCCCAAACCACTTACTCGGAGGGCTAAATGCTCTTATCATGGAAGTGCTTCCATTTTAAGATGATACATTTCTAATCATTGTAACAGAGTTAGCAAACATCTCTTAACAAAGTAGACCTAACAGTCTTTTTATAAATCTCTTAACAAAGTACACACTCAAGTAGTGTTGTTAAAATCCTATAACTATGTAGATCTAGTTGATCTAATTGTTACTCCTAACAGGGTAAGATCATCAGAAGTGATCGCAACTTGTAGCCCTAATAGGAAAACTTTATTATCTGCAGTATTGAAGAATTTGTGGGTGTCATCCCCACTGCATTTTTTACCTTCTAACAAGGGTTTCTGCGTAACCAAAATACTTGTGTTATGTGACTGAATTGTTATTTGTTTTCCATGCAATTTACATTTACAAGTTAGTTAATGATGCATACAATGGATTTAGTTAAAAGATGAGTTTACTATTGTTTTCTTATTGAGTTTCAAGTTGAAAGTTATTGTGGTTACTGATTCACCCCTCCCCTCTCAGTACCCTATCTCTCCATTCCAACACCTGCATGATATGTATAATGAAAATTTCATTGTTGTTTAAACTTAGGACATGTCTTAAGGGGATGACTTAATACTTATCTCATTGAATGCATGCATGATATTGTATTATAAAAATTTCATTTTTATTTACTTAGGACATGTATTAAGGGGATGACTAAATATTTATCTCATTAAATGTGTGCATAATATATTATGAAAATTTCATTGTTGTTTACTCTAGGACATGTCTTAAGGGGATGATTAATACTTATCTCATTGAATGCATGCATGATATTCTATTATGAAAATTTCATTGTTGTTTATTGTAGGACATGTCGCAAGGGGATGATTTAATACTTATCTCATTGAATACATGCATGATATTGTATTATGAAAATCTCATTTTGTTTACTCTAGGACATGTATTAAGGGGATGATTTAATATTTATCTCATTGAATGCATGCATGATATTGTATTATGGAAATTTCATTTTTGTTTACTTTAGGACATGTCTTAAGGGGGTGATTTAATACTTAGCTCATTGAATGCATGCTTGGTATTATATTACTACATATTTGTTTAAAGATTACCTATCCTTAGCCCTTGATCTATTGGTCTTATTTTATTGTTGACCCTCCATGGATTCATTCCATTATCATGGATGCCACGTTTGGCAAAAATATCAAACATATATAAAATACATTATTTATAACATAATATATCATAGATCAAGTATCTAATCATCAAATCACATGTATGTATAACATCAAACAAATGTATCAAACATATTTAAATTAAGATCACAAACACATTTGTACACATGTAAATAGGTATAAAATATAATGCATGTAAAGAATCTAGTCATCAAATCATAGATCAAGTATCTAATCACCAAATGTACGTGTATATTTAACATCAAATGTAAAACATGTCAAACATAGAAAGTCTAAATCAAATAAAATTAAATTTAACATGTCAAACATCTAAAGTCTAGAGATCAAATAACATCAACTGTAACATGTCTCAAGAACATATAAAGTCTAGATCAAATAACATCAAATCTAATGTATGTCAAACATGTATAAAGTCTAGGTCAAACTATATGTCTATAAAATAGACAATCAAATGACTAACTAGATGGATTGCACCCTGGGACTCATCATGATGAATCATCACTAAGCATCCCTCAGAGTGACTATCATGTTGTGAAGGATGTTTTGAGTCCTACAAAGAAATTTATATGTGTATCTGAGCAATATATATATATATATATATATATATATATATATATATATATATATATATATATATATATATATATATATATATATATATATATATATATATATATATATATATATATATATATATATATATATATATATATATATATATATATAATGTAATCATTTAAAAGAAAACATGTAAGAATATGTAAACATGAATAAATTTAAAACTTGTTTGTCCACTAGTGTTGGCATCATCAAGTGAGTCCTGACAATGTACATGATTAGACCTCAACAAAGGAGTAACAAGCCCCTAGAAAAAAATCATATATATACACATGATATCATATCAATCTATTTAAAAAAGATAAATTTACTTTCATTTTGTTTACTTAAAAAGAAATATTTACCTATGTAGATGGTGGCATCTAATAGTACTCAAACTCCCTAGCCTTGATCGTGTTGACCAAGATATCAAGATTCTATTGGGCCTCATCCAGACTCAACTCTACATTTGCAACATGACTAGTCGGCACATGTCCTAATAATGATGAATGTAATGGACTAAGAAACTGGGGTGGCATGGAAGTAAAATCATCACGTGTTAGAAAATCCATGTAACATGTAGTGGTCATGTTGAACTCGGCATCATCAAGGCCAACATTAGAGGACTAGTGTTTTGTACTTGTCGAAGGGTTTATATGTTGTGTTTTTGGTTTGTGGAATTTGTTGAAATTGTTGGATGCAACATCACTATTATCAACAAGAGCCATTGGAGTGATTCTCTTAAACTGACTCACTTGAAGTTGATAATTATGAAGCACTGCACACAATTGAGGAAAAGAAGAGAATTTAGAAAGTAGAATCTTATCTCTAATGTCTTTTTGTAAATTAGCAATGAAAATACATTGAATATCACTATTAGGCACATGATAAGAAATATGATCATGCAAATGCTTAAATACACCAATGAAATCTGTCACTTTTTCTTTAACACCTTGTTTATAATGCATTAAATTAGTCAAAGAAATTTTAGGACCGATGTTTTCAAATTATTGAATGAAAGAATTAGAAAGCTTTTAGAAGGAATTAATAGATTAATGAGGAAAAGAAAAATACAATTGCAAGGCTTTGTCTTGAAAGGTTCTAGTAAACAAATTTTCTATCAACCTATGTGTTGAACAAACTGAATAACTAAGAGGGGGGGTGAATTAGTTATTCCCACACAAACTTACAAAAAAAATTATGTATTGGTGAACTCGTAAGTAACAGATAGATCAACTTCAGATCTTTTGGTTAAGCACATCAAACATTCACATAAAATACAAGCAATTAAGAACATAGAAACACTAACACAGAGAGCACTATATTTGATGTGGAAACCCAAGATGGGAGAAAAACACAAAGAAGCTAATTCTCATGAAATGTAAAACACTGGATAAGGTGACACCGATATGGTGATTTACACAATGGATCATTTTCAATACTTCTCACTATAGGTACAATAGGGTTCATTGCTAATGGGGCTCACTATCGATACACAAGGCTCACTTCCAATACACAAGGCTCACTACCGATACACAAGGCTCACTGACATAAAATATGAAAAGAGATAGAATCCACCACTAAGATCAACACACTACTACACATAAACTCAAATATTCAGCAAACAGATTCGAAATCACTTTGCATATCATTATGCATGATACTTGATTAATACATGAACAACTGTACTCCACACTCAATTTATACAACATAAAGAGATCCATTATGTCGACCAAATAATTTTCAAATAGGTCACACCAGGACATTCTCATAGTGGTAAGGAATGAAATGAAAACCACCTAGATCATTATAACACGTCTTGCTCAAGCCAACATACTACACCATCTCCAAAGCACTTAGTTCCAATGGATATGATCAACACGTTACATACATAGATGAGACCAAAAATAAAATAGAATATGAATCCAAATAGGATTGATCCAATCAACCACATATTGTATCCAATGAAGAACCTCGACCAAAACAAATGGACTATCGGTGCACATAAATTGATACACAACCAATACGCCAAACTAGTTCTAGTTACACATCAACCAATGCACAAGGAGGCTATAATAAAGATATGTTGACATCAATGACAATAGTAATGAAAAAAATAGATAAAATCAACCTCACATTCTAGCAATCTCCCCCTTTGTCATTGATGACAATATTCATCAATAACAAAGCGTATAAACAACTTTCAACCTTTCTCCAACTTTCTCCCCCTTTGACAATAATGACAACGGGCCTAGCAAGCTCCCCCTTGCTAACATACTCTTCTCCCCCTACAAGGAAGCCATCAAGCATTGATCTAGGAAGATAGAAATGTAAAATACTAGACCAATGCACACACAAGTAAATCTAGTGATCACTAGGAAGGTGCAAAACACCCAGCTTCCCCCTAAGATACTCAAAGTATCCTTGCACAAAATTTTGGTAAATATGTCTTCTATCTGATCCTTTGTAGGTCATACTCAAGGTTAGTTGCACCTTCTACAACCTTCTCTCTAATAAAATGATATATGATGTCAATATGTTTTGTTTTAAAATGCATTACTAGATTCTTTGACATACTGATAGCATTGGTATTATCAAACATGATAATAATTGGTTCAGCAAAAATAACTCCTATATCCTTCAAGGTCTTCTTAATCCATAATACCTAAGTACAACATGAGGATTTTGCAATATATTCTTATTCAAAAGTAGATAGAATTATGGAATCCTACTTCTTTATTGACTAAGCAACTAATCAACAACCAAGAAAGAATTATCTACCACTGGTACTTCTTTTGTTGTCCACACATCATGTACAATCTGAATCTATATATGTCATCAATGAAAAATCTAATTCTCTTGGATACCACAATCCCATATCTTTTGTTCCTTTCAAGTATCTAAAACTCCTTATTACCATCATAACATGTGACTCTTTTAGTTCTTATTGAAATTTGGCTGCCAAGCATACTGCATACATGATATCTAGTGTGGTAGCAGTCAGGTGAAACAATCCTCCAATGATCAATCTATACATAGTAGCATATGCTTTCAGTCAATCATCATCTTTAGTCATTTTATAGCTGGTAACAATGGGAGTACATATAGGTTTTGAATTCTCCAAGCCAATTTTTTTATAACTCCTTCACATAATTAGATTGATAAATGAAAATACTTCTATCATTCTTACTTACTTGCAATCCAAGAAAGATATAGGCACCTTTTCAATCTACTTGCAATCCAATAAATAGGTGATTAATTGATAACATGTCATAAATATAAATAAACACACATGTGTCTTCTCACGAGAAAACAAGATACTCAACAAGTTTTCGGTGACGACCATATCCTCTAGAGTGGAAGCATGGCATCTACTCCCACAACATTTACATGAATGGGATATTGAACCATCCTCATTTGTGTTGATGTCTCTAGAAGGTGGTACACATGCTCAATGGGTTGGATTGTGTCAAATAATGCATCTGTTGATGATGGAGATCCTGTCGGTGTTGATATATCCTCTGGTCCAACTAAGTGTGTGACATGCTCAACAATGACATCAGTCAATTATGCAGTTTCTTGAAGAGTCTATAACTCCATAGACTCCTTCAGGTCTATTGGAACAGTGACATGAACAATGGGTGTAGGAGTTACACGCCTCCTATGTTGTGGGTCTACCACCCTACGGGCCCTAGGTCTATCTTGTGCAAATCCTCTTCCTCTACCCTGAAACTACCGGATGTCAAAGTAATTCAGATTCAAGCTAAGGATAAACTCACAATAAAGCTTTCTCAAAAAATACAGTGGAACCTCCCAATTGTTACAAGGTGGTTGACCAAAGACCATATACCACCTATCCCAAAAAGCTCTTTCATCTTAGCATGGACACACCAATGTATAGGAAATTGATTCGTAGTAGTGAGTAGGTTATTACTAGTGCTAGGATCGGTGAAAAGAGCACATATGTCATCTTTAAGTATACCCTTTATTTTCACCTCATCATGTGACAACCCATCTGCATAAAATGCACAACATATATCCCTACATGAACCCCATTTTGTGACCTCTTTAGATACTTCATTCGCGGTATTGGTCATTTTTTCTAGTGTTTTCATGAGGGATGAGTGGTGCTCCTGATTAGAGGACCTCAACCTATTCACTAATATAGAAATTTGGGTGGTGTTTTATGTCAAGTGATTGATAAGATCATCTTGTGTGGCCTATACACCATCTCCTGGAGGACACTGAGGGTTTAGGGGTGGCGATGGTTGTTCATGAGAAATATTTTGAGGATTTTGCGTAGGTGGAGCAGTGCCTTGAGGGTTTTCTTGTTGCTCATGTTTATTATTTTTAGGGTTTTCTTATGTTGGTTGTGCATGAAGAGGTATTTGTTGTCTCTTTCATTTTTGGGGATTGTTTGTATAATTTGACATCAAATTAATTATTAAAAAAACTTAAATCAATTTAAAAACCCTACTTCAATTAAAATGCAAACAAAAAAAATCAAAATAATGAAGTCTTACCTATCTGACAAGGTGGCATTGTTGGAAATTTCTCTACACGTTGATAAAATGCAATTACAAGTAGAAAATGCACGGGTTATTGAGTTTTTTTCTTCCTCTGAGTCGTTGTTTCAACATTTTTGGCGTTGCAAATGGCCCAAATCCACAAGCTTTGAAAATATGTAATGTTTCTCATAACTCGTACGAATTATGAGAAACTTTTTGTTCCTCAAAACCTGCACAAGTTTTGAGAAACTTTATCTTTTTTGATGTTTTTTATTAGGCTTGGTGTTACCAAGCCAAGAACATTTTTGAATTTAAGGAACCTAATCGGGTTATGAAAGATTTAGTTTTTTTGCATGTGGCCACTTTTCTGACCAGCATATTGGTGCACTTACCCATGACCAAGTTGACCAAGCTGCATACCTTGAAATTTGAGTATGTTCAATTCATCCTTTCTATTAGCCAAACAACACATCAAATCTTTTATCAAATAATTAGTTGGGGACCTACACACATGATAGTGTGATACACATAGAATTCATCCATTAAGTCCAAAGCTAAAAGTAGTTTTCATCTCAAAGCATTTTCTACAATGTTTTCAAATACTATTTCCTGCATATTCTTGTTTGTAATACTGCAACCTTCCTAAGTCGTCATTCCTCAAACCTTATTCATCAATCAATTTCATAACCTTGGAGACTTCTTAAAATCTTCTACATCAATCAATGTCTTGAGAAACCTCCTCAAATCTTCTTATGTAATCAATGTCTCAACAACTTCTTCAAATCTTCTTCGTCAATCTATGTCTCAACTATGTGATCAAAAGTGTGACACATTTTTATGAACCATTACACTTAAGAGAATTCATGGAAAAGGAAATCTCAAGAAGCAGCTCATAGCTTCCTAGTTGAAGCGAGTTTAATCCTTCTCATGATACTCATCAAATTGGCATAGAGGATTAGTGACTTGACTACTCCAAAATGGAAGATTCAAAGTGCAAGAATGCAAGCTAATAAAATGAGAGACTAAGCTAAGAATGAATGCAAGCAATTAGTAATCTAGAATGAGAATGCAAGAGCTAAATCTATGAAGCAATGCAAGAAAGAAACTAGCTTAACAATGCAAGATTAAGCTAGAAATGAGACTAAGCTAATAATTCAAATAACAAGATTGCAAGAAAGCTAGAATGTAAGATTGCAAGAGATAATCTAGATAGCAAAAATGAAGATTAGGGACTAGAATGCAAGAGGATGGACCCTTGAGCCAGGGAAGACCTTCCTTTTAAAGGAATTACCTCAAGAATGTGTTGCCCCACTTTGTACCCCATACCCATGTTGTCAAAGTGGAAGATTTTGATGTCACAGTCAAGTCTGGTCATGGTTGAGTCTAGGTCTAAGTCTTTCATAGGTAGGTTATTCTTGTTGGGTTCCCTTTCTCTTGCCCTCTCATCTTTAAACCGAGTGGGTGGTTTCAAAGTCTTGTCATGATGGGTAGGTGATAGACCCCAACCCGACAAGGATAATGTACTCTTATTGGTGATTTTTCTCAGGCAGAATGGAAATTGGAGGTCATGATTTCCGGACACTCATAAGGAATTAAAAAAAGGCTCTTCATTTGGATGATGCAGTAATAGAGCTGAGGCAAAAAGTTATCCCTGAAAAGTTTCAAGTCACATTGGTTCTAACTCTTAATCAAAAGATAGTGATGAATGGATTACCAAGTTATATTGAAATAAAGAACAGTGCTTAATGGTCAGCACCGAAAACACCATTAAAATAGAGAATATTGGTAATTTGATTTGTATCGTCATGAGAATGGAAGAATGAATCAAAAATAATGACGGTGCACTTAAAAAGTCTCATTTTAGGCTTGGGTCTTAGCTCTTTTTCGAGCTTGAATGTATATTATCTAATGCATCTTTTACAGCAAATCAAAGTCAATACTTTTCATGATTCAGATGCATCGATCAGTTCTCTGAAGTTTGACAACTTCATTAATTTAAACAGATTGAAGTTCCAAGTCAAAACAATGAAGATAATGCAAGGCAGAAAATGGCACAGTGACTACTCCATGCAGATTTCACACCCTCTGCATACATTTTCCGCCAAGAACATCCCTCTGCCAACAGTGCAGTCCACGTGTGCCAAAGATAAAGTGGTCGCATGATCACATGGATTAAAATATTTCTATGCGATCATGCGACAACATAAGTCATCGAAGATGCTTGGTGGTAAAGTGGGATCCTTCCACATGTCCAAGTGGGAGCGAAGATGCTTGTAGAGTTGACCAATCATAGAGCGGTCGCATGATCGCATGGATTAAAATATTGCTATGCGATCATGCGACAAGGTGAAATGAGTAACCCCCGAGCTTGGCATAAAAAGAAATGTTATTATTTAAGTGTTTCAAACAGCACGTGCTTTAAGTTAGAAAGATACTCATGCACTTAAAAGTGACGGGTGGAAATATGTTTAAGCGCTTCTCTTCAAAGCGGTCGCATGATCGCAAGAATTAAACAAGTATCATGCGATCATGAGACAATGCAGAACGGAAGCCGAGAGTGATTTGGACAGCGTAAAGTATCATAAAAACATTCCAAGATAAGTCACGAGCATGCTTTCATCTTTTGAGATTTGTCAACACATAAATTGATTAGCAAGGCCAGATGAAGGGACAAAGCCATGCTAGTTCCTCCTATTGTATTTTCGTAAGTCCTTGGTTTCAGACTTTTCAAATTCTGGAATTTGAAACATTTTGTATTCCCATGGATGCCATATGATTGTAAACTCTATATATACTGCTAAGAAAAGTAATAGAAGGGTCGGCAAAATTGTTGGTGTAAGAGACTTGATGTTGCAGAGTCAATTGAAGAGTGTTTTATGTCAATGATTTTCTATTCCATTTAGTTAGAAGTTGTTGCTTCTATGTTTCTCTCTTTAAATCCGAATTACAAAAGAAAAGGAAAGATGTTTCATTCTTTTGTCATGAGGATATGAATAAACCACAGTAGGATGTGCTTTGGGGTGTTCGAAGAAGGATTCATTAGAAGTCTTTAATCATTTCATTTATATTTCTGTTAGTAATTGTTGTAGATTGGTTAAACACTGAGTGTATGGATTCATAGTATGTGTGAGTTCTGCAACTTGGTTCATAGATAGAAAGCTTTTCTTGCCTGAATTAAGTTCTGGTTAGACTTAATTTGGTTTTCCTCTTTTGCTCTCGGGTTAAGAGCATACCCCGCATTAGTTTTAGGAACAAAACATAATTCCTTGAATACCATTCACATAGGGAGTTGTACCTACCAATTCAGAGAAAAGCCGGTAATCAGAAAATGGCTTTTCAACTGTTGTAACCAGATATTGTTCATCATTTGGGCATTAAGAGTTATTTCCACAAGAAATAAGAAAGGACAAATCTGTTTACTAACAGATTTTTGGTGACTCTGCTAGGGACACAAACAGTCATTTGATCAGTAAGCTACATCATCCTGGAGTAAATAAGATTCCTCAGGAGTACCAGAGAACAGGGTGGACGAGATTCTACATTTGATACATTAGCAGAGCTTGGTTTTCCCATCCTAGAAGTTCCTAGAAAGAAAGGAGAAAGGAAAAGTCGGAGTAGGCCTTCTTCTCCTGTTAGAAATCAAAGCATTTCACAAAACACTTGTCAAGTGTTAACACTTCACGGTACCACTACTCCCCCAGTTGTTAATTTTCCACCATACTGTGCTAGGACTGTCATGGCTGCTCCATGGGCTGCTGCAGTAGGACCATTAGCACTAGCAGCTTATCATCCACTCCCTACTGGATCAAGAAAAATTTTCCCTAAGTTTTCAGGAGACGGGAAAGTCACCACTGATGAACATATTAAAGCCTTCTTTGCTGCTACTCATATTTTAGGGGTGGCACATGAGGACGTTGCTGTGAGATTATTTGTTGAGACTTTAACAGACAGTGTAGCGGATTGGTTTTATCATCTGGATGATGGTTCTATCACCAATTGGAATGCGATGAGAACAGCATTTGAGGATCATTTTAAGACAGCAGAAGATGAGCATCTTTTATTGACACAATTGACATCCATCAAAAAGCAACCTCAAATGAGCATGAGGGATTTTGTAGCTACCTTTAATAAGATTGTTAGTAGAATCCCTATTGCAGATAGACCTACTGTTGGCAATCTCAAAACATTTTTCATAAGTGCAATGCCTCTAGATATCAATTATGATTTGAGAAAGGCACGTCCCACAAATTTAGCGGATGCACAAAAGAAGGTCATTGAATGTGAAGATGACTTAATCTTGGCAGGAAAATGGAAAAGAGAATTATAAAATTAAAGGAAGTTCTAGTAGTACTATGTCATCTGATGAAATGATTCAAAAATTGTCTAATGAATTGGTTGCTGTGAAAAGGCAACTACCAGGATTCAATAGTTCTAATCAGCGTAATTTTTAGAATATGTCGGGAAGAAGCGTGGACAATAGATTTCTGCAACTTACAGGTCCTCAACCTAGGTTGCAGATTGAAGCCGCACCAAAAAAGGGAAACATGTGCGTGTTTCATTTGACTATAGATCACACTAATGAGAATTGCCCAGAAATTGCCCGTATGATGCAGTTATTGACCACCAATGAACTGAATATAGCAGCTCCTATTGTAGAAGAGGATACATACTCAACTAGCGACTCTGGAAATTTATTTGTGGAGTATGAATCTGATTCTGAATCTAAAGGAAAATGCTATGCTACTATAGATGGAAACTCATATACGGTGCTCACCAGGAATTAGAAATTAAAGAACCAATCTTCCAGCAATCCTCATAAAAGTGATCCTAGTCGTGTGAGAATCAGTGCTGATACTGATCAGAAGGCGTCAAGCTCTTAGACAGGTAAAGATAAACTATCTTTTGATATTGTTCAATTCTGTGAAGAATCAAAAATTTAGATTTCTTTTCAGGATTATTTAAAATCGCATCCTTCAGAATTTAAAAGATTAGTAGAATGGTGTAAAGGAAGTATTTCAGAATTAAATAATAGTGCTACTGTGGTAGAAGGGGATCAAACATTGACAGCTGGTTTGTTTAAAGAAGAAGAATCTATTGTGTTAGCAACCTCGCCTGGGCAAAAACCTCCCCCCTTTTATATTTCATTGTATGTTAATGGATGCAAATTGAGCAATTGTATAATAGATTCTGGCGCATCAAATAATGTCATGCCTTATTCCATAGCCAAAGCTTTGAGTCTCACTCTTACTAAGGTGCATGGGAAATGTTATTTGATGGATGCCAAACAAGTTCCCTTAGTTGGCCAGATCAAGGATGCGCAGGTAGCTTTGGCATCTCATCCTGAAAAGAAACTCTTGTTGACTATCCTGGTGGCTGACATTCTGGCAAGCTATGGGCTCCTCTTAAGCAGAAGTTTTTGTAGAGACTTAGGAGGAGGAATAAAGTTAGATTGGTCTCAGGCTGTCATACCAATAGGGAATAAGAAAATCAAGTTGGAGCCTGAGGAAAAGGCAAAGTATACAGTCATGAAATCAGATGATCCTAAAGCTCAAATATTTTATCAAGAACTAGAGTTTGGTAATTATATGTTGTTTACTAAAGAATCTCTGAATGAGAATAAAGATGAAGATTCTAATGAAAAGAAATCAGGTGAAGAAAAGGACTTATCAGACTTGTGGATTCTTGAATTTGATGGAAGTTGTTCTTCGTCAGGATCCAGTGCAAGTATTGTATTGATTCCTCCTCAAGGAGAACTTGAATGTATGGAATTCAAATTAGAGTTTGGGAATACCAATAATACCACCGAATATGAAGCCTTGCTACTGGGAAGAGCAGCAGCAAAAGAAAAGGGAGTTAAAGTGCTGAAAGCTCGAGGTGATGCAGAGCTCATAGTGAGACAGGTTAGAGGACAATATTCAGCAAAGAATCACAGGTTGAATAATTACAGAAATAAGGTTTGGGATCAGATAGAAGGTCTGGATGCCTTTTCCATAGAAGCAATACCAAGAGAAATGAATACCAAAGTTGATTCTTTGGCAGTCTCTGCGTCTTTATTGTTGCCTCACCCAGAATTCAAAGACAAGTATCAAATTGAAGTTGTCTATCGAGCTTCTGTCCCAGATAATATAGATTCATGGTAGGTTTTTGAAGATGACAAGAGCTTGCAAATGTTTTTAGAAAGTGGTAAAATTATTTTTGAACACCAGCATGAAAATGATGAAGAAAGTTCCAGCCATGGATTAATAAAAAGCAAATTGATGAAGTTCAAGTACCAGGTGATATCATCCCTCCTTATTTTATATCCTTGGAAAATTTGTTCAATAGGCATGACGCCTATATGAAACAGAAAAGAGCAAGGAAAGGGCCTAATACTAGTGAGTATGAAGGGGTGAATATTGGTGATGATGATAATCTCAAAATGATTAACATTGGAAAATGTTGTTCACCTGAGGAGAAGGAAGCTGCCAAGCTGTTCTTTCTAGAATATAGAGATGTTTTCACTTGGAGCTATGAAGATTTGAAAAGCTATGGAGATGGAAAAATAAAACATCAGATTCCTTTGAAGCCTGATGCAGTGCCTTTCCGACATAAGTAAAGAAATTATAATCCTAAAGTTGCAGATGCCATATTTCGAGAGGTGGATAAAATGCTGAAGGCTCGGATTATCTATCCTATCCATCACTCCACATGGATAGCTAATATAGTGCCAGTGCAGAAGAAGAACAGAGAAATCAGAATCTGTGTTGATTTTCACAACTTGAATCAGGCGTCTCTCAAGGATAACTTTGCACTTCCTAATATGGATTATTTGCTGCAGACAGTAGCTAGATCCGAAATGATGTCCATGCTTGATGGATTCTCCGGTTATAATCAGGTTGAAGTGGAAGAAAAAGATCAGCACAAGACGGCATTTACTACTCCATGGGGTATGTTCGCATACCGTCGGATGCCTTTTGGACTCATCAATGCCAGTGCCACCTTTCAGAGATGTATGAGTAAAATGTTTTTTGATTTGAAAGATCGGATCATAGTGATATACTTAGATGATCTTACCATGTTTTCGAAGAGAAGAAAGGATCACATAGAAGATTTGAGAAAAGTATTGCAAATATGTCGAGATGATGGGATTTCCCTCAATCCAAAAAAGTTTGTATTCTGTGTAACAGAAGGAAAACTCCTTGGCCACATAGTCTCTCAAGAAGGAATCAAAATTGATCCAGAGCGTGTTGAAGCCATTAGAAGATTAAGTCTACCAATGAACAAAATGGGAGTTAAATCATTCTTTGGACAAGTTAATTTTCTTAGGCATTTTGTACCAGACTTTGCTGAAACGACCAAATGCATCATAGATATGATGAAAGGTGATTCAAATTTTAAGTGGAGTGAAGCAGGTAAGCAGGCTTTTCAGAATATTAAAAATGCCATTGCTAATGCTCCAGTATTATGTCATCCAGATTATAGCAGAGATTTCATTATTTATTGCTATGCATCCGAACATACTCTGTCAGCCATACTTATGTAGAAAAATGATGAAGGAATACAAGCTCCAATAGCTTTTATGAGCGTTCCTATGAAAAATCATGAGTTAAGGTATTCACAGATCGAAAAACATGCATTTGTGGTAGTCAAAGCACTGAAGAACTTTCGATTTTACATCTTACATTCGCATTCTATAGTTTATGTCTTAGACTTAGCAGTAAAAAGTGTTTTGACGCAGCAAGAGATGGGGTGCAACACCAGAGGATCATGGATAGCAAAGACGTAGGAGTATGATATAGAAATTTGACCCACCAAGCTGGTAAAGGGGAATGCTCTGTGCAGAGCAATTGTGGAAGATAAGGCTGTAGGAGAGTTGGAAGAATCTGAAGAAAAATAATTGGTTCTAGCTGTGGGTCTTCGAGATGCATGGTTTGAAGACATTGCCTACTTTCTAACATATGGAGAGTGTCCAGAGGGCCTAACGGCAAGACAAAAAAGAGATCTCAGGTTAAGGGCAGCTAAATTTGTGATTTGGGATGGCAAACTATTCAAAAAGGCAATAGACAACACTTTTCTCAAGTGTGTGGATAAGCAACAGCAGGAAAAATTGTTGAAGACGTTCCATGACGAGGCCTGTGGAGGACACTTTTCATCTTCAGTTACAGCCTTCAAAATATTGAGACAGTGTTATTATTGGCCCAGTATGTTCAGAGATGCATATGCCTGGGTAGCCAAGTGTGAGAAATGCAGAATGTTCACTGGACGTCCTCAATTAGCTGCTCTTCCGTTGAAGCCTATCATCATTGAAGAGCCTTTCCAGCAGTGGGGCCTTGATTTCATTGGGCCAATCAATCCAGTATCCAGCGCTGCTCACCAGTATATAATAACCGCCACTAACTATTTCACCAAGTGGGTGGAAGCCAAGGCAATGAAGAAAACAACTTCTGAAGTGGTATGTGAATTCCTCAAAGAAAACATACTAGTTAGGTTTGGTGTTCCACTTAAATTAGTAATGGACAATGCAGCCTATTTTTCTTCAGTTGAGATTGCTAGTTTCTGTTTTGAATATGGAATCACTGTTAGCCATTCATCAGATTATTTCCCACAGGGAAACGGCCAGGCCGAATCTAGTAACAAAAATTTGGTGAATATTGTCAAGAAATTAGTGTCAGATAATCAGAAGAACTGGCATAAGAAGATTCATGAGGCATTGTGGGCAGATAGGGTAACACCGAAAAGGGCAATTGGTATATCACCTTTCGAGCTAGTTTATGGAACTGAAGCAAATCTTCCTTTACCTTTGGAATTGGCCACAAACAAACTCAGAACAGTTATTGAAGATGACATCTACAAGGATGGATTAGAAAAGAGGATTCTTTATCTGAGCAAGCTGGAAGAGGAGAGAATAGAAATAGTTGATCATATCACCCAACACCAGATGCAGGTGAAAGAGATATTTGATAGGAAGGCGAGACCACGAAAATTCATGATAGGTGATAGTGTGTTGCTATGGGATAAACGTAGTGCTCCAAAGGGAATGCATAAGAAGTTTGACAGCCTGTGGAAAGGACCATTCGTGATTCATCAAGCATTTGGAAACAATTCTTTCAAACTGGCTTATCAAGATGGCGAGGTACTACCACTGACCTTTAATGGTCAGGATTTGAAACTTTACCAAGTGACAAATTGAAAACAGGTGACCCCTGTATTGTACATAGTTTTGTTTTGTTCCTTTGTGTTCTCTAGGTTAGTTGCTTTGCTTTGTTTCCTTTTCTTTTGTTCTTGCTTCATTTTTGTTGCGTTGCCGCCTTCTTTGTTTACCTTTTTGCGAAACCAGAGATTTAGGATTCATTTCTTAAACATGGGAATGTTTAAGTCCCCAGTCAGAGCCAGCTGTTGCCCCACTTTTTACCCCATGCCCATGCTGTCAAAGTGGAAGATTTTGATGTCACAGTCAAGTCTGGTCATGGTTGAGTCTAGGTCTAAGTCTTTCATAGGTAGGTTATTCTTGTCGGGTTCCCTTTCTCTTGCCCTCTCATCTTTAAACCGGGTGGGTGGTTTCAAAGTCTTGTCATGATGGGTAGGTGATAGACCCCAACCCGACAAGGATAATGTCCTCTTATTGGTGATTTCTCTCAGGCAGAATGGAAATTGGAGGTCATGATTTTCGGACACTCATAAGGAATTAAAAAAAGGCTCTTCATTTGGATGATGCAGTAATAGAGCTGAGGCAAAAAGTTATCCCTAAAAAGTTTCAAGTCACATTGGTTCTAACTCTTAATCAAAAGATAGTGATGAATGGATTACCAAGTTATATTGAAATAAAGAACAGTGCTTAATGGTCAGCACCGAAAACACCATTAAAATAGAGAATATTGGTAATTTGATTTGTATCGTCATGAGAACGGAAGAATGAATCAAAAATAATGACGGTGCACTTAAAAAGTCTCATTTTAGGTTCGGGTCTTAGCTCTTTTTCGAGCTTGAATGTATATTATCTAATGCATCTTTTACAGCAAATCAAAGTCAATACTTTTCATGATTCAGATGCATCGATCAGTTCTCTGAAGTTTGACAACTTCATTAATTTAAATAGATTGCAGTTCGAAGTCAAAACAATGAAGATAATGCAAGGCAGAAAATGGCACAATGACTACTCCATGCGGATTTCACACCCTCTGCATACATTTTCCGCCAAGAACATCCCTCTGCCAACAGTGCAGTCCACGTGTGCCAAAGATAAAGTGGTCGCATGATCACATGGATTAAAATATTTCTATGCGATCATGCGACAATGTAAGTCATCGAAGATGCTTGGCAATAAAGTGGGATCCTTCCACATGTCCAGGTGGGACCGAAGATGCTTGTAGAGTTGACCAATCATAAAGCGGTCGCATGATCGCATGGATTAAAATATTGCTATGCGATCATGCGACAAGGTGAAATGAGTAACCCCCGAGCTTGGCATAAAAAGAAATGTTATTATTTAAGTGTTTCAAACAGCACGTGCTTTAAGTTAGAAAGATACACGTGCACTTAAAAGTGACGGGTGGAAATATGTTTAAGCACTTCTCTTCAAAGCGGTCGCATGATCGCAAGAATTAAACAAGTATCATGCGATCATGCGACAATGCAGAACGGAAGCCGAGAGTGATTTGGACAAAGTAAAGTATCATTAAAACATTCCAAGATAAGTCACAAGCATGCTTTCATCTTTTGAGATTTGTCAACACATAAATTGATTAGCAAGGCCAGATGAAGGGACAAAGCCATGCTAGTTCCTCCTATTGTATTTTCGTAAGTCCTTGGTTTCAGACTTTTCAAATTCTGGAATTTGAAACATTTTGTATTCCCATGGATGCCATACGATTGTAAACTCTATATATACTGCTGAGAAAATTAATAGAAGGGTCAGCAAAATTGTTGGTGTAAGAGACTTGATGTTGCAGAGTCAATTGAAGAGTGTTTTATGTCAATGATTTTCTGTTCCATTTAGTTAGAAGTTGTTGCTTCTATGTTTCTCTCTTTAAATCCGAATTACAAAAGAAAAGGAAAGATGTTTCATTCTTTTGTCATGAGGATATGAATAAACCACAGTAGGATGTGCTTTGGGGTGTTCGAAGAAGGATTCATTAGAAGTCTTTAATCATTTCATTTATATTTCTGTTAGTAATTGTTGTAGATTGGTTAAACACTGAGTGTATGGATTCATAGTATGTGTGAGTTCTGCAACTTGGTTCATAGATAGAAAGCTTTTCTTGCCTGAATTAAGTTCTGGTTAGACTTAATTTGGTTTGCCTCTTCTGCTCTCGGGTTAAGAGCATACCCCGCATTAGTTTTAGGAACAAAACATAATTCCTTGAATATCATTCACATAGGGAGTTGTACCTACCAATTCAGAGAAAAGCCGGTAATCAGAAAATGGCTTTTCAACTGTTGTAACCAGATATTGTTCATCATTTGGGCATTAAGAGTTATTTCCACAAGAAACAAGAAAGGACAAATCTGTTTACTAACAGAATGAAGGGTGGAGATTAAGAGGCAAAAGAATGAGTGATTGAGATGAAGAGGCAAAAGAATGAGTGATTGAGATGAAGAGGCAAAAGGATATGCATGGTTAGGTAGAGATGAGCGGTGAGGATTAAGAGGCAAAAGGGAAATGTTTGGTAGAATAAGACAAAAAAACATTTTTGAAAGTACAAATCCCTTTTAATTGTTAATTAATCAAGATTAAGTATGCACACATGTGAACTTTATATTAAAAGTAAGGTTTTAGCAATTAAATAAATATGCAAGCTCTAGAAATTAGACCATACTATAAGCTTGATATAAGATTTTTTATTTAATTATGCAAAGGAGATTTTATGGGTTTCTTTGCACAATGATGCTTAGCAAAGAGATGATTTGATCAGAAGGGGGGTTCAAGTTCTAGTAGACCAATTTTAGGTGATTACATCAACAACCCCTTCTAATCTTCTTCCTCAATCAATACCACGGCAAGATGGCATTAATGTCATACCATAGGTTGACATCAATGACAAAACAAACCAATAATGCTAACACTTGTCATAGATTTTAAGTCAAAAATACTACACTTTACAACAATACAATTTGTTACTAAGCTTCAATCTTCAAATATTCAATTCAATATTACACTTTCTAATATTTGAAATCTACAAATAGACTTAAAGAACCTAATCAAATTGTTGACTATCATCATTGCAAATAAACTTCTACAACTGTTAGAAAAAATAAATCTCGCGTAAAGCATCCAACATTGTATTGTTGCTCTTCTATGTTCAACAAACTCCACATTCATTATTTTATCTGGCCTATGATATTTCAATCTTCATATTTCAATCCCTTATGTTGCACACACCCACACACCTTTGTTATTAAGCTTATGTAACATCTATATTCAGTGTTCCTCAAAACTCCATGCAATCATTACTTTTCTCTCACATTACCATCAACTGGTTTGCATTTGAAACTTAAAATTCTTTCATTGCATACACATGCTACACAAACACACATTCATGTTCTCTCATTCTAATGGTAGATCACAAAATGTGATCCGAAATGTTGATGCAAAAAATAGAAAACACAATCAACTCCAGAAATAATAGCTTATGACACATTCCCACTTCCATCATACCTTCATATTTCTTAAACACAATATCCTATCGGGTGGATGGTAACAAACTGGTTGTAAAGATAGAGATAAAAGATAAAGATGTATCAAGTGGTATGTAGAGAGGTTGAGAGGGATAGAGAAGAAGAGAAATGAAGGGATGCCTTTGTATATGTCCTTTAACTATTGGCATGAAAAGAATAATTAAACAGAAGCAAAATTAAGATAAGGTTAAATTTGTTTAATCTCTAAAAAAGAATAAAATATTCTAAGAAAGAAGATAATAATGAAATACATATTTTTTCTTTTATACATATATTTTTTTAATTTTTAATCATAATTTTTTTTCAATTAATATATATGCAAGCAGTTGAAATCAATTCTCTAGTCTTGCATCCTTCTCCTTAATTCTAACTCACTGATTCAAAAAGTGGATTGTTCACTTCACTTCATATAGAAAATGTGTTTGACATAATAAATAAAGTTCATGTAGAAGATACTGAGAGTTATCAAATTTAACAAATATTCAATATTCATTTAAAAAAACATAAAACAGCAATCTACCACAAAAGAAAATTGTTTAGTACCTTTGTATAATTAGACTCCTCAAAATAATAATAACAATTAAAGTAATATTGTAATGTCTTTTTGTTTTTACATATTGGTGTCCCTTCACCCATACTTTTGTCTTCTATGGCCTTGAAAGTTAGCCACTTCGCTCTTTCTGCAAATTTCCAACATTTTTCAGTCCTTGTTCTTAGGATTGTTTATCGCATGCCCACCTATAGTCAATCATCCATCTGATAGCAGCTCATGAACGAGAGAATTGATTGTTGAATTGCAATGTCCTCGCTAATTGTACAGGAAGAAATGAACTTTGGCCCTTGTATGCAAAATGGTGGAATCATAACCAAGATCATAGAAATGAGGTGCGGTTTTTTTCTTATCAAGCACAGAGACACCAAATCTGCAAAGCCATGCATGAGAAAAGGCATATATTGCTTATGAATTAAACACCTATTAGCCATTTTAGGCTATTTCTGTGTTCCACTGTCCATGATCCCCATTCTTTGGTTAAACACACCTCGGGATTCCTATTCCACAGTTTACAGCAAAGCCCTGTAACCATCCTGCCATAATTGACCGGTGCATGCATATATGCTATCTGCTTTACCCACTTGTTTAGTATACATGGAATCTATTGCCAGACATCTGTCAAGGCATATTGACAAATTAGATATCATAATTGTAAAGAAGCATAGTTTGGAACAAAATATCTATGATGCTTATGTGAATAGAACCCATTTTATCGAAGCTTATAACTTTTATGCTACCATGCATTAGAGAGGTCAGAATGCGTGAATATGCTCCACGTATGATGAATATCATAATAAAAGTTTGATGACCACCTACGATTCTATTGCTTTGTCTACAATCTTATGATGTGGCACCTGAATCAAGCTACTGCTACATTTTATGTCAAAAAGGCTTGGATGATAACCGCCTAGGATTTCTCATTGAACTATGTCAATGATTCTATTATTCACCTAATTTCAAGCTTGTAGACCACTTGAAATAATCTTGTTTGACTTCATGTGATGAGTAGGTGAATTTTATTTTGTTCAAAAATTCAAGTGAGATTTCTGATACGATGAAACAACTTAGTTGCCTTATTTTATTCTTCACTTTTATGAAGATTAAGTGGTCGAATTGCACCATATCATGACTGACCTATAACCTAATCATACAATACTCACGAGGGTGCAAATGTTATTCACAACTTGCATTTCGATGCAATGTGCACGTATCATAGATACCCTACTAGTATAGGTGATCTTCCCTCCTCCATCCTCACCTTTGTCTTAGGTTACTATTATACATATGCTTGTTTGTTATTTGTCTTTTATCATGTTTAAATAGTAATATAAAGGTTTTGCCTGTTTTAATAACTTGAATACATTAAAAGCATTAATTAAATGAAATTAGGTGTTGCAGAATATATAAGAGTTGTATGTGCTTTCGGATCCCACAAGATGGTGGAGAAAGAAACTCAATGTTACATCATTCCATTAGGATGAACCTTGTTTGAAAAAGAAACTTAATGTTACATCATTCCATTGGGATGAACTTTTTTTGCTAGAATCTTAGCAACTACCGTTTTCACAAACTATGTGAAGTTGCTCATCATATTGAATATTATACAAAATGCATGAAAAATACATGTATATATATGAAAGGATCCCTATTTTCGTATCATTACAAAGCTCCTTAGGATTTGCAAATGGAGTTGGCTTTTTTTTTTAAATTAATTGCCGCACAAAATAAATTCCTTCATAATAATGATGGATTAAATATCCACAACCATACAATGTTTTCCATTTGACATACAAATGTTGATTACTATAGCCTATATTCTCTCAACACACAATGCTCGAGGAGCACATTGAGAAATTTGTAGCAAAAGCTAAATGTCAATCAATACCTATCAACATATATCATGTCTCTAATAGTATTGACTCCAACAACTGCATTGTAGTGGCATTCTACATGTTCTAATAAAGAGTTTGTTAAACCATGATATAAAATGCCAGTGTTTTCACTTGTTAAAGTTGCCCCTTAAATATGTAGCATATCTTTTATCTCTTTGAATGTGAATGGGAATGGGAATGAGAAATATTTGTGTTGTTACTCTCTATGATAGTAGGCATTTTGTGATTTCAACATGTATTAATGCATACACACTTTAACTACCATCATTAAAGTCATTGCTAATTGATCCTCAAAATTGGACATTTGTTCCATCTCCCACAAATAGTCAATAGAAACATATAGTTACGAAAATACTCATTTTATGTAACCAATATGCACTATTGTCATTGTATTGGGCCATTTGCAAAAGAAAGTGTAGTGGAAGAGAATAAAAGGTACTTGCAAGGAATGGCATTAGATCCTGCTACCTCTTCTAATGGCGAATTGCCTCTTTACGAGCCAAAATCATTAAATGCAGATGAGGCTAAAGATTGACAACTCCTTTCTTTACATTACCTAGGGTGTCCTCGACTTTGATGAACTTGACACGACTGGCAGGCATGACTTTGATAATAGCCAAAATTGTGTGCTTGTAACATCACCTCACCCTTGTAGGTTTCAATGGTTAACTTCATAGACGCCAGACACGTTAGTTTGCAATCTGTCGATTGAACAATGTGTTGCATTTGGCATTGTTATATCTCATTTTTTAAGAATGTATATGAATACTCCACTTAGGATGGATTGTGCAAGGCATTGCTAACACTGGCAAGTCATATTTGATTTAAATGATAAGGCAGAGCTGCTTCCCCATCTCAACCAGCATTATATGTGCTAACTTCAACTAGTGTTGCACCATCCAACGTCAATGCATTCAAAATACATGTTGTCCTATGCATGCCTTCAAAAGAGATGAATACTCTTTAGGGGCACATCAGCAACATTTCAACAAAGCCTATATTTCATCAAATACATTATATGAATTTAATGAATTCTGGTTATTAGTGCGTACTACTAATTGGTTGCATGATGATTTCTTATGGACTATCAACTTCTATTTTGTGGCTGGTCAATTATCCTATTAGTATTTGGGTCAACTACCACCCATCAATGACATTCCTAACTATATTGGTACTTTGTATAGCAGAAAGGAGCCATGTGGCTTTAACACGATCATTATTTTGATATCTTCCCACAACAAATATTATGCTCACTTCCAATTTATAGATTGTTGCAAATCTCATCATAGCACTACAGAAAGTTGCAGCTGTTGTCTATAAAAGTGATAAGTTTTTTTTTCAAGTAGACATCTGAAACATAGTTAACCACGGTTTGGCTATCATTGTATTCTCAAGGATGCAGAACTTAAACACAAATCTACACGTCTACCCAACCTCCAACTGCTTTTGATATAGAAAACGATGCAATGCAATGCGTCCATCTCATCAAGATAAGGAAAATGACTTGCCTAAGGAAGCATTCCAACTACCAATGTGGTCCACCGCCTCTCTGTGCCCTTGGCGCAGTGAACTGCATCAAAAGTAAATGATTTGCACATAATTTACCTTTCACATCTGCCCCTACTAATGCGTTACATGCAACTAGCGTGATTGCTAGTTACAATATCTTTCGGGCATGGGCCCCTATGGATATCACAAACGAAATTATCTTGAAAAGAAATTCATGAAAACTGACAAAAGACTCAAATTCTAGGCTTGTCGCTATTGTTTGATGAACCGCCTTGTCTTTTCGAAATTAACACTGAAAATGATAGCACCTTTGAGACACATAAATGACTTCCCAACTCGAATTGCCATCTATTTTGGTTCACCGAGGCCTCAATTGGAATCAACACTGTCTCATTTACCGGATAAGGGGTATCTTGCACACTATTGACAAATCTCTCCCTCTCCTATCGCTTTTACACAAGTGGCAAAATTCAATCTCTTAGTAGTGTTCTTCCATTATTTCATTTTGTGCCAGACATGTAGGAACTCCTGAAGCATATTGAAAAAATATTAACTGTACTTTACCATATCAAATCATATTTGTTTAAAATTTTATAATCCTACAAAAGGGAGCTTTATTACATATTAGACGCCAGTCAACACATGCAAAGTGATAGCTTCTTCAAAGCAATGTAATTTTGTGTAATGTAATAAACTGGAATTTCGGGAATATCTTTTATGGGCTGAACATGAAAATCTTCAAAACTCACAGGTTCTCAAAGGTTTAGAGAAAATGGAAAGAGAATATCAACATTTGTATATGAATTAGAATACCCACAGGTCCTCCCAAGTTCGAAGAAATTAGTAGGTTCCCATGTGTGCATGACGAAAAGGTCAAGGCCATTTTTCTCTCTTCAACATTAGGACTCAGCTGTCAAGAGTAGGCACGATTATAAATTCTTCCAAAGATAAGTAACCAAACATAACAGTCTACATATTTTGTAGCTTCAATTGTATCTCAAGTGCAAGACCAGACGAGCACTGTAACCCTGCATAAAGTCAAATGAACATCTAAAACAGACTACTTTTCCAAAGTTCCCAACACCCTTTGAGGAAACTTGCGATTATCTTGTGACTCAAAAAATTTACATATTCAATTTATGACAAGAAATAGCAAAAAGAATGTTAAACATGCACGGACACAACCGAATCTTGTCTCTAAAGGAGAGAATATTTGGTTAAGCCAAACATCAAATAGCATTTGGAGCAGATGTCCTCTGTTCTATTTTTACGTATCATGATGCATTACTTGCTAAACAACGTTGAACTATATTTAAATTGAAATAAGAGAAAATCAGATTAAGAGGAAGATTGTTCCCTGAGATGCTGCATATCAGCTGAGAAGATCCTTTCCATTTAGCTATTGTAAATATGAATACAACACAAAAGACTTCTCTAGAAATAAAAATTCACCATCAAAGTGATATTGCTATCAGGATTAAACTGTGTAGTTTTCGAATCTAACCATTGACCCAAGTTTCATGAGCAGTGGTTCACAAGAACCCATCTCTCGTGAGGATGAATGGAACACTTAAATACTCATTGCATCTAGACTCGTAGAGGTGAAGCATTGGACCACTTACCGTCAAAAGTTGTTAACAACTTTTTTATGTCTAGATTTACAAACTGACTTGGACATTATTAAGGAAATATCTATTCAAGGAAATATTAGTTTGATTTACAAAATGACTACCTTTTTGTATGAAGGAAAACCCCAACCCTTGATTATAGGACATCGTCAGAGTATCAAAAGAAAACAAAAAGGCAGCCATTTCTTGCTACAAAACATTTCACTTTATACATAAAAACCAAAATAAAATGAATCAAAAGCATAGATACATCTGAATTTATGAAGTATCTGCAATTTACATGACTGATGTATATAAATTTTAGATAAACAATCTTATAATTAAGAGTAATTTTGCACCTACAAGCAGATTTGCAGGCGTACAGGGACTATGAGCAGAATGCCATAATAGTTTAATTATAATGTGAATGAATGCATATGAAATAGCCCATAAAGAAATGTAGGAAGGTTCCTCCATGTTCTACAAGAAACCTTATTATTATTGATATCTCACTTCCAAATACAAATTCAGATGCGCAAATGAATGCCTGCTGCAATGTTAGCAATACAAATCTCAAACTAAGATCTAATCAGAGAAAGTTCACTAGGATGCTGCAAATTAGCCGGAAGGGTCCTTTCCGTTCAGCTTTGTGAATCAGAGGTTACCAACCAAAATTCAAATCCTTTCTCGATTTATGATTTCTATCAAAGTTGGTTATGATTTCTTCTTTTATCTCAAGATTTACAACCCATCTTGAAGATATTCAATGAAAAAATATCTCCAAAAATGAATGGGGCAAAATCCAAGGGAAGTCAAATTCCCATTCAGTGATGAAAACTTCAAAATTCTAAAATGAAAAGCTTCCACTTAACATCAATTTGTATTTTTCCCAGTCTACAGATTCCAGATGCGGCATTGCAAGCATGACGAAGAATGCAAACAAAACTACCAGAATTGTCATCACAGCAGTTCCCTTAATGCAAGCAGTTGTACGTGAAAGACATCCCAAAATTGCCTTGCAGTATTTGTCAGCGGACTTCAGAGAAGCTTCCAGTTTAGCATCTCCCTCTTCACTCTTCAGAGCATGCTGATGCTGTTATAGATTAATATAGAAGTTAATTGCTGGGTAAACTAGAAGAATAGATTCTAGTGCATGCCAATTATATCTTAAATGCATCCACACTAAATGTACAGCTCACTTCTAAAAAAGTACAGTCAAAAGCAACAGTTTTGCCTAGAAAAATATATTACTGATTACCTTTGATCTTAAAGACTTCAGGGTTTTCTTCAAGTCCTCCGTTGGACTAAGCCTTGAGACAATGTTCTTCCAATCAGAAGTTAACTTCTCCAATATAACTGTACTGGCCTTTATGTGTTCAATGTGAAGCCTTTCCTGTTAAACAATTAGAATTTAGAAACATATCGTTATCAAAAGCCTATAATTACACAAAATACAAGTAATCAGCAAATCAAAAAATGTATTTTTTCCCTATTTTCTGCCTGCTTAGGTAAACAAACGAATTGATGATTAAAATATTCTGGTACTGAACAGACCCATTGCTTATAACAATCTGAATTCTGACTCAGGCACCAAATAAAGATATCAGCAGCTTCCATTGTTAGGGGTGGGTTTTCTGCTATCAATGCTGAAAAAAAAATGAGTTATCCATCAAAATAAACAACTAGTTTATTTGAAATCTAAATGTTAAATGCAAACCATCATATTAGACAAGGGACAGAGCCCTCTACAAGCAGGACCCTTATATCTGAAGTTAAATTTCCAGTATATAGATCACTAGCAATTGCATATTTATCCTATTTATGCCAGTTAGTAGAAAAGTATCTCCAACATACCATCACTTATTGCAGTTAGGCTCAGAGGCAAAAGCTGTTGTGCTACTGGTCTAGTTGATTTACTTCTGTGAGCCCCTGCTAGGGCCAAGTCCTTTACAAATGGATAAATCGCCAAAAACCTTTCAGTTGCCTGCATCAAATAATCAGTCCAAACTATCCAATCAATACAACAAATCTTTAAGTAAACCCACACAGAATTTAAAAAATAAGTTGCAAGAATGGATTCTCTAAATTAACTCCTTCAATAACCTGAGCAGTGTAAAAAATACAAACTTTGAGTCCAGAAAATGTTTTAAAGATGCCTGACCTTTGTCCGGGCTGAATCAGATGGAAAAGCTAAATGCAACAAAATATTTAGTGAAGATGGTGGGACCAACCGCTCTCCCTTTCTAATGGGATTATTTAATAAGATTGGCCGAGCTTTCTTCGTGTTTTCAAGGATGCAACTGGACAAGCAGAGTTACAAATACAATAAATTTCAACAGTTTCAAAAGACCTATATACAATAAACTATGAATGTAAATGACAATCAGTTTAAAAACTAACAATTGAACTACATTGCATGATCCTTAACATATTAGATGTGAGTTAACCAAAAATAGTTGACATATTCCATAAGCAGGGATTCCTTCAAAATCCAAATGAACTAATATTTCTGGACAGCACAACCATGTAATTTTAGTTCTCAATTATAAGTTAAGGTAATTAACCAACCTTTCTATCCATTGTAAAGTAAGATCTCTGGACAATGGTGTGCTTGTTTTACCAACAGTTAATGGTAGCAGATTCTGAACCCATAATGACATTCCAATTGCCAGATCACCTTGGCATGCCTAGAAAAAGGGAAAAAATTTAGTGCTAGTTTCTATGTAAAATAGCATTGCAAGAAATAAGATAACTTTCATTCATGAACATAACGAAAAGCAAATTGGGGCACAAACAAGGTTCATTGGCTAAGTGGATTATTTTGATTAAACCAACCTGTGTGATGGCCCAAACAATTGTGTAAACTTTGTCTTGGCCCTGAAACTGTGGTTCAGTCTTTATTGTTGTTGAGAGTTGCAATAAGAGGTCAGGCTTCTTCCTCAATAGCATTGCCAAGACCACAAATATTGCTATCTGCAGAATTTTCTAATGTTCGTTAATCCAATTTATCAATTACTACAATAAAAGAAATGGGTTGAACTCAGCATGCCATATAAATACATTGATATATTTGTAACCAAAATCTCACCGCTCCTTTAACTGCAACTGGTTGTGTTTGCTTTGATCCTTTGTGGCCTGGTTGATGAGTGGCTATATCTTGCAAGACACTACCTAAAGCCCACAACATGAACTCCTTGAGAGCCTCTGATGGCTGTTGATTGATCCAGTCTGTTGATGTCTTATAAACAGCTTCAGGAATGTGACAAAGAGGAGTCTGAAAAGACAGAAACTACATATTAGATGCATATTCAAACTTCTTTAAAAAGAAAAAGCTAAATGATCACCTGAAAATAGACACCCATATTCATTGAAATCATCATTTACCAAATAAGCTTGAGATTATACTACTGTGTAACCCTAATTATAATACATAGCAACCTCTAGACTAATTCTAATTCTTAAACAAATGGCACATCCACACAGTTGGCTTTGTTCGAGAGTTTATGTGAATCCTATACTGAAAAGCAGACATAAAATCGTAAAAAGAATGTTAAAAAAAAATAAACCATCAACAATGAAGAAAACATCACAAGATGTATTTAGCACACTGGAAAGATTCCACAATACAAAAGCATTGCTGAGAGCTTTAGTCAACCACAATCAGAGGAATAGATTAAAGTATCGAAGGATGGTTTGATGACATCATCATCCAGATTACCAAATCCAATCACAAGAAAAAAAATATGTCCAATTATGAAAGGGTAATTTTACTGAATACAAGTTTAATAAAACCAAATGTGTGAAAATTTGCAATTAAATTAATACTATGGTACCTACTCTTATATATCACATAGTCAAGACAAAAAGAAACTGAAATATAAGCACTTTAAAAATGTTAATATATCTTAAGCATGTAAGCCCACAACCAGACAACAATCCAAATTCCAGAACAACTGAAATCATCAACAACTAGTATTCTTACTTCTGCAAGCTTGGCCACAGTCAACTCTTTCAATATTTTATTGATAGGAAACTGGGCAGGGGTAACAGCAACAAATGCACTTGCAAAATAATCCGCAAATCGCTTTAATTGAACATTAGGTGCGTTTCCGTATGATTCCTGTAAATTTAAAACCAATATGAATATTAAAACCACATTTTTTTATTTATCGCATAATTCAATTGTTGATTTCATCGCATGAAACACCAACAAATTCACATGGAAGGTAAAAATTGTGTAACACTTCATACAAGATGATCAAAACATTGCTTAGACAAAGATCCCCTGTTTGGGCCTATCAGAAGAATTGCTAACAAGCAATGATACATGAATTGTTCAATCAAAAATCATAAGAGTTCCTTAGTACTAGAAGCCTTTTAAAGAAAATCATGACAAAAATATAAAAACCCTAGGACATAATCTTAGACAAATTTACTAAAATTATATCACAAAATAAGGCGTAACACTTCAGCCATGATGCAATATGTAAGATGGCTAGAGAGGCAGTAACATTAATCCATCCAAAAGAAAAACAACTACAAAAACATATAACGCCTGAAAATGAGATTCAACACTAAACGATCTCATGTCATACAAATATGAGGAAAAAGTAAGGATGACAACTTCATTAAGCTTAAGGATTTCAATTGATCAATGGCAAGATCAAAATAGCTTTACTGATCAACCGATAAAACATACTAATATCTAAAACATTATTCAATGCAACTGAGTTTTCATGCATTACCGTAACTTCTGTAAGAAAATCAGCGAGATTTCCAGGATCAATTTTTGCTGCTGCTTCAGACAGAGTCACCTTCGGCTTCTTAGGCTTCTTCTGTTTAGGTTTTTTCTCCTCACCATTTTCTGGAAGTTTGGCCCCATTGGCACCATCACCATCACTATCCTCATCAGAACCAGAACCTGCAATTTTACCGTTACTTTCACTGCCAAGTCCAGCATTTGCTATTGCAGCAGCTCTCTGCACCTCTGCTTTCTTTCGTCTTTCCTCCCCATGTTGTTCCAGAGACTGAAAAACTGAAGATTTACCAACATCTCCATTTGATTTTGCCTTCTCCGGAGCTGCAACAGTATTTGCCTCCTTGGCATTATTCCTCCGGTTTCGTTTGGGGTTAACAACAGTAGTCCAGCCATGATCTTTGCTCTTTACACGGCCATTGTCATCTATCAAGGTCTCATAAGCATTCCCGTTTCCATTCTCATTGCTGTCAATGCTATCCATCCCAACTCTAATTAACAAACAAAAGCTATTCCGGCACAGAACCTTCAACCTGACATATCAAAGTTCAAAACGAAACCCATACCACAGATTTTAGACTAGATTTTTAGAGCAGAACAAAAGCCTTCAAATAACAACTACAACCAAGCTAAAAATTAAATTATTAAAATTTAGGGCCTATGGGAAAACGATTTCAACGGGCCAATCACAGATCTTAACACAACAAAATGCAGACATCATACACCAAACTTTCCCCACTAAGAACTAACGACATGCTGAAACGCACCACAACTGAAAAATCAAGTTCTACAGAATTAATATTTCATATGTTAAAAAATCAAACAAAATTTTTTAAAATACATGACAACCTACAAAGAACTTAGACGAACATGGAGGTCCATTCAAGGGCAATCCAAACCCTGGCCAAAGTGGAAAAATCCAAGTTCTTCAGGACTTGAATTTCCAACAAACCAATCATGGTCCAAAAACAGAGGCAAAACAAATAATCATATGCTAAACTTTCTACTAGGCACAACAAACTTCATGTTGCATACTAAAGCTTAACTATTTCTATAAACTCGAAAAAAAACCAAGACAAAAATCCAACATGCGTAGGAGAATTCTGGATCAAGCTACATAAAATACTCGGAATCTGACATTTCAGCTCTTCATCAGAGATTCATTGATGGTGAGATCCTGTTGCAAGGGCCAAGCTAATCTCAAATGAAGGATCAAGTGACAAGACCCAGAATGGCGGATTCGATTTTTAACTGAGAATGATCCAGATTTCCAATACAATGACTCATTCAAAACAATTTATTGGAACAAAACTTTCAATTTGATCAAAACTAGGCCCTATCTAACAATTATAGGTTAAAATTTTACAGCAGCACAAAAACTTCTCAATAACAAAATGAAGACTAGTCCAATCTAAAATATTCAACAATACCATTTTAACCCATCAAATATCAAAGTTCAAATTTAGGGCAAATCGAGTAAACAAATCTAATTTGTCACAGCGGGACGATAAACCTTTAAATCACAACATAAAAGGAATTGCCTTGAAGAAAAACAAAGCTCTACAGGGGGCAGACAATTACAACCTGATCAAAACTGCAACAAGTCTATCAATTTTACACTATTTTCATGGCACCACAAAAACCATTAGATGACAACATACAAAAACAAATTCAAAAGAAAACAAAAAAAAAACAATTAAGTAATTGCTTACAGAAGTTTCAACCAGTCCAATTAAAATTCTAATCTAGAACACATCGACCAACCTTAAGCAAATGTACACAAACCAAAAGTTCACCATATGAAGAGATTTTAGACTAAATTTTCACGAAAGCTCAAATATCCTTCCAAAACCTGGTCAAATCTAAAATTTCCAATTTTTCTGAACAGCACTTAGATATTCATCAAAGCTTCACCAAATCCAGCGATTTTAGGCACTTTTGCTGAAAATTTACAGAACTACTTCAAAGCCTCACAAAACCTAGCCATTTTCGGCTGTATCGATCGAAAATTCTCACCTGCTTGTGCCGATCGCCCGTGATCCGCAATTCCCTCAAACTACAGAGATATTTCGCTCCGAAAACTCTTAACCCTCGACTGATTTATACGCCGGAGAAAAGAAATTTTAAAAAAGAATAAAACGTTAGAATATAAATATTGGGTGGCCCTTCAGAATATAAATGAATCTGCCTTTGTATATATCCGCGTTAAGGCTATTAATAGTTATACACCTAATTGGCTTTTTCTAAGTATATAAAATCAAATACAAATCCAAAAAGAGATATTAACAAATCGGATCTTAATGTTCTCTCAAGTCCGATGATGACGTGGAGAAAAACGTGGACACGTTTTACCGGCAATTGCCTGTAATTCCAGTCACCTGATCGGCATGATTCTCTTTTTAAATTTTTCCCCGAGGATATGATTGATAAAACCGAGGGTCGCGGGTTCGATCCACGAAAAACTTGATATATGCCATGTGTATGTTTTAATGTAAGGTAGTTGGATTTAATGCATGTAACTCTCTAATAGTCCAAACATTGTAAAAGTTAAAACTATTAAATGTGTACTATAGTTAAGGATTACACTACTTCTAGTTTATTTTAGTTGACATATGCATGTCATTTAATGCTTGGTCTTAACATCTAGGGCCTGTTTGGCGCGTGGAATTAATCTGGAGTAAGAAAACGGGAATAGGAAAATTGGAATAAATTTATTCCAATTTTGGTCCAATGCAAGAATAAATCTAATTCCTTTATTCCAATTTTGGTCCAATTGGAATAAATTTATTCCAATTTTCCTATTCCCATTTCTTTATTCCAGGTTAATTCCAGCAAACAGACGGGCTCTAGTATTTTGAGTTAAAATTTTAAGATTAGTATTGTGTTATGTCTATGACGTATAATTTAGTTTAGAGTTTGTTTGTTTTTAAGCAATATTTGAATTTTATTTGAGGTTTTATTTTCCTTTGAATTATATCTTTTTTATTTTTATTTTTTATTTTTTTAAAGAAGATTTGAACTTGATATTATCTAGATGTTTACAATATGGTCTTTGCCAATAAGCTAAGTTCCCTTTGCATTTTGAGAATATAATTATTATACATAAGTTAATATGTCAAAAATCTCAATTGTGTGTCTAGGATTTATATGTAAAAGCATTAGCTTAGGTCATTCTAATATATAAGAGAATGTGAATACATTTTATCAACAATTATGACAATGCTTTAGCATATCAATCACTGTGAATGTTAAAATTTTGAAACCTATTTGTCAACCCTAACAACATAACCACGGGTCTAGATCTACAAATTAATCCAACAAACAACTAATATAGCTCTTCTTCATTAAATGCAAAACATAAAACAACCAAAGCTATACCATTACATTCATGAAACATTCAAGTGCATTGTTCGCATGTCCTTCAAGATCTTGTATGAAATGATATTTCTCTTAGGTGTTTAGCACATGCACAAGTTGACATAAAAGGAACATAGTGTGGTTGGTGTATGCACCCTAAAATGGTCGCCTAGACTTTGGGCCCCATTTATTCAATTTGTCAAATATCAATTCCCAAATCAATGCTTTGCCATATTCAAATCAAATTCTTTGATCAAATCGTAACCATTTCAAATATCTCAATTCTTCCTAAGGTTTGAATATTTCATTAATTTTATTTAATTAATTAAGAAAAATAAATCTCTTTTAAATAAATAAAATAAAATTATTTATTTGAAATAAATATTCCTTAAATGAAATAAGGTTATTTAATTAAAATTCATTTTTAATTAAATGGTTTTATTTTATTTCATTAATATTTATCTTTAAATTATATTATTTTATTTTATTTAATAAGGAGAAGATATTATTCTTTTAAATTAAATAAATAAAATATTCTCTCAAGATCTCTTGTGATGAAAAAAAGAAACAAATTGATTAATAAAAGAAATAAAATAAAAATTCCATTTCCTACAAACCTTCTAAAAATGAAATTTGTTTCCTCTTTTCCATTTATCCCACATTGCTTCTAGATTTGCCTTCAATTCCACTTGTGCCTATAAAAGGAGCCCTCTCACTCTCAATTAAGGATCTACCAATTTTCATATCATACTTATGCTACAGATTTTCTTGAGTTTTATCATTTTGAGATTGCACATTAGTTTGATTTTATAAGCATTTTAGCTTAATAGCATATAGCTTAATATTGCATCTTAGTTTGATTTGCATATAGATATATTTTATTTGAATAAACTAGTTTATTTCTTGCATTTTGCAATCATTTAGATTAGTTTTTATTTTTTGCATTGCAAGAACAAGATTCAACAGAGATTAGCATTCTTGCTATTCATCTGCGAATCTCTCATTCTGGGGTGTACTTGCATGGGTTGACTAGGTTGATCTGAGGGCCTCATAATATCAATCCCTGCACATACTCAGATAGAGAGCTGTGGGTCGACTTGTGAGGGCTCATTCTTGCGTTTCCTCGCATGCAAAGACTCACAGAAGTGTACCACATCTTGGTGTACACATTTTGGCACCCACCGTGTTTTCTATTAAAGAATTTCAGTTCTTCAATTACTTGTTACATTTCTCTATTCTGAATTTCTTGCTTGATTTTATGAGTTTAACAGTTCACTGAAATCGGTGTTGTGTTCAAAAGTTTGCTCTTTTCTATCGCTCCCTGTGTGAAGTCTTCAAACTGAAAATATAATTAAAAAGTATTCAAACTGAGACTACAAATGCAGAAATAGTGAAGATTGCCTTAAATAGTTCATTATGTTTGTTCTCTTGCTATTTTCTAAAGTGGAAATGGGTAGTAAAACTAATTTGTTCGTGTGCCTATCTTAAAATTTGGGTTATTCAAGAACTATTTGCATACCATAAGCGCACAACACTTCATTCAATTAAACAAGCTTTCTATTCAGAAAGAGTTTCTGATATGTTAGATTAGAATCTATGAAAAACTTGATCTCGAACCAACTTGATCATCATTGGCAATTAAGTGAATGGTTTAATTTACTTATCGGGTTTGCTTTATGAAGCAGTAACTGAAACTTGAATAAAGCTTAATCGTTTATGAAATCGATTCTGTTGCTCATTAATAAACTAAATTCGAAGGCTTTTGTTCTGTTGATACAAATTAGTTCTTGGTTCAGTTTTGTGAAAGAGGGATAATGATTATTGATATCGGTTATTGAAAATCGATAAACTAAAACTATCTGTGATTATTGGAGTCGGGTTTTCTAGCAGTTCCGTGAAAGAATTTCAAGGGTTATAAGTTCAGTTGGGAGGCAAGGAAATCTAAAGTTCTATGTGAACCAGTGCGTCAAGGTAGTCCATTAATATGAATCAGGTTTATTGTTTCAAGCTTTGTGCTTTGACCGGCTAATTTTCCCTATTTGTCCGCACCGAGGTTACTAGTATTCTAAATTGTGTTCTATAGAATATCAGCGCACACTTCTACACTTTCAAACAACACATTGTCAAACGCTGATAGCATTGTTAAACGTTGATATAAACAGAGGAATAGCATTGATTAAACGCTGATATAAAAAGATGAAGATATACGTTTTAGTTTGTTGTTTAGGCGTTGCATTATAGTGAAAAAGTTTAGGCGTTTGTTGTTTAAGTACTTGTTGTTTTAGTTTGATGTTTATGCATTTTAGTTTTTTGAGAATTCTGGAAGCAATTGAAATTTCTCGTTCAACTCCATTAATGATAACGAGTGCATGAAGTTGTTGTAGAGCTTGAATGCTTGTACAAGCCTGTAACAAAAACATTCACTTGGTTCCATGATTTTGCGATGGAATGCACAAAGAAACATTGCGTTAGAGAGTCTTTTAATTTTTGTAGGTTTTTTAAAAAAAGACTTTTGTAGGTTTATTTTGTCTTTTAGCTAGATTTTAGAGAGCCTTTTTTTAAATAGCTTTTATTAATTCATTAGATTTAGATTTTTTTAATTAGTTAGAGTTAGTTTTTTTTTTAATTAATTAGACTTAATTTTTAATTAAATAGATTTATCTTTTTTTGATTAGTTAGATTTAGATTGGTTAATTAGATTTAGATTAGATTTTTTAAATTTTGGTAATTTAGATTAGATTTTTTAAATTTTGATAATTTAGATTAGATTTTTTTTAATTTTGGTAATTTAGATTAGATTTTTTTTTTTTAAAAAAAATTTGTTTATTGGTTTTTTAGATTTTAGTAATTTCGTTAGTTTTAGATTTTTATTTTTAATTAAATTAGATTATTATTTTTCTTTTTGTTTGTTGTGGTGAGGAGCTAATTTTTTCTTTTTCTTGTGGGCATTTGTAGGTGCTTAATTTTTGGAGTGCAGATCTTTGGACATAAGGTACGTTCTTAAAATCTCTATAACATTTGGTTTTGGGCATAAAATTAAGCTCTCGTGTTTGGCTTGAGTGTTACACGCTTTCTTAGAACACTTTTCTTCTATGCTCTTAAGGGGAATTAAACAAACATAGATTTGCTTTCATAGAAGTTTGTGTTTAAGTGCATGAGTGTCTTTTAAACATTAAGTAATTCTTGGTTTCAAATATCAAAACAGTCTTATTGATTAGCAGTCTTAGATTACTTGTGATTGATCTAGATTGCTATTTTGGGTTATTGGACTCGCTAATCGGCCGGCCCCTCATTTCTGCCCTGTGGTTGCAATCTCAGCGCCACATTAAAGGGGAGGGGTCTATAGGAAATAAGTGTTAATTGTTCCACTAGGTGACCCTTCTATGCTTTCTGGAACTCACTTGTTTTCTAGGTTGTGGACTCATTTGTAGCTTGTGTGAGGTGTTAAGTGTTCCACCTTGTGGACTCACCTCATATTTTCTCTAAGCGTTAAGTGTTCCACCTTTAGTGCTTTCCAATACTTTTTGATAGAGAATTACTTACTTTTTCTTTTTTAGAAGGCCTGCTCGGGGATTTCATCACCTCAAGGGACGACCTTAACTCCCGTGTTCCGGCGGAGTATAAATATCGGGAGGTGAATCCAAAGACACCTCTCTTGGGAATGAGTTAGATTTCACTCTTGGCTAAGCCTCAAAGAACTTTATACCTTTGAGAAGTGAAGGAGGAGATTTGGGTTACCGTCTCCCCCCGGCTGTGTGATTTTTGATTCTTCTTATCTATGGATTTGGGCCTCACGTACCTTGCGTATATCGAGGATGCCCTTTAGAAAAGCCATGTATATCCTTCTAGACAGCTTGCTAGGATGTTGTTGTGTTCTGAGTGCCTGCTAAAACATTCTCAAGAACATACACAAGTAGCATCTTTAAGGAGTAGCATACTAAGTCACTATTCTTGTTCATGTGCAAGGTTGCTTTGCCCCTTGCTCATTGTTTGAAGACACTTGCTTGCTTGAACTCCCTGATTGTTGTCTTATGTGCTTGATACAAATCCATTGATATACTTTCTTGATCTTTGAACATCAACAAAAAACTGAAATATTGAGTTCTTCGATTCAATGACTTGTCCCAGTTCTAGAGACCTGTTCTGTGTTTAGGGTTCTTGTGTCCTTGACCTTTTGAGTTAGTGATCCTTGATCCCATAAGAAATTTTGCTTGATATTGACAAATTAGGAATTGTTCCTGTCAAATAGATAAATTTTCAGACTCTTTGATAACACACTTGGAGAGTGCTAGTAATCTCATTGTCCACCCATTTTCATACATTCAAATTCAGTACTTTGTGTAAGTCATCCTCCTGATCCATATGTGCTAGGGTATTCACCCAAGAATTGAGCACCTCTATGGCAGTGTTGGTTTACACCTATTTGCAATAGTTCTATTTCACCATTTCTCTTGGACAAGAGAAAACTTTTACTATCCTAGTCTAGTATTGATGTTTCCTAGAATTGTCTGTTTGCCTAAACTATTCTTTTCATGTCAGTAACAATAAGATATCAAGTGAGCCACGGAAAGCGACCTCAGATAGTCTTCAACCAACTACCCCCAGTTCAGACTCGTCAAAAGAGAAAGGAAAAGGAACCAATATTTGACCAGTCACCTAGGAGTAAGTCTGAAACTTGGTTTGACCCAAAGAGCCATTTTAGTGATTTGAGTACCCCCTCAGCACCTCCCCACTCAGGTATGGATATGAGTTATACCATGACTCGGCAGGAGAGGGAAGCTATGGATCAAACCCTTGATGATATCTATGAAAGACACAGAGACAAGATTTTGTTTGGTAATTCCTCTCATGATGCTCAACCTAGTTCCCCCCCCATCAGCACTAAGTACCTAGATGCACATCAACGAGCTGACAGGCATGAGAGACGAGCTCACCCAGACCAATGGTCACAACACGAAGACCAAGACAATGAACCTAGTGATGCTCATGTCAATGCAACGTATACCAATGATTTGTACAAACATTCTAGACCAAACTCTCCACTTCAAACAGCCTCAAGGCATACAAGTGAGAGGCTAAAAAGAATTGAGAAGGAAAAACAAGTTGCACAAAATGAACGAGCTGCAAAAGAAGAAAAACTTAGGCTTCTCGAAGAGGAACAACGAGCCTTGTTGGACATAGAGAGAAAAGCATTCCAAGAGGAGCAAGATAGGCTGTTAGCCCAACAATTAAACACTCAATTCAACAACAGGGGTGCTAACAGTGGAAATAATTCTCCTCCCTCCACCCCTTCCAGAACACCACGAAGTAGAAGGCGGTCATGAACCCCTTCTAGATCTCCTAGTCCTAGAGGAAGAAGGGCCTCTCAGTATGCTCACTATAGGAGGCAAAACCCTCCTAGAAACTCAAGACCACACTCCCAACATGCACATCATGGTTCCCAACACGAAGGTGGTAGCTCACATTATGACCTTGATACTCAAGACTTTATGCGAATGCAACAAGAGCCTATTTTCCAACAGTATGTAGATAGGTATTTGGAACAAAACAAAGATAAGTTCTTGGAAAGTCTAATCAACAAGGGCGCCCGAGTCCCTTATAATTTTGATGTGGACAACAAAATACAAAAGTAAAATCCCTCTCAAGAGGAATAAATCCGCCAAATGAAGAAAATGATGGAGAAAATGATGCAACCTCAAAGCTCATTCTCACTAGACTCGATTTGTCCTAATCCATTCGATAAGAGTGTGAGTATGAAGGATTTTCCAAGGAGGGTGGAATTCCCTCAATACGATAAATATGATGGCAGTGGTGATCCACATGACCATGTGCGCCAGTTCTATACTATGAGCTTTGAATTCCATCAGGATGACTCCTATTTGTTGAGGTTATTCCCTAGAAGTCTTAAAGGACAAGCAATGGAATGGTTTACCAATATCACTCCCCCTGTCAAAACTTTTAGAGAACTTGTTCATAGATTCATTCAACACTTCGCATATAATCTGTTAAGATCTGTTACTATGTTGGACCTATGCAACTTGAAACAAAATCAAGGGGAACCCTTTGTTACCTTCTTACAGAGGTGGAGATGACAGTGCTCTCAGTATCCTAGGACAATCCATGAGGATGAAAAGATTGACATACTTGTCAGTAACTTGGTGCCTGAAATGAGATATGAGATCAAAAAGATAGTCTTCAATTCCTTTGATACCATGATTGAAACTACATGCCGCATTGAGGATGTTCTAAAAGAACAAGGCATTTTGACTAAACATAGCAACAATGGCAACAATGGTCAACACAACAACAAGGATAAAGGGAAGAACAACAATTGGAACAAGAACAAACAAGTTGTCAATGATGGAGTTGTAGACTCTCCCCAACCTAAAGATCAAGGTGTCCTTCACTTGTCCAGTGCAGTTCAAGCTATGAAGCTCAATGCACCTCCTCAGCAAGAAAGTAAACCAAGATATCAGGAGAGGCCCAGAAAGGAGAAGTGGCAATTTACCAAATTGGGTGACTCATATGAGGATGTTCTCAAAACTCTCATTGCTAACAACTTGGCACATCCTCAAGATCCTGCAAAACATTACATCCCGGACATTAAGCCACATTGGTGGGATGAGAAGGCTTTCTGCACGTTTCATAATGGCATTGGGCATACCATTGAGAATTGTTGGAAACTCAAGCACATTATCCAAGATCTCATTGAGAATGGAAAGCTTAAGGTGGATGGATTGAACACCAATGCTGATCACAAAGCATTTAAAGAGCCGTTGCCTAAGTATGACAAGGGGGAAACCTCTAAACCAAAAGATGCAAGGCTGCAATCAACTACACTTACACAGTAGTAGAAAATGTGGTAAACATGCTTGAAGTTGTGGAGCCAAGTGTGAATATGATGATGAGTAAGGACCCGCCTAGTTATGACTCTCCCCCTATCTTTGACAAAGAACCTATTGTGGTGCTGAGAGGTCCTCATTCTAGGTTATCTTCTCAAGCCCTTAATGCTATTACCAGGAGTCAAGGCCCTATTGTTCTTAGAGGTCCTAGTTCAGGTCCATCCAATAAATCCAAGCAAGTGGCATCCAAGAATGTCACCAAGTCTGCCACTACTCCTAAACCAAACTACAATCTTGTAGATCAGTTACAGAAAACTCCAGCTCAGATCTCAATCTTGGAGCTCCTAGAGTTGTCCCCTAGACATAAACAAATCCTTGAGGATGCTTTGCGCATAGCAAATGTTCCCAACAACATAGATATAGACCAATTTCAAGGCATGGTGAATCACATTACTAGCCCACATTACCTCTCTTTCTCAAAAGATGATGACAAATCCCTAAGCCATCCACACAATCTTGCCCTTCACATTGAAGTAATGATTCATAAAACCCGTGTTAGGCGTGTGTTGATAGATGGGGGTGCTAGGCTAAATATTTGTACTTTAAGTTTGTTAAAAACTTTGGGCTATTCAGAGGAAGTGATCGACACTAAAAAGAAGATCACTATAAAGGCCTATGATGAGGTAGAACGAAGTTCTAAGGGGTTGGCTGTCCTTCCTGTCAGGATTGGCCCAGTTGAAAAAGATATCTTGTTTCAAATTGTTGATACTGGACCCCTTGCATACAACATTTTACTGGGTAGACCATGGATTCATGACATGCAAGCGGTGTTGTCTACCTACCACCAGTGTGTTAAGTTCCCCTACAATGGAGTAGAAATTTGCATACCAGGGGATAGCACCTTATCAGTCAATTCAATCTCAGCCAATGTTCATGTCCCTCTTAATCGAGAAGCAGAGGATTATCAAGCAACTTTAGCAGACTGTCAAGACAAGTTTAAATCAGTAGACCTTGGCATGGGGGGGTATCAACTTGACTCTTTTGCACAGATGCCTGTTTCCCCTAGGTCCTATGGAAAACCTTCACAGGAGATGAAACCGTCTTCTTCGGCAATGACACTATTTGACAAGTTTGTGGAATCCTCAATACCAATACAAGATGAAAAAGAGGAAGTAGCTATTCGAGATGGGATACACAAAGAGGAGAAGTACCAGCACAATGAAAATTTCTCCCCCTCTCCTAAGTCCTATGGGAGAGGATATACTTTTGTCAAGAAGATGGGTTATCCAGGATATGGCCCTCTTAGTCACAGGTTAGATGCTAGAGCCGAACCACTTAATCATGATCTTTTTGGACGTGAGTCTAAGAAACCGGTTGGCCTAGGCTTTATGAAGAATAAAAAGTGCACTGTCCCCTTTCCTGATAGGCAGGATAGTGAAGATGACACAGAATATGTACCAGATTTGACAAATCAACAAGACATGACAGATGATTGGGTACCTTCAACAAATCTCCTTTGGGGAGATTCCAGAGATTTAACAATTGACAGTCCTCCTATCCTAGCTGCGATCGATAGTGACTATATGAATGCGCAATTAACTATGGATAGTGTCTCCATCCTAGCTGCAACAGATGGTGATAATTCAAATAATTTTGTGATTGAGCAAATTGCTAGAGGAGAGGAAACTCTTCCAAATCTTGAGGCTTCTACATCACGAGGCCCCAACAATAATTCAGAAACAGACTCTCATGAGTTTGAATGGGATTCACTCTCAGATGCAACAGTTGACTTGGATATGGATGTTGTCCATACCTATAGTTCTCAACCTGACGTAGCTGATGAGTCATGTGTCAGATTAGAAGATTGGAACCCACGTGTCGCATTAGTAGATGATTCTTCGCTCGATAGGGTAAATTCTGATTTAGACACCTTAGAGGGATACTTGACAGACTCCAATTCTGTGGTCACCAGAGATGACACCACCTTTATCCTTAATATTGAACCAGTCATTAACCTACCCCTTATTGACCCCAACCTTATTGATTGGTCTCAACGTTATCAAGAGCCTCAACTCTTGACATTTCACAATGACTATGAGATCACCTGCTATCTAAATGCCATTGAACCTGTAGTCTCTTCCACTAGTGAATCGGCTACCAGTATGACAGAACCTGACATCAAGTATCTTAGTCACAAGATTAAAATAAAAAAAAGAGTTCTGATGGCGAAAACCACTATGTGGCGGTGTCAGAACCAACAAAAGTAACAAAAAAAGACGTATCCAAAGGTGAAAACCTCTCTGAGGCACCTATGGATGAGGTACTTGATAGTCTCCCAAGCTATTTTCAGGACAAATCATCAATATTGGTTGAACCTACAGAAGTTGTTAATTTGGGTATAGAAGTGGCTCCAAAAATTGTACACTTGGCTAAATCTTTATCACCTCAAGAAAAGAAAGCCTACACTGAGTTCCTCCAAAAGAAGAAAATTACTTTTGCATGGAATATTTAGACATGCCAGGGTTGGACACTAATCTCATTATGCATCATTTGTCCATAGCTCCAGGTGTGAAACCAGTCAAACAAAAGTTGAGAAAAATGCACCCTCATATAGCTCTTTTAGTGAAAGCTGAATTAGAAAAGCTCCTTGGTGCAGGATTCATTAGAGCTATAGACTATGCTGACTAGATTTCCAACATTGTACCTATTTCTAAACATGATAAATCCATCCGAATCTACACAGATTTTAGAGATCTTAACAAAGCATTCCCAAAGGATGATTTTCCACTTCCTAACATAGACATGATAGTGGACATGACGGTGGGCTATGAGATCTATTCCTTGATGGATGGTTTTTCTGGGTATAATCAAATCAAGATTGCTCCTGAGGATCAAGAAAAGACTGCATTCACATGCGCATGGGGTACTTATTGTTGGAATGTCATGCCCTTTGGATTGAAAAATGCAGGAGCTACTTACCAAAGAGCTATGACAACCATCTTCCATGACATGATGCATAAGAATATGGAAGATTATGTGGATGACACCCTCGCTAAGTCTAAGAAAAGAGGAACACATTTGGCTGATTTAGAAGTAATTCTAGATCGCATGGAACAATTTAAACTAAGATTAAACCCCAAAAAGTGTGCATTTGGTGTTACTTCAGGCAAGTTATTGGGATTCATCATTTCATCCAAAGGGATAGAAGTGGACCCTGAAAAGGTCCAAGCCATTATAGACATGCCACCTCCCAAAAATATTAGTCAAATGAGGAGTTTTCAAGGACGCCTTCAATCCATAAGGAGGTTTATTTCACAGTTGGCAGATAGAGCACAACCCTTTAACAAAAACTTGCATAAAGGTGTTCAATGTGTCTGGAATGAGGATTGCCAGAAAAGCATGGATCAAATTAAGGAATACTTGGCAAGTCCTCCCATTTTAATGCCTCCCATTCCAGGAAAACCTCTTATTTTGTATGTCTCAGCTACTGAGTCTTCACTGGGGGCATTGTTGGCTCAATTAGATGAACAAGGGAAAGAAAGGGCCATATATTATATTAGCCGCACTCTTATTGCTTATGAGGTCAATTATACTAGTATTGAAAAAGCTTGCCTTGCAGTAGTATTTGCTTCTCAAAAATTGTGACACTATATGCTTGCGCACACCATACACCTCATAGCAAAAATTGATCCTCTCAAATACTTGCTCAGTAAAGCTGCTCTCACTGGTAGACTTGCTAAATGGATGATGATTCTTTCTGAATTTGACATAAAGTATATTGAGCGCAAGGAAATCAAAGGCCAGGCTATTGCAGATCAACTGGCTAATTTCCCAATTCAAGATAATATGCCCATTCAAGTCAATTTCCCAGATGAACATCTTATGTACATGACTGAGAGATCCTAGAAACTGTTCTTTGATGGTTCCTACATGCAAAACGGTTCTGGAGCTGGTGTGTTGTTTGTCTCTCCACATGGGTACACTATTCCCAAATCTTACAAGTTACTCTTCCCATGCACAAACAACATAGCTGAGTATGAGGCTTTAACAAATGGACTAAAAATGGCTATAGAGTGGAATATCACAGAACTACATATCTACGGGGATTCTCAGTTGATCATTAATCAAGTCAATGAGCAATATCAAACAAAAGATGACAAGTTGATACCTTACAAAAAAATGGTTGATTCATTAAGATGGTATTTTACTTTTGTCACTTTTCAGCAAATCCCTAGGGCTGAGAACAAAGTAGTTGATGCTATGGCCACCCTTGCTTCACTTCTCCAATTAGAAGAACATGAGTCCAGATATGAATTCCTGGTGGAAGAGCTACGTCATCCCATATTTGACTCACCCGAAAACCATGTCATTTGCACCCTTGTCAATCATGAATCCTCTCGCTATGGTGCTATTTACTCATATCTCTGTGATGGCATCATCCCCAACACATTTAACCGATCTGAAAGAAGAAACCTTGTCCGTAATGCCTCTCACCATTCCCTCATCTCTGGTGATTTGTACAGGAGGGGTCTAGATGGAACACTTCTTAGGTGCTTAGAAAAGGAGGAATCTAATCAAGCGCTAGTCGACATCCATGAGGGCATATGTGGGGGACATTCTAATGGTCTTTCCATGGCTCGAAGGTTGCTTAGGGTGGGGTACTATTGGCCTACGATGTAGATAGATGCGGTAACTTTTGCCAAGTCTTGTGAAAAATGTCAGAAACATGGACACCTGATACATGCTCCAGGTAGGGAGCTAATTCCTTCTATATCTCACTGGCCATTTCAACGATGGGCCTTTGACCTTGTTGGGCAGATTCATCCCAACTCATCAAGTGGACACAAGTTCATTATCACTGCTACTGACTACTTCACAAAATGGGTAGAGGCTGTTCCACTTTTTGTTGCCTCCGGCAAGACAATCTCTTTATTCATTTTAAACCATATCATCTATCGATATGGAGTGCCATTTGAGATCATCACTGACAATGGAGGTCAATTCAAAAACAAGGACCTTACACAACTCTGCCAAAGATTTAAGATAAAGCAACATTGGTCCTCCATTTACTTCCCGCAAGGAAATGGTCAGGCAGAGGCTTCAAATAAAACCATTCTCAAGATTTTACACAGAACAGTTCATAAGAATGGTAGAGATTGGCACCTATAGATAAACCCGGCCTTGTGAGCCTATAGAATGAGTATTCGTACTCCAACTAGGGCTACTCCTTTTGCCCTCACATACGACGCTGAAGCAGTGTTACCTTTAGAGGTTGAGATTCTGTCACTTAGAGTCTCTCTCAAAGGTCTAGTTACAGATGAAGACTATCGCGCCATGAGATTACAAGAATTGGAACTTCTGGATGAAAAGCATAAAGCATCATTTGACCATATGAGGGTCTACCAAAAGCGGATGTCCAAGGCATTCAACAAAAAGGTTCGCCCTAGAGAATTCCAAGTAGGCGATCTTGTCCTACGAGAAAATCCTAAGAACCAACAAAATAGAGAACAGAAGGGCAAATTTGAACCTAATTGGCTTGGACCCTACATTATCACAGCAGCTTTTGGTACAGGTGCTTATCTACTATCTACTGAAAAGGGGGAGCAGCTCCCTGAGCCTATCAATGTTTTGCACCTGAAGAAGTTCTATCCTTGATGCCCGTTCTATCTGGGGACATCCTTTGTACATACTTATTGATCCTGAAAAAATTCCAAAAAATTCATATATGATGTTGAAAAAATTCTAAAAATCAGAAAATGTCCTAAAAAAATTATCATCTTAGTGAAAACCTAGCAATAGGCGCTTTGATGTATCTCAAAAAAATTATATATTCCAAAAATACCAAAAAAAAAAAAATCAAAAAATTCAAAAAAAAAAATAAAATAGAAAAAGTGCCTTGGTGAAAACCTGGAAACAGGCACCTTGGTAGCAAAAATACAAAAAAAAAATTATAAAAAGTCCTGAAAAAATTCTTCCAAGTGGTGAAAACCTGGAAACGAGCGCTACTTGAGGCCTTTGCACCCCTATTTCTTAGCATGCGTCCTCGACACTTAGCCTTTCTCCATCATACCTTGTCCTTGTTGCCTTGGTTTGGAATTGGTCTTTGTCTTTGTCTAGGGGGCATCACTGTGTTAGCTTTGGTCTCTTGGATATGCTTTTCTTTAGGACACCTCGCAAATAGTGTTTTTCAACACCAACCTAACTGTGTTTTTCAACACAACCCCTAACATCGAGTGTTTTTCAACACTTATCAGTTTGGTCTTATCTAGTTTGGTCATGTGATCTTACCTACTAGCAAGCATTCGATCCTTATCCTCGGAACTCAGTATCAGTTTACACACTTAAAATTTTTAAATGCAACACTTAATGCTTGAGATATGTCATGATATTTTCTTTGTGTGCTGACTGATATTGATTTTTGCTGAGTGTCCTTGTCTAATAAGTCTCTCCATGATGCATCACTAGAAGACTTGGGGCATGGGCCATGTTTTTATTTGCTTTCTTCTTGTGGGTATTGTCTTGAACCTCTTCTGTGTCTCTTGTTGTCTCCTTGACACACTTAGGAGATTTAAGGAATCATCCTTGACTATTTTTTTTGCACAACCATTCTCATGGTCATCCCGGTGTTTATGCCTTGATGCGAGCATGGTTTTGCTACATTAAATTGGGTAAGCTAACATTGCAGTCATCTTGACCTTTATGTCTTTTGATGCTCATGTTAGAATCTTTCCACATTCCAATCTGATATTAATCACATTCATATCTTCATAGTTGCGTTTGTGACTAGTGTTGATTGTGTGATTGTCTGATGTCCGGTAATAACGGCCCAATGATGAAAATAAGTTCTCTTACATTCTCTAATGAATGATGAACACAAAAAAAACCTATGTTACCCATGCAAGTACACCTTTGCATTTTCAGATAGCTTGCATTATTTAGACTTCATGTTCAATTTGCACTTTTAGGCTGCATTATGAGTTTGAGAGGGTTTCCTTCATCTTTCTTGTGGACTTTCAATCAACTGTGGTCACGATTTGATCTTCATTTCCTTATCTTCTTTCGTGATCTCAATCAAAATTCCCTATCTTAAACAGTTGATTGATTTTGATGCATCCTCTTTCTTGAGGCAAATTCTCTTTCTTCTCTCCATTTCTTTCCATTTCTTCCAAACTTCTATCTTCCATTCACTTTCACCCCACTTCTTTTCTTCTAATTCAACCTTGGGGCATAATCTTTCTTGTTGATCTACGTTGGTTCTATGATTTTTTTTTATCTTTCATCTTATGTCAAGAACCTTATGTTTAGTTCAATTTGATCAAATTTATCAATTTATTGTTTCTCCTCTATCTCATTTCGATTTCGATCACGAGGGGGCAGTACCTACCAAACTTCAATCCTTGATTTGACTTTATCAAATTTGTCAATTGCTTCTCTTGGTGCAACCTTGCTTGAGATTCTTATCTCTTATTTGAGACTTGACAATTACCTATTCACAGGTGTTGGCCTTGTCTTTTTCAATCTGTTTATCTATGTCCTGATGTGTTCCCATCCGTCGAACACACATCTGGGTTGTTTTGTGATCCCAAATCGATCTCACGCTTCAATTCCATTCTTTGACTGCATGTGATCCCGAGTCGACCTCACATTAGTCAAAGAGGGGCAAATGTATGCACCCTAAAATGGTCGCCTAGACTTTGGGCCCCATTTATTCAATTTGTCAAATATCAATTCCCGAATCAATGCTTTGCCATATTCAAATCAAATTCTTTGATCAAATCGTAACCATTTCAAATATCTCAATTCTTCCCAAGGTTTGAATATTTCATTAATTTTATTTAATTAATTAAGAAAAATAAATCTCTTTTAAATAAATAAAATAAAATTATTTATTTGAAATAAATATTCCTTAAATGAAATAAGGTTATTTAATTAAAATTCATTTTTAATTAAATGGTTTTATTTTATTTCATTAATATTTATCTTTAAATTATATAATTTTATTTTATTTAATTAGGAGAAGATATTATTCTTTTAAATTAAATAAATAAAATATTCTCTCAAGATCTCTTGTGATGAAAAAAAGAAACAAATTGATTAATAAAAGAAATAAAATAAAAATTCCATTTCCTACAAACCTTCTAAAAATGAAATTTGTTTCCTCTTTTCCATTTATCCCACATTGCTTCTAGATTTGCCTTCAATTCCACTTGTGCCTATAAAAGGAGCCCTCTCGCTCTCAATTAAGGATCTACCAATTCTCATATCATACTTATGCTACAGATTTTCTTGAGTTTTATCATTTTGAGATTGCACATTAGTTTGATTTTATAAGCATTTTAGCTTAATAGCATATAGCTTAATATTGCATCTTAGTTTGATTTGCATATAGATATATTTTATTTGAATAAACTAGTTTATTTCTTGCATTTTGCAATCATTTAGATTAGTTTTTATTTTTTGCATTGCAAGAACAAGATTCAACAGAGATTAGCATTCTTGCTATTCATCTGCAAATCTCTCATTCCGGGGTGTACTTGCATGGGTTGACTATGTCGATCTGAGGGCCTCATAATATCAATCCCTGCACATACTCGGATAGAGAGCTGTGGGTTGACTTGTGAGGGCTCATTCTTGGGTTTCCTCGCATGCAAAGACTCACAGAAGTGTACCACATCTTGGTGTACACAGTTGGTAGATGTTGATGCAAGATAATGATGTAAGATGGTGAAAATGATAGCAAAATTGCAAGTAAGCAAAGAGTTCTCCAAAATTACATTATTAGGGTGGCATCCCATGGAGGGGTGCTTCCTAAAAAAATTCAATGGGTGTTGCTCAGAAATTTTAGGATTATTTTAAAGTAGATGATTCCATGAATTATGTAGTTTAGTAATGTTTAAAAATATAAGCTCCAAAATTCATGGAAGCGGTGGTCAAATGGATTGTATTATTTAGCATATTGAGTAATAAATAGAAAATAGTTATAAAAATGAACTAGAAAATTTTGAAAAACTCAAGATGATAGGGTAATTTCTAGCCCCCCATATTTTCAACCCACTTAAATTTGCAATCCTAAAAATTAGGGACTAGTATTTTTAGGAAAGATTCTAATTAATCTTGTAGCAATTTTTACTTTTGCTCCATGGGACCTCTTAATCCTTAAAAATAGATCCTAAAGCCCCTCCATGGAATCTCACCCTTAGGCCAAGTCCAAATGAGAGGAGAAAATGTTATAAGTCCTGAAAAGAATCAAGGGTTGATATTAAGAGGTTAAAAGATTAATGGTTAAGATAAGAGAGTAGGTAGGAATGAATAAGATTAATAAGTTAATTTAAAATGGAGGGATGAGATTGAATGCTAGGTAAGAGTTAGGTCAAGATGTTGACTTTCGATAACACATATATTAATTCAATGAGTTTAAATGTGTTGGGAGATGTGAGAGAGAAATCTAGATTAAGAGACAAATGACATTTGTCACATGCTTATGAATTTAGATTGTGATCCATGTGAACAAGATGGAAGGCTAGGATTAGAAAGAAAAGGGTAATGAAATAATTAAATAAATAAAAATATTTATTTAATTAATAGAGAAAAAGGAGGTGGAAATCAAATAATTATATAAATAAATATTTATTTAAACAATAGGAGAAGAGGCTAATGAATTAATTAAATAAATAATATTATATAATTAATAAACGAATTGTGGTAAAATAATTAAACAAATAAAATGCTTAGCTAATTAAGTGAGGACATTTTTAGGTGTCTACAATCACTATCACTTGTAAGTTTAACTATCAATCATTTTACCTATGTCAGTGTTTGTTATTTCAACATTGTATTCAATATTGAATTTGTCTTGAGGGTTGATTGTTAGCAAAAACATCAATCACTCTTCTCCTTTGTTGTAGTAATTCCCAACAATGCTTCTAAGAAACACCCAAATTTCCTAGAAAATTGAGTGAAGATGAATGGGAGTGTTATCTTGTGTGCAGGCTAGGGCTTGTGTCCTACTTGTGCTTTCTTTTCTCTACATATAATTTTCTTTATTCTTGGATGACCGATTTCGAGGGGTGGAGTTTGTTTTCTACATTTGGTTGGGAGGTAGTGTTGTTTGTTGTGCAAGGGGGATTGGGCATTTCTACTTCGATGGTATAAGGGTGTAGTGGGGAAACCAAGGGCTTGTGTTGCTTGTCCATTATAGTATTTGGTTTCTTGTTTTCTTTTTTACTCTTGTTCCATGGAATTTTGCAGTTCACTATTGTGGTAGTGGTTTTTCTTTTTATTGCCCTTGTTGCTAAAGCTTGAGCTCATTGTTTACTCTAATTATGGTGGAGATTGGAGCTTCTCCAAGGCCATTCATATTTAGAATTATGGGTTCAACATAGCCAACTTCATCTTTGCATGTAGATGCCCTAGGGCGTTTAAGTAAGATCTCATTAGAGGTTGGTTCTTCTTGGCATCCCTAAGATTAAGAAAGTAAATTGTTGTGTGAAAAGGACTCAAGATTGACCTATCTTGGTTATCCAACCTGAAATGGTCTTAGAAGATGTTACTTACTTGAGCAATCATGCACTCATTTCTCAATTGTATGGGGCTTCAGGTCTCTATGCCTCTTTTGGAGTCCCAGGCTCAACAAGTTTGGAACCTTGAAGGGGATATGGATCTTATTATAGTTGTGAACAACTATTTTATGGTGGTTATTTTGTGCATGGTGGATAGAAATAAGGCCTTTGAAGGGGGTCCTTCTTTAATTAGGTTGAGCTCTTCATCAAGCCTTGGCATGTAGGTTTTTAATTCTATTAAGGAGCTCCCCTCAAAATTCCATATATGGGACTTGTCCTTCAAATCCCACTTGAATTCTAGAGGAGTGATACTCTTCATTCAATTGCTTTCCTGATAGGAAAACCAATGGGATTTGCTACTAGAAATCAAGATAAAAAGGTAATTTCTAATGCTCGCATATGTGTTGAGATTGATTGAAAAAATCCTTAACCAGAATATGTGGAGACTTTCCTTGGATCCTCCTCCTAGATTCAACAACTTTATTATGAGATACTTTTGTTTAGATATCATAGAATATGGCCATTTACAAAGAAAACATTCTCGGTTCAATCTGGCAACAATTGTAGCTAGTGCTCTTGCAAATTTTGTCCTTAAGGATGACAAGGCAAAAAGCTCCTTTAGTTGATGGTGATACGGAAAAAGAAGGTTTTGTTGCTATTAGACCCCAAAATAAGGGGAGGGGGTTGAAGATAACATGGAAGGATAGAGAATATGATGAGAACTTTAATTAGTTTGATGCTTTAGAAGATTTAATTTAGGAAGAGGGAATTCATGTTGAGATGTCCTTTGGTGTTGAACCTTTGTGATTGGCTCTATCTAAAGATGGTGAGAATAATATAATAAAAAATAGTTTTGGTAGAATTCCAAGAGGGATGGATGGATATAAACTTACCCTCTCAAACTTTCAATGTTCCTATTCCAAGTGAGTCCCTTGTTAGGAAGGATGTTAAGGCTATACAATAGCATGTCCTATTGTAATCACCTAAAATTTGTCTAGTAGAACCTAAGCCCCTAATCTTGATTAAATTTCCTTAAAACAAATTCTAAAACTCAAAAGCATAATTGCTAGACATAATTATATAAGCAACCTAAATAACCCCCCTTGTATAATTAAATTATTTCTAAAATCAAGCATAAATCATTTCTAAAACTTTAAAAAAATCATTAAATTGTCAAAACTTAAATTTAATATAAAGTCCTTGCACTTTTATTAAAAAGAACATTGTGTGCAGCTTAATCTTGATTAACTAACAATTAAAAGGGGATTTTCTATTTTTTCTTATTCTCCAATCAAGCTTGGCCAATCAAAAATCTTGAATCCTCTCACATGGATTGATATTTCTTGCCACTCATCTCTACCTAACAACTTTTGACTCTTAATCTCCGCCCTCCATTCTTGAGGCAACTCCTTTAAAAGGAAGCTCTTCCTTGGCTCAAGGGTTCCATCTAGATCATCTTAGCTATAGGCATACTTGTTTTCTTGCATTCTAGAGTAATCTATGCTATTTTGAATACCTAGTTCTTAGTTGCTTTCATTATATGCACATAATCTTGCATTGTTAATCTAGTTTACTTTCTTGCATTATTTATCATAGCATAGTTTCTTGCATTTTCATTCTAGAATACTAGTTGTTTTGCATCCATGGTAACTTAGTTCTTTCATTTTATCATTGTTAATCTTGTATTCTAGTTTCATTTATAGATTTGAATTGCATTTGAATCTTCCATTTTGGAGTAGTCAAGTCACTAATCCTTCATGTCAATCTAATGAGCATCATAAAAGGATTAAACTCAATTCAACTAGGAAGCAATAAGCCGCTTTGGAGGGTTTAGTTGGCTTATTTGATATGGACTCCTATAGCTAAATTATTGAACTAATGGTTTATTGAGTGTTGGTCGCCTTTCAATTGATTACCAATTTTTAACCACACATTTTTGGTGTCCACCATGGGGCTCGAATCAGTTTTTGGTCCCATTTCTTAAAGGATGTTTTTCTTCATTTTCTAAAACCACGACGAATATCGCACCCAGTGGTCTAGATTATCATACAGAACATCATCATGCAGTTTTGAGTTTTTATCGTATGATAATATGGCATAAGGTGTTTTATCATATGCATCTCTGGGTTTCATCGTACAATAAAAGAACTTTAGTTTTCATCGCGTGGCTTTATGAGTTTTATAGTACGATAATATGGTGTTGACTTTATTTTATCGTATAAAAAATAGAGAGAATTTTTAGCGGTCTAGTTGTTGAAATTTTTAGATTTTAGTGCTTGATTTGGATTCATCTCGGCTTTAACATACTATTTTGTAGAAAATAACAAGTTTTTGCAGGGTATTTGAGGGAAAATTTGCTTGTCAAAGTTGCCTACATGAATCTATTTTGAGACTATTAATGCTTTATGGTTGTATGATGCTTGGCAAAGACATATTTTGGAGACTACTTAAGTTATTTGTGTTGCAGGTTTCCTTGGAGATACAAATCAACATTGGGTTTTCATAAATTTGGTTTTCTAGGCATCTAACTTAATTAGAAAGCTTCTTTTCTTGTGACTATTTGAGTAGTAGGAGAGTATGCTCTTCACCTCCTAGAGGATGAATCATAAATCTTGACCTACTTAGTTCTTCACTTTCAAAGAGTCTTTGGTAAATGAACATGTGCTTGATGTGCTTGGGAGAAGCTATGGAGTAGGAGAGTATGCTATTTTCCCTTGTGGAAAATAAAAAATCTGGACCTTCATTGGCTTATCTACTTTAATTTTTTTTTTACCTTTAGAGGGTTTTCTGTTGAGGTAAAAATCTCATGAGAATGACCCAAGTGGTACAAAGAAAAGCCAACTCATCCAACCCACAACAAAATTTATGCCTTGTTGGCCAAAAACCACAAGGATGTAGCTATTAATTATTTTGGGTCACTTGTTGACTAGGAGAACACATGCGAGAGTAATGTGTAGGGTTGCAATGTCTCAATATTGCTTGCAAGACTATCTTTACTTGAAGTGATTGTAGGGTTATAGGCCTCAATTCCACTAAGCAAAACTAAAAGGGATAGTCATGGATGGATGCCCTTACTAGACACCATTGGTTAGAAGATACCTAAATCACCTCCAAGAGTATCATAATATTTGTGTGAGGATTGATCCAAGTGGACTTTACTTGGATCACCCCAAGACTACTCACCATATGTATTCCCTTGGATGCTATCCTCAGAAAAGACATCACTTTGTGTGAGGTGACAGAATACCAAGTTGTGGGCAAAGGTTTTGATACTAACCTTTACCTTAGGTAGTTATTGCTTGATGTGTCTTTGAATGTGTTAAGACCCATGCAAATCATTGTGGAATGTATACTTGACGCTCTTGATATATTGCAACATTCCTTTAAGACTTCACAATTGCTTGTGTCCCTAAAGTTGCTTTGTCCTTTGGTGGATTATTTGGATACTATTGTTTGATCACACTATTTCTTGCTTGGAAACACTCAAACCTAATTTAGGGATGCTCAAAATCATCATGAACTTGAAGCCAAACTCGTCCAGATTGGTCAAAATTCTTGAAAATAGTGGTAAATTGTCCATTTTCCTGCATTCTATCATTTTTTCTAGCATTGTATCATACGATACGTGTGCTTCATCACACCCAATGTTGTGTTTCATCATATAACAAGATTGACCTTCACCATATTATCACACACATTGTTGAGTTTCATCGCACCTAGTTCTGGAGTTTGTCGTACGATCTTGTGTCTGACAGAATGTCACAACCTGCTTCTAGATTCTCAGACCTCGGCTGTCTAGGTTTCCTCTTGGATTTTTTTGTTACTTAGATCAGGAGTTATCTATCTACTAACTGGTATTCCTAATTGGTTGACCTTTTTTTAAGTAATTTGGTATCTCTTTGCTCCTTCTTTAAGATCTTGGAAGTGCTCTAGCCCCATCTCAAGAACCCTATCTAAAATTACACCTTTCTAAAAAATTCATCATAAGTTCCAATTAGCAAGCATTTAGGCCTCACTCTTGGTATCTTGTACTTATTTCTATTAGCTACATCAACTCAGTTGCAAGTTCCACTCAACAAGCATTCAGAACTTAATCTCGGTACCTTGCTCCTTGTTCTAGTTTCCTTATTATCAACTACTTATTCTTGAGACAACGCTATTATTACCTTGATCTCTTAGCACAAGCTTAAGCTACCTTATCACTATTAGTTCATTAATCTGATCACCCATGCCAGTCAAAACTCGTAGTCATTCCTAGAAGTCTACAATTTATCCTAGAGGAAAAGCCATTTACGATACTGTTGGATCATCTTTTCAGGAAGAACCTTTGCATCAAGTTTTTGATTATTAGTCAATACCCTTTGCTCACATTGAGAACTTTGATTCAAGTGCGTGTAGAAGGTGTGACTCTAATTTTCTCTGAGGATGAGGAACCCACACAAGAAGAAATTTGAAAGTGCTAAGAAGACAAGCATTTTCAAAAGGTGATGCAAGCCATCATGAGTCAAGATAAAGAGTGTTATTTCATGCATCTCACTTCTATGGGTGTGAATCTACAACCTAAATTTGATGTGAATGGCTTACTATAAAAGGAGGAAGAGTCTCTTCTCACAACCCTTACTAAACAACTTCAAGATCTATGTTGTGAGATCTCACAACTTAAAAGGGATAAGGACCAACCCTCTAACGAATATTCGCTTGAATCAATTTTTCCTTTTTCCTTCGACATAAATCTCTACATTTTGCCTTTCCCTTCTAAGGTGGAGATCCCAAAATATGACAAGTAACATGGCAATAAGGATCCTCAAGATTATGCACGTGATTTTTTTGCTCTAAGTATGTAATTTATGCATGAACAAACCTATCTGATGAGACCCTTTCCTTGAATTCTTGGTGGTCAAGCCATGAGATGGTTCACCTCACTTGCCCCTAACATTAAGACCATTAATGAGTTGGTTCAGTAGTTCATCCAAAAATATTCCTACAACATCTCTCATATTGTCACCATGCTTGATTTATGCAATACTAGATAGCATGTGGGAGAACCCTATGTCACATTCCTCCAACGATGATGACAAATGTTTTCTCAATACCCTCAGTAGATTCCTAAGACTAAGAAAATTGACATATTCATCAACACTTTGGTTCCTAAAATGAACTATGTATTGTAGATGCAAACACATGCTTCATTTGACAAGTTGGTTGAATCATCTATATGCATAGAGTATGTCCTTGTTCGAAAGGGTGAGATTACTCTTCAATATAAAGAAAAAAAATCCTCTTCCAATAACCAAAATAACAAGGACAAGCACAAGTTCTTGAATAAAACCAAAGATTTCATCAATGATAGAATTGTAGGTATGACCTCAACGTCTACCACTACCAAGCCCAAGGAGCCAACTTTCAACTTATTCACTGGTATCCAAGATGTGAAAGCTAATAAGAGAAACCAAATAGGCTCTAAAACTAAGGCTAATATAGATAGGCCATAGATCCCTAGGCCTAAGAGAGACTTCACTCCTCTTGGAGAATCACTTTAGATTGCCTTTCAAAGACACTTTTGACCAACATGATCATCACTTTTCTTGATAACTCTAAACCATACGATCCTGAGATAAAGCCTAAGTAGTTGAATGGAAACCACTATTGCAATTACCATTGTAAAAAGGCCACAAGACCAATGATTGCATGAAGCTTAGATATATCATCCAGGATCTAATCGATAATAAGACAATTGTGAGTGATCCCCCACAAATGAACACTGATCATAAGGCTTTCAAGTAGCATTTTCCTAAATATAAGAAAGGGGAGTCATCTAAGGAAAAAGACAACAAATTTGGTTACACATATCCTTATACTAACAATGTGATCCACATGCTCGATTCATCTAACCATACTATCAATGTTATTAAGATCAAAGGCAAGGCTGAGGCTAAATCATCCAACACGGTTGTATACACTTAAAAATGGCTTCATTAATTAATTAAATATTTATTATTTAATTGATATTGACTTGATGAATTAATTAAATACTTATTATTTAATTAATATTCATTTCCTCTATTTATTAAATAGATTATTCAATTTATTTAGTAAATTCACTATAGTTTATTCCTCTATCCTAAGTCTTCTAATTAGTCTTATTAAAGTTATTTTAATTAAATACACAATCACTTAAATATGACTAAGTCCCCTAGTCCACCTCATAAACCTAGTCACTTGACACATCACTTTGGCTAAAATAAATAATTATTATTAATTATTTATTGATAATTATCCTCACCCACACATGTCCTATTCTTAAGGTCTATGTGGTCTCAAAGGACTTGGTCTCATGACCACATGTCTTCTCTCAAACCAAGTCAAGAGACGTTCCCTATTCCTAAGGGGCTTCTCAAGCCACCTCTAAGGATCAAAGGTGACTCATGGGACACTTGTACCAAGAGTCCTATTGAGGAAAATGTCTCTCCCTCTTCCTCTCTTTGGTCTTTGTGAGACACTTGACATGTGTCTTTCCCTTCCACCTTCTTCTTCTTCCATGTCAATGTGAGAGGAACATCATCCCTATTCTTCCTCTCACATTCCAACTACATCCCCCTTTTTCTCAACTCCTTCAACCAAGTCAATCCTAGCCCTAGGATCTTCCACCTTTCATTCTCCACCATAGGATTGTGCCACCTAGGCTTAGATCCTCCAAAACTCTATAAAAGGAACCTCATTTTCCCTTTGTGAGCTAATAGTGAATAGGCAATCAAGCATCCAAGCATTCAAGCAATCATGCAATCAAGCATTTTCAAGAGCATTCAAGCATAATCAAGCCATTTTAATATCACTTGCATCTCATCCGCCATATTTGCATAATTAAGCTTTAGTTTTGCATACAATTCACTCAATCTCCACACTTTGGTGTCAGCTTGGGCAAGGAGCTTCAAATTGGAAATTTGAGAGCTCAACACATCCAAGAAATCAGAGCTAGGAGGACAATGGAGGCAAGCTACATGGTATGTGAAGGTAAAACCTTGTTTTAGCTTCATTTTTAGTGTATTCTTCATTGTTGTTTGCTAAGTAGTTTGATTTATTAATCTTATAATAGTTAATTTATCATTTAGAATAGTTAGACATCTAATTTGCATATAGCAGTAACCCACTCTCAAGGTAAAATCGCTCTACAAGGGGTCAGTCATTCCTCATCCTCGTCTTCCAAATAAATAACAACTCAAGCATCGAAACTAACTACTTCATCTATGAAATGTGATTATAATTTGGTTGATTAGCTCCAGTGCATGTTAGCTCAGATTTCAATCCTTGAACTACTTAAAATCTCTCATGCTCATAGGGAGATTCTAGATCAAGCTCTCCTAGCGGCCAATGTTCCAAAGGACTTAGACATATAGAAGTTCCAGTCCATGGTCAGTCATCTCGCTTCTCCTCATTCCCTGACTTTTTTAGAAGAAGATGACAAATTTGTCAGCCACCCGCATAACCAACCCCTCCATATTGAAGTCCTCATACACAAGCATAGGGAAAAGCATGTTTTGATAGATGAAGGCATAGGTTTGAATATCTATACTTTTAATTTTGTTAAAGCTCTTGGTTTCTCAAAACATGCTATTGATCCTTGATGAAAAATAAAAATCAAAGCATATGATGAAGAGGAATGTTATTCAAAAGGCAAGGTGGTATTGCCCATCTGGGTAGGTCCTATTCAAAGAGATGTCATATGTTAGGTCTTAGACCTTCCCCTAGCATACAACATACTTTTAGGTCACCCATGGATCCATGAAATGTAGGTTGTTCCATCCACATATCACCAATGCATTAAATTCCCTCACAAAAAATTGAGTTTACCAGTCCTACAGACTCAACATACACTTGTAACAATCTTAAATAGGTTGAAAGCATGGTTCCCCACAACAAGGAAGCCCTACGGAACCAAGAAATTGAAAATTGTCGACAAGCAATGTTGGATTCCTTTCAAAAGAAGTTGAGTATAAAATAGAGTGGAATGGGAGAGTATCGATTGGATGCCTCGTGCTCAATGGTCAACTTTCTCATATCATCTAGATCCTATGGCAAGCCATCTTTATCTTTTCGACCTACTATCACTTATGTCGTGACAATTCATGAAGGCACTAGCATGGTTAAAGAAAATGTCCCTCTAGAACACGAGAATGAGGAGAAAGCTATTTTACAATGACTATACAAAGGTGAAGAAGGTGAACAAGAGGTGAAATATGTTGAGATTTATCTTGAGAAATATGGTGTAGGCTATCATCTCATGCAAAAAATGTGATATGATGGGAAAAGTCCTATTGGAAAAGGTAAAGGCCTTCTTGAACCCCTACATGTTAAATCCTACAATCCTAGAGACAAAACTAGAGTGGGATATTATGAACAAAAGTTTGCACCATCATCTACACGTGGTCCAGTTTTTGAAAAAATTGGGCATTCTGATGACGAAGAAGAGGATGTCATCCCTAGAACTTATGAAGGGTGGTTACATATCCCTATAGATCAAGAGGACGTACCTAAAGAACAACTTAGTAGACATGAGACAAATATCTCACTAGGAGTTTAACTTAATCAAGAATGTTCTAAAGAGGAAAGACACCCTATTTTGGGGAAGCTTGTCAACATTGCACATATCCTTGATTTACCTAGGTTCATTGACTCATTCAGGGAGACTAGAGAGCCTAGACTATCCTACTTACCTCTGTTAGATTATGGAGACTAGCCTGAGATTGCAGATACCCAAGAACCTATTCAAGCGATGCACATTCAAGATAGTCAATGTGACATAACTGACCTCTGAAACCTAGATGAGATTGAAAGGAAAGCTAAAAAATCAGAGAGACCATGATGAATAATCTCCCATTACCCTAGCTCAGTACTTGGGATGATCCATTAGTAGTAGAACTAACTCGCATGAATATGAATGAGACCAATTATCTTATGCTACAATTTACATATAGGTTGATGTGATCCATACATGTTCTCTTATTTCCACTTTTGAGGTTGGTGGAAGCTCTAATACACAACATAACTTAGAGCTCAATCAAGACCATCCAGATATCGAACATGTTGTGGTTCCCCCTATTCAGGTTATATCTAAAGAAGAGGATTCTCCTCCAAATAGTCCTCCTACAATTATACCTCCTCATAATCCTAACTAGAACTTTGGTTCACGCTCTCTAATCACGATGGTTCCTTTGCAAAGGTTCCTACACCAAAGAGAGTAAGTTGAACGAGATCTTGATTGTCACTTCAAACCATGATGGGTAAATTTGTAGAATACCTCTCATAACTCCTCTAGTAATCCCTCAATGAGTCATGCTTGAGACAATTCTAGGGAAGATAACTTTCTTGACCTATCCTCAGTAGCTCTAAATGATGACAATGATACCAGGGTTTTTTCTCTTGAGCCTATTGGTTCCTTACCTCATGTTCACCCTGAGCTGACTGACTGGAATACTTCTAAACCTGTCAACTTACTATCTTTCTCCAATGACCGTAACCTATCATGTTAGCTTAATGTCGTTGAACCTTTTCCCTCTTCCACCAGTGTAACAAGCAACAAAATGTCGGTGGAAGATATCAAGTATCTTAGTCACATAAATAAAAATAAAAAGAACAAGTGATATGATGGTGAAAACCACTATATGGTAGTATCAAACCCTAATATATAAAAATAAATGATGAATCCAATGGTGAAAACCTCTTTAAGGCACCTGTAGATGAGATACTTGATATCCTCCTTGAGAATTTCCAAGAATGGTTGTTAGTTCTTATAGAGCCTACACAACAAGTAAATTTGGGCACAACAAAAAATCCCCAAATCATAAATCTGGCACAATCTTTGTCTAAAGAAGAGAAGCATAAATTCATCTAGTTCTTCACTGAAAAAAAGATTAACTTTGCATGGTCTTATTCTGATATGCTAGGATTGGATACAAACCTTATCATGCATCATTTATCCATTTCTCTAGGCATCAAACTAGTAAAAAAAAGCTGAGAAAAATGCATCCACATATCACATTGCTAGTTAAGGCAGAGCTTGAGAAGTTTCTCAAAGCCACATTTATTCAAGCTATAGATTATGTTGATAGGATGTCCAACATTGTGCATGTATCCAAAGCTGACAAGTCAATACACGTCTACATAGACTTCAGGGATCTAAATAAGGCTTGACTTAAGGATGATTTTATGTTTCCTAATGTTGACATGATTGTAGATCTCATTGCTAGTTTCCAAATGTATTCATTAATTGATGGATTCTCATGATACAATCAAATTCACATTGCACCTGAAGATTAGGAAAAGACAACATTTACTTGTGCATGGGGAACCTTTTTCTAGAATGTCATGCCCTTCAGTCTAAAGAATGTTGGTGCAACATGCCAACACGTAATGGAAACCATATTTCATGATATGATGCATAGAAACATGAAGGAATATGTGGATGATATACTGATTAAATCTACTACAAGAGATATGCACCTTGCTAAGTTGGAAAGGATTTTCACCAGAATGGAAAAATTCAATTTAAGGCTCAATCCAAAGAAGTGTGCTTTTGAGGCCACTTCTGACAAACTTCTTGGCTACATAGTCTCAACATGGGGACTTGAAGTAGATCTAGCTAAGGTCAAAGCAATAATAGAGATGCAACCACAACAAAATATTAGTCAAATGAGGACATTTCAAGGAAAGCTACAATCCATCTTAAAAACCAAACCATATCTGACTCTCTATCCTGGAATGAAAAATGGAACCTCATCCAAAATGCCTCCCAATATCTCATCATCACAAATGACTTGTTTAGGATAAGTCTTGATGGTACACTTCTTAGGTGTTTAGAGTGTGAGGATTCTGAGAGAGCACTTAGAGAAGTTCATGAGGGTATCTGTGGATCACACTCAAACAATTTTTCCTTGGCAAAAAAGATCCTTAGATAAGGTTAATGCTAGCCTACCATGGAAAAGGATGTTTTTCAATTTGCTAAGACCTTTCAAAAATGTCAATTTTATAGGAAGATGATTCATGCTCCCACTCAAGATTTTCTACCTTTCATTACTCATTGGTCATCTCAACAATGAGCTTTTGATCTTGTGGATCTGATTTACTCTTCATCTTCCAATGAACATAAGTTTATCATTACAACTTCAAAGGACTCTGAGTGGATATGACCGGTACCTTCAGTTCTCGCTGGTCTGCCATTTTTTTCTCGCTCAGAGGGCTCCACAGAATCTCTAAAGTCAAAGGGTTGAAATGAATTGAAAATGACCCTTCCGGCCTTTATATAGCTTTTGACCTAATTTTTAAAAGTGCTCCGTTTTCCATGAAAATTGCACCCCTAGCTAATTTCGACGTTCTGAATCCATTTTCGGGATCAAAATTGAAATTTGAGATCATTTATTATGTCAAAATCATGAATTAAAATTTTTGAAACCAGGACGGTCTACTGCTTGCATAATCGACCTTCAATCATCAAAGAAATCCAGTATTCAACTCAACTGATTATCTTTCATCAAACTATCAACATTTCAACTTTGTCAACTATGGTCAACTCATGGTCAAACCTAGTCAAACTTGGTCGTCTGGACCTTCTAAACGATGCAGAATGCATTCTCGGACGTATATAACCACTTCTCAAATCAATTAACATGCTTCTAAACTATCAACGCTGACTTTTTCTTGTCAGATTTCAATTTTCATCCCGAAGGGGGCATGGTATTGCACATCATTCAAAGTTTGTAAATCAAATTCTATCGATCAAGTCTATCAATAACAACGCAATCAAACATCAAACTCAAACTGAAAACAATCTGTGCTTCATGCTTTTATCTCCTTGTATGCTTACTGATTTGCATTGAGATTTTTGCATATTGTGTCCCTTCGAGCTCTTCGATGATGTCCTTTATAGGATTTAGAGAGTGATGATTGGGGGCATAATATTTTCTTTGTCTTTTTCTTGTATGTGAAAATCTAACATCTTTGGAAATTTTGGATTGAAATGGTGTCCGACTATAAGAGCCTCTATCTCGAATTGGATGGCCATGCGTACCTCGACCATTGATACCCAGACAATTCAAGGAAGTTTGATCTAACTATTGTCTTTTTGAGTAAGTTCTTTCTCCTACTGTGGAATGCGATCTTGCCTAAGGATGTGAACGATAAAGGGTCACTACGGGTAATTCACATTGGATTTAGAATGATCTCTTGACTGTTTGATGTGTTTTCAATGCAAGGAGTATTATGGTCATCACGATGTTTATGTTTTGATGCTTGTACAAATTGCTATATCAAAATGGACATGATATTCAGGTCATCCTGGCATTTGTGCCTTGATGCTTATATCTAATCCGACATTCTGAAAATAAAATCAATATTCATATATCCATGGTTGTTGACCAGTGGGTGTTGTATTGATTCTTGCGCATACAAATCGATATTCATATGTCTATAGTTTCATAGCTAGTGGGCATTGTATTGATTTATCTGGTTACCAAAAAGTTCAATGATGATAACAAATCGACATATGATCAGTGACTAGGTCCTAGGTCTTAGGTTGCATTTCATATTGCATGCTTCTTTGCATTTTTCATCTTTGCATGATCTCACAATGATTAAACGAACTTCAATGCTTAAACAATTCTCCACTCACATTTTCAACTCTAACAAGAGCTGAATCTCACACGAAGGTTCCTCCAACGAAACAACAAGTAGAATCCTTTTTCGGGATCAAAATCAAAATCTGAGATCATTTATCTTATTCACTGCTTGCATAATCAACCTTCCATCATCACAGAAATCTAAAATTCAACTTAACTGATTATCTTACATCAAACTATCAAAATTTCAACTTGGTCAACCATGGTCAACTCATGGTCAAACCTAGTCAAACTTGGTCTTCAGGACCTTCCGACGATGCAGAATGCATTCTTCAACGTGTATAACCACTTTTCCCATCAATTAACATGCTTCTAAACTATCAACGCTGACTTTTCTTGTCAGATTTCAATTTTAATCCTGAAGGGGGCATGGTATTGCACATCAATTCAAAGTCTGTAATCAAATTGAAAATCAATATCTTTCATCAGTAATCAAGACAATAATCACGTCTAGTTACTGATTCATCAAAAAGACCTCATCGCTCGGGGCAAATCTACCATCACTTGGGGCATATCAGATTCATCAAGATCCATATCAATCTGGTATTCTCCTAATCTTGTAAACTATATCAGTTTTTGCACCCATCGGTTCATCAGTGTTCTTCCCTTGGTTCTTTGGCAACTGAAGGATTCGGATGTGATACTTGCTAGTTCTGCTAAGACAATCGAGTCTAGAACGGGTCACTCACTTCTTTGCAATCCTAAGGTTTGGAATCAGGTGTTTTGACACTTTTTCGCAATCCGCGGTTCATCGCTGCTATAGTGAACATTATCTTTGGTCATTCAGGACCTATTATCTTCATATCAAATCAATATCAATCAGCTTCTGTCTCATATCAATTATCAATTTTGCATCAGTTTCATATCTCTATTAAACACAGACTATCTTTGAACCACTGCGCTTCACACAGTAATTCAAAGAGGGGCAAAATGTAATACCCCAAAAATGGGCTATATGTTCATTAACCTCCTACATCTACAAATCAAACGAAATCAACATCAAAGTCCTAATCTAAGGCACATCTAAACATCATCGAATCATAATTGATTATCTTAAATTCTGCATCGGGGAATATTCCTAGCAATATTCCTAATTATCTTAATTATCTTTAATTTTATAATTATTTGGCAATAAATCACATTTATCCTAAAATTTGATTAATTGAATATTTTGCATATTTAATTAATTAGATTTAATATTTGCCACTTAATTATTTAATTAAATTTAATTTTATCTATTATTAATTATATTATTTAAATTTTGACAATAAATCTAATATCATATGAATAATTGATTAAATTTTTATTTAATTAATTAAAGCAAGTTGTCATTATTTAATAATATAGTTTTTAATAAAAATTTGATTAAATAATTGATTAACCCATAAATCAATTGTTTTATTTTTAAAAGCAGTTAAGTTGGAAATAAATCACTTTATTATTAAATTAATTCATAAATAAAACATGCACAATCATAAAAGCAGACAACTATCATTTATCAATTAAAGCTAAACTCTATTTTGAGTTAAAGCTTAGCTTTTGCATGTTTTTGTGAGTTAATTATCCTTTATTTAAAAATAACTCAAAAATCAACTTGAGTTATTTGAGTGATTTATGGCTTTTTTTCATGCACCTCCAAAGCCTTAGATTTCTATAAAAACAAGGCTCATCTCTTCATAATTCATCTCTCAATCATCTCTCAAAATTTGCATCCAAGCATCTCATATTTTGCACAATCACGCTGGAGAATTGGAATTGAAGAATCAAAGCTCTTGCGAATCGACATCTTTGTGAGATCAATCTTATTTTTGCATTCATATTGCATATCATTGTTAGATTAGCATTGCATATCAATTTTCAATAGCATTCATAGCATATCAGTTTATCATTCTTATTGCATAGAAAATATCAAAAATATAGATTAATTGCATTCAATTTCATATCCATCTTTTGCATTCAAATCCTTCATTTAGGTGTCGTCTAGGTCACTGATCTCGATTACAATCTGAGAACATTAATCTCGCACCTACTAGAAGGCAGTAAATCGCTTGGTTAGATAGCTTTCAATTTTGCACGATTTTGATTATAGCTAACCTCTAATGTTTTACTAAGTGTTGTGTCTACAGATCAGGTACAATTTTCACACACACACTTGGTACTTTATCAAATGGGTTGAAGAGATACCCCTTATCAAAGCAACAAGAAAATAGGTAGCTATGTTTATCCTTAACTACATCATCTGTAGATACAGAATCCCCTCCTTGATTGTTACAGATAATGGAGGCCAAGTCAAGAATAGTGACATTGATGAGCTCTAAACTAAATTTAATATAAAACACCATTCCTCCTCTATTTACTATCCTAAGGGGAATGGAAAAGCATAAGCCATGAACAAAACAATCTTAAAGAGCTTACACTGAATGGTTAACAAGTCAGGAAAGGATTGACATATGTAGATCAATCCATCTTTATGGGCTTACAGAATGGGCATTAGAACACCTATAGGGCTATCCCATTTTTATTGGTCTATGGTTTTGAAGAAATCCTACCAATCAAAGTCGAGATACCTTCACTTAGGGTATCATTACATGGGCTTATCACAGATGATGATTACATAATTTCCTAGCTTCAAGAGCTAGAACTACTGGATGAGCGTAGAAAAGAATCATTTGACCATTTGAGGGTCTACCAAAAGTGAATGTCTAAAGGCTACAATAATAAATTTTGTCATCGATAATTTCAGGTCAGTGATCTCATTTTGAGAGAGAACCCAAAGAATAAACAACATCGAGAACATAAGGGAAAATTTGAACCTAACTGACTGGGTCCTTTTGTCATCACTACAATATTTGGTTTTGGATCTTATCAGCTAGATACTCTAGAAGGCAATATTCTCAAAGAGCCTCTCAAAACTCTTCACCTGAAATGATTCTACAACTAGACGTTCTACATCTTGTACAACAATTTATGATCATGTAAAAATTCTAAAAATCATATAAAGTCCTGAAAAAATCCTAAAAATCCTAAAAAGTCCTGAAAAATGATCATCCTGGTAAAAATCTAGAAACAGTCACCTTGATGTATCCCAAAAAAAAAATCAAATATATAAAAAAATACAAAAAAATAAAAAAGAACAAAAAAACAAAGAAAAATAAAGAAAAAAGTGCCTTGGTGAAAACCTAGAAACATACACCTTGGTATAAAAAATAAAAATACTTCCAAGTGGTGAAAACTCAGAAAAAGGCATCACTTATAATCAATGCTCCATCTATCAACACGTGGCTAATCTCTTGTGCTCTCATTCCTTTTTGTCTCCCTTATGTCGTCTTGGGCTGGAATTGGTCTTAGTCTTATCCTCAGTTCTCATCTTCGCCTAGGGGAAATCTCACACTATCTATCTGAGTTGTCAATGCCTTATCACTTGATTGACCTCTTGAGCTTAACTTGAGTCAATTTATCAATCCTTCCCGATGGAAAATTTACCACTGACACTACTTGGTGTTTCTCAACACCCCCATCCTACAGTGTTTCTTAACACTACCAATTTGGACATCACTATGTTTCTTAACACATATCAGATCTTGCACTATCTACTACACACTTTCACTTTGACATGAGCACAAAGGTGTTCATTAACACCCAACACAACCTACAACTTAGAAAACTAAAAATGACTGAGATATGCTAAACTATTTTCTTGTGTGTTGTCTATTATCATTGACATTCTCTTGTTATGTCTTCTAAGGTCACTCGAAGATGTCTACTTGACTAGAGACTCACAACTAGGGGCATAACACATTTTCTTTGATTTCTGCATATGGTGTGGTTTTAATGATCATAAGTGGTCTAATAAATTGAGTGTCTGTGGTAAGAGCCTCCATCGCGATTGGAACACCGCACATACCTCGACCCTCTTTATTTGGACACTTAGGTGAGGTTGAATTTATCTCCTTGTATGTTGCTTGTGTGTGGCACGTATGATGATGCTCTTGGTTATCTTGACTATTTATGGTTCTATATAGGTGTCCTCTTACAACATTAACATGGAAACTATGTCCAGGTCATCTCGGTGTTTATGCCTCGATGCTTATTTGTGTTTCATATGTTTTATTCGATAAGGTTGTATTCTTATCTTCATAGTTGCTCTTGCACCAGTGAAGGTTGTACTGACCTCCAATGTTCCAAATTCTCAAATGATGATAAATGAATGGCTACAGGATCATTGACTTGACTCATCTCTTAGGCTGAATTTTCATTATAGGGCTGCATTTTAGTCATGCTTGTCTGGATCCCTTGGGCCATCCTTCCTTTCTCTCCTTTGATGTGATCAACTGCAACCTTTCTTGTTTAATTTGACTAGTATCTGCACAAACCAAGGTCAATATCATCATAAAAGGGGCTTGGAGTGCTAAGTTTTTCACTATCACATATATGACTAAGTATGGCGAAGAACAACAAGTGATACATTAACATGAACATGATATCAAAGAAGAGGAAACATTACTATATACATCTACACTATGCAGTATCAATGACAAAACATGAAGTAAAGATATGTGGATCAACATCATATAAGTAGCATGAGATATATACATCAAGGAAATAAAAGGAAGGATTAATTAAAGCATACATGAGCATAAACAAGAGATAAACATATAATCATTAAGAGATAACAACTATAAATCAGAATATCTCACAATACACACACACACACACACACACACACACAGATATATATATATATATATATATATATATATATATATATATATATATCTGTGTGTGTGTGTGTGTGTGTGTGTGTGTGTTAAATTATCCTTGATGCAGATATATCAAGTGAAATACATAAAAAATGTCTAATAAGGGGGGATATGATAAGAAAGGGGAATCAGGATTGACTCCCTTCCTCCACCTAATCTCTAGGTGGAGGAGGAGGGACATCTTCTCTCATGGGAAGAGTTACATATCCCTCTAACTGAGCAACAAACTAGGAATATGATGGTTTTATGGCTGTCACTGGAACTGCCCCGATGTACAGTGCATAGTAATAAGTTGCCCATGAGGCCTGGTATGTGGTTGTCTACTATGAGCTCTGGAGCTCTTGAATCAAACGATCTCTATCTCACTCTACCAATTGTAGCTATGCCTAAGCTACTACCCATTGTGTCTTGGCCTCTATCTATTCTTCCCTAATTTGCACATATCCTCTAGTGCTACCATGTACTCCCTTGGCCCTAGGTGGCTTGAAAGTTGGAGCCTGCATTGTTGTCTCCTCATCCCTACCCCTAGTATCCTCCTCCACTATCCTACCTAGCCTGTCTCTCTGAAGGAGGTGTCCTCATTCCACCTTCCTCCGCACTAACCTATCTCCCTCATCCTCCTCTATATCCTCCTCTACCACCATTATTACCCCCACTACTCCTAATGACCCTCTCTCTGATCCCTAAGGCCTCTATTGACCTAATACTTTCGCATGACTAGTGCTAGACCCTATTAATCCCCATGGTCTCCCACCTTGTCCTCTATAAACACCTCCTCTCCACATCTCATTAACAAGATCATCCTCAATAGGTTGGGGTGCTCGCTCTATCAGATCTATAAAGTGAGGAAAGGGATGATTGATGTAGTGTTGTCTAAATCTTGACATCACCCCTGCATCTGTAATGGGTCCACCCCGACTAGATCTTGTAGCTCTTGTACTACGATGACATACATTGGTCATGGCCTACAATTAGCCTCCTCATTTGCATACTAGGCATATAGGACAAACTTAGTGGGTGTGTCTTGATGCTGCTCAAACTAGCGCCAAACATGGCTTATGCAAAATCGCTCCATGATAGGAGCATGCTATAGACTCCCTTAGTGTGCTTGCACAAACCCCCTAGGACCCTTATTGTTCCTAGGTTACTCAAGACCCTATCTTTGCTTCTAGGATCTTCCAAGCCCTAACTCAACCAGTCTAGGACTTTACAATACTTCTTTAAGAGATAACAATCTTTGTGATTCACTAGGGGTGACTATTAGTAGTTCATTTTCCATTCCTTAACTCCTTGGATCCATCCAAGTGCTTCTTTGTCTTCTCTCCTTAAAAAGTGATAATAGGGGTTTCAATTCCTTCTAGACACCTTCAATAATTCCATTTGATCCCTTTAGGATAGGGTATCAATGCCTTCACAATTCATTTCCAAATTCTTATGAAAACTTGGCAATTAGGCCCTAATTTCTCTACTAGCCCTATTAGACTAGTTTTTGCCAATTCTTTCAAATCTTTCCCAAACAACCCCAAAAACAAAGTTTATATTCTGACACCCTTTATCAAGTTATGAAAGATTTTGTAGGTTTCATTTCTCCAAGGTCTCCGTACAGGGGATTCCCACTTTTAAGGGCTACTAGGGCTAATTAAGCTTCACTGAACCAATCAAGTAATTTTTTCTTCAAAATGTGGTCAAATGGATTGGGAAAGGCCTAAGATCCTTCCAATCAAACCCCTGCATACAAACACAACAAGCACTTCACAAGCTCCTAGTCGGGTTACACTGGACTCGCCTAGGGCTTATCTTTAAAAATAGCTAAACAACTCTTTAGAGATCCTTCCTCCATATTTAAAATTTACATGGACTCCCCTAGCATATTCCTTAAGGACGTGATGATTCTATGGTGGGGTTCTATGGGGGAGTCATTTTTGCACACACAATCTTGAATGAACCAGCGACTGGCTTATTTATAAAATGAATTACAAAACTAACCTAATGAAATGAAAATAACTTCAAACCAATACAAAATGAAAGATAACTCATCTAATTACATAGATCCCACATGAAGTTAAGGGATTCAATCCATTGAATGACTATTTCAAGCACAAATGTCTCACTATCACACAAACTAGAATGACACAATATGAAGGCACAATACTTCAATTTCTTGCTAAAAAACTCCAACCTTGGGAAATGGGCTTCTTAAGGCTTAAATGCATTCATATTTCAGGTATCAGTGGTTAAGATACTGATAAAGCCCTAAGGACAAGCTTTTTTCTTTATGGAGATAAAGTTGTCATGCAAATTTGAAAAGTTGCGAATGTTGCAATGACAACATTTTGGCAACTTTTACATGTTGTATCCTAACTTGTTCAAATCACCTCAAAACTTCATTACATGATATAAAATCATGATGAAAGACATTTTAGGCTTGTTTACAATCTTTTCAATGTGTGTGAGTGTTGGGAATATAAGTGGGAAAGTAATATTGAGAGGGGGGGTGAATCAGATATTACCTATTTTACCCTCTTAATATGATAAAACTTTATGCATGACATAAACAAAACTTGATCATTGTAAGAAACTAAACATATTAAGCAGCATACATGAAATCACTCATAACACCATGATTTTGGTAACCCAGAAACCCTTGAAAGGTAAAACTGGGGTGGGGATGACACCCACAAATCTTCACTACTATAGTAATAAGTTTTTCTTGTTAAGGCTTACAAAATGTGATCAATTCATGATCTACCCTATGAAAGGTATGCTTTGTTAAAAGCTAAAAGACTTATACAATCTACCTTGTTAAAGGATTTATAAACTTACAACAAAGTAAGCACTCAGTAAAGAGATTACATAAAGTCTGTTAAGAATACTCGGTTAAGAGATTTACCCTGATACATTGGTTAAAATGTCTCAATACCTGATCTTTTAGTTTGCAGTTATATGCAGATTATAGATCTCCTCTTTACTGTATATTGGTGATCTCTTCTATATGATCTTTCTTGATTCTACCCTTTCACTACTTAGCTCTGTCATTGAACTCTGTCTGAATACTTGACTATTTTGAATATACCTCTCTGATTCACACACTTCTCTTGGTTTAGATCTTGACCTTATATAATAACAAAAACATTTTATTGATTCAAGATCTACAGTTTAGATTTATTTCTATTGCCACTTAAGCTATATAATTTTTTGATTGGCTCTAGGTATTACATAGGGATCAATGATTATAAGATGGATGCGTAATTACCTCCGTAATTACCTCAATAAACAAAATACAAAACATGACTATCACCTAAAATGGTTTACCTCGATCATTGTGCCATTCCAAACTTGTATGTCATTCCTGGCTAACTCGGCAAAAGTTATTCCTGGCACTCAACATTAACTGTACTTGGCATCTGTTAATCTTCTCTATCGCTCGATAATAATTGATATATGTAACTCAGCAAAAACTATACTTGGCATATTACAAACACATAGTGACCATGACTTTACTCGACAGTACTACTGCTCGGTAAGTATACAATACATAACTCAACCTTTACAAAATGACTCGGTCGTAGTGATGACCAACCATCATTGCCTAGATATATGACTAAGTGTGAAGCACTAATGGTCAACAAAACTATAGAGATCTACAATCTCCCCCTTTGACATTAGTGGCAAAAACACTTTGTCATGACATTTGTACTTACAATTACAAAAATATGTTTGTACTAGCCTAATACTCCCCCTGAGATATATATACATTCAAAATTTGTGTTACCTGTCCCTGTTCTTACTCATGTCATGATGATTCCCCCTTGTTTTTGACATGATGAATCTCTTCATCAGTAGGTAGCTCACAAAATTTCTCTAGAAAAGGTTTATGCAGCACCATGATCATGTAGAGTGCATTCGTCCAAGCTGTTGAAGCAATGTTTAAAAATTCTGTCTGCACTTCTAGATCAGCTGCTAAACTGATGAGGCTCTTGGTTGTGGACAAATGTGGATTAGTCTACATTAATTCCTTAGCCTTTGCTAACTTTCACTGTATGGCCTCCAGATGCGGTGTCAAAACTATTTGGATAGAGAGTAGGCGAGAACGAATCTTGCCATCATTAGCCATCATCTCAACTAACTTACCTTGGGTTTTCATGATTTTGACATAATGTGCGACACTGGCCAAGCTCAGGGACTGACTTGTAGCCTTAATCTCTTGCTTTAGAGTATCAAGCAATCGCTGATTCTCATAAGTGAATAGTTCAACATTATAGATTTTGGCCAACAGAGACTATCCATTCAAAACTAACCCCTCGGTCTCCTTTACCAAAGTGGACATCTCAACCTATTTTACTACTATTTCGATAGATATCTTCTCAAGCATTTTGGTGTCAAACCTCCATTTTGACCACTCAAATAACTTATCACTTGCACATCTAACTTCATTATTTACTTTTTGGACAATGTGTACAAGCTATTCCAATATGGGAACAAAACTATTTACATCTGATAAGTCATAAACTTCATTAAATATATATTTTATTTCATGAAGGACCTATTTCTACTAATGCTCCCTTCGGAGTTTTGCTGCTTGCTTTTCCTTGTCAGCAAATCCTTCAATATCTACAAATGCTCATAAGAGAGGTTATCGATATCCCATTTAGGAATAACAATGACCTCATCAATTGTTACCTCATCTTTCTCCTTCTATGCTCTTGGTGGGGTGCTTCCACTCAACATCTATACAAGAGCTTTTATTGCCTCTTGCTCCTTTGGCTCTTGCTCTTTAATGAATTTTCCTTTGATATTTTCTTCTCCTTTCCCCTTATCCTCGGCATGAGGACTAACAGCTTGTCCATCTAACTTAATTCCTTGTTCTTCTTTGTTGTTATCTTCCATAGGAGGACTTTGGATTTTGCCTTCTGCTTTGTCCTCTTCCTCGGCAGATGTAGAGTGAGTTAGTGGTACCGACTTGATGGGTTCCTCGGTAAGGCTTGTACTGACTAACTTGTCAAAAGTAGCAACTTCAGGTAGAGTAGGACTCACATCAACAGATTGTGTGCCAGTAATTGTTGGATAATCCATGACCTGTAACAGTACAGTGTTACTACCTGGCAAGGGTGTATCAGTTGCTTTCATATTCTTTAAATCATCCTCAATCAAAAATGAATTCTTGATGGGGCTCTCCTTGGGTATGTCAACAATGTGAACCTTAGATGTGTCCTGTGTTTTCACTTCCTTTGGAGTTCTAGTCTCCATTTTATTTTGTTTGATTTCAGGTTCAACAACTTTCAAAGTAGTAGCATCCTTTCCTTCATCCTTGTCGGGCAACAATCTAAACAGTATCTTCCAAATTTTGATACTTTCTTGTACAACATCTTCAACCTTGTGTTGAAGAATTAGATAAGCTCTAAGTTTGGGATCAAACTTACCTCTGTATTGCTCAATTATCTATTTGATGTTGGTAGGGGTGAGAGTGGACTCAACTTGTGCTAGTATACTCTCCCTTATTTCCTTTTCTATTTGCAGATCATACTCCCATTTATGTGCAACCCTGTTGCATAGTTCCTTAGGAATTCTGTTTTCAATTCGAATTGGCAGCATCTTGAAAGTGCATAACATTTCAAGAATAGTATCTTCTACTTTCTCTTTATCTCCAATGCTCATGTTCCCAAATTTTAATCTTTTCAACTCATCTACTGCTGCAGAGCTAGTAATCTTATGACATAATTCATCAACAATGAGTTATTGTGTACCTTGTTGTGTAACCTTCCCTTTTACTCCATCACTTTCAGTTTCTTCATCATCATCTTGTGCTAGAACAAGTTTCCTTCTTGACCTCTTCATAACCTTAGTCGGCATTGACTTGGGTAGTGCAGTTTTTCACTTAGTAGATGCAAGAGGCATCTTAGGAGTCTTGGTAGTAGCTCTTCTAGTTCTAGGCCTAAGTGATGGTGTCGATGACACTTTAGGTTTCAACACTCTTTTCTTAGCCGGGGACTCGACAATTACTGGTTTCTTCTCTTTCTCTTCTTTTTCACTACCACTACTTTCACTTTGTACATCTTCTCCCAATCCTTGGGTCAAATCCAGTGGTGCATCTTTCTCATATTCTTTGACATAATTTTCCAAATTTTTCACTATCTTCTTTCTTTTCCTCTTTGTGGTGGCAGCCAATAATCCCAAAGAGATCTTGGATTTGGCTTCATCAAATGTTCCAAAGTAAGGTGCTTTACTATCAATTTCTTCAGCTAAGAGGGCTATAATTGTAGCAATAGCTTCATCTATGTTGAGTTCATAGAGTAATGGCATTAACCATGAAACCCTAGGTAGGACTGCCTGTGCATGAGTAAAATTTGTGTCTACCAGAAAACATATATCCCTGCTGTATTTTTCAATCAAAGACATAGGGACTCTAGTCCTATTTCTCATCTTCCTTTTAAACTCAATGAAATATTTATCCATTATTCCTTTAAAATCATCACCAATCTAATTTATAAATTCATTTATTTGAATAGTGATGGGTTTCTTCTTGTCCCATGTAACATCTCCATGTGTAGGAAAACTCTTCTTGACATAAAAGAACAGACAGATCAGTAAGGAACCAAACTTACACAAAATTCTTTGTTATTCAGATGGAGTTCAAGTTCTTGGAAAGTTGAGTCAGTTGGAACTCGACAAGGTCATACGTGTGTCCTTTCTTGATTATCTTCCATGCCTGGTCCACTGCCATATAGGGGACGCTATCCAATTGACTAGATTGATAGAACTTGTGCGAGATGACTCTAATAGCAAAGTCAATTTTTGGATCAACTATGGTGGAAATTGTCATTCCTCATTTGTTCCAAACTACCTAGGTGTTAGCTTGAATATCGTCCTTTCCTGCACATTTCATCATTGTTTTTCCTTCAATTGTAGGGTAACCAGTGACTTTATGTATCATTTCCTTTGTAATCTTCACTGGTCCATCTTCTAGCCATAAACGCATGTCATGTACTCAACTCAAAATGATCTTTATCCATTCCACTTTAAAATTTTGTGGGAAATTTAGGGCATGCACTAACCCTTGATTGGCAACAACCTTATGTTCTGGCTTCAACACTCTGTTGACACATAGTTTATCATAAGCTTCCCTGATCTCATAATCACTGATTTCTCCAATTTTACACATGTAGCAAGACCTAATGTCATTCATTAATAACACATTCTCTAGAATGGAAGATAGGGCTCCATTTAAATCTCCTTTAATTGCACTCTCCAATATTGCCTTGAATACCTTCAGCTTGCAAACCTCATTCCTTACAAGTTGCACATTAAAAACTTCCATCCCTTGTTTCTTGACTAGTGCAAATGAAGATGAGGCCATTTTAAACAATAATTTTTGAAAAGAAAATATTTACTCGGCAGAGTACCTTTTTCATCAATAACCCTGTAGATAAATTTTGCCGATGACACGCTGAGAAAATTTAGAATCGCCTTTCTTAAACTGGTTTCACAAACTCTGAATCACTCTCTGAAATCTCAAATAGCTTGGTGAAATAAAATTAACGACAACTTTTCACTTTATAGAATTCAAGAAATAGAATTAGGGCCTCATAAATGCTTTGTACCAGTTTGGTGGTTTACAACTATCTCGACAAACTCACAAGCTCGATCGATATAATCATTGTGATACAGCTCGGCGTACATAGCATTTTGGCCATAGCAGGTGCTTGACATACATTGATAGCTCGGTCAAGACACTGATGCTTGGCATAAAAAAAAATGAAATTCTCTATTTTTCTCAGATATGTCCTAATGCATCTTTATCTATGCAAATATGGACTTTTGCTCACTTCTATGTTAGGAACTGATGAAAAGTAAGACTTTGCAAGACTCTGTTCCAAACATACCTTCCAAGCTTAATTAGAAGAGGTGTGATCACTTGATCCATCAGATTGGGTGACCGCAGATGTGCTAGCTTTGCTTGAGTTTTCTTCTTCTTTCTGCCTCCATGTCTTTTCCATCTGATTCTTCAGTTTCTCACAAATATCTTCATTCTGATTATTATCATTGCTCAGCATGGGTGATCTACAATCTTTCTTTAAGTGACTGACCTTATTACATTTGTAACAGACCATGCTTCCATTCATCCAGCTTTTAGATTTGCCTCTAAAATGAGTCTTCATGCAGTTTTCTCTGATGTGTCCATATTTACCACAATAATGGCAATTATACCAAGTGTTGTAATCCCAATTGTAAAAGTTGTGCTTTATGACTGGCTTGGTTTGTTCATTTGATGACCACCTGGGTCTAGATCTGCATTCAAATGCTTTGTGCCCATATTTATGACAATTGAAACAACTTCCTTGAAACTTAGGTGCGGTGGATGAATTGCTAGCCTTAGATCTACATTCATGTGCTTGATGTCCATGCTTCTTGCAGTTAAAACAATGTCCATTAAAATTAGGTTTGGAGTCAGAATTACCATGTTTGCTTCTACATATGTTGGTTGTATGTCCTGGCTTTCCATAGTGATGACATGTGGGCTTGGTGTTCTTTGGTTTAGCAATCTTATGTTCTCCATTCTTTGATGATTCTCCTTCTTCAGTAGATGAATGTTCATTCAGTCCAAGTCTAGATCTATCACCGAATATTCTAGGTGATCTTAACAATTCTTCAAAATATTTTGCAGCTTCATTGGGTTTGTTCATCCTTTCATTGATTTCCTTTTCAGTTCTCAAATAATGTTTCAACTGATCATTTTCAGACCTTAGTTGATTGATTTCCATATCTTTCCTGCCCAATTCCTGATTAACCATCAGTAGTTGATTTACCATATCTAGTTGATTATTAGTCAACCTTTTCATGTCACTTGTTCTTTCATCTAGCCTGATTGCAATTTGTCTTTTGTCTTCTTCAGCCATTGCCTTATCATCTTCAGCTTTCTTTTTTTGTTCCACTAATTCAAAAAGTCTGACAGATTGAATTTCTTGTTCTCTCCTTAGAGTTATGATGTCATCATTTAGTATGGTATTTTTCTCCAGTAGCTCTTTTATAGCTTTATCACTCTCGACAAAGTTACCATTGTCAAATAGTCCAGATATGTCTTCTTCTTTGTACTATGGCTCATTTTGTTGAATTGCAATCTCTCTTCTCTTGCTCAAGGATTTCTTCAATTCTCCTTTGGTTGCTTCTAGTTGCTGTAATGCCAGTTGTACTTCAATCTTTTGATTCTCTATGATCTTCCCCAGTTTATAAGCTTCCATTTTAAGATCTTTTTCCTCAAGTTGTTAGAATTCCTTAAGAGAAACCTTGCAGCTCTGATACCAATTATTGGAAATATAATTGGGAAAGTAATACTGAGAGGGGGGGGGGGGGGTGAATCAGATATTACCTATTTTACCCTTTTAATCTAATAAAACTTTATGCATGACATAAAACAAAACTTGATCATTCTAAGAAACTAAACATATTAAGCAGCATACATGAAATCACTCATAACACCATGATTTTGGTAACCCAAAAACCCTTGAAAGGTAAAACTGGGGTGGGGATGACACCCACAAATCTTCACTACTATAGTAATAAGTTTTGCCTGTTAAGGCTTACAAAATGTGATCAATTCATGATCTACCCTATGAAAGGTCTGCTCTATTAAAAGCTAAAAGACTTATACAGTCTACCTTGTTAAAGGATTTATAAACTTACAACAAAGTAAGCACTCAGTAAAGAGATTACGTAAAGTTTGTTAAGACTACTTGGTTAAAAGATTTACCCTAATACACTGGTTAAAATGTCTTAGTACCTGATCTTTTGGTTTGCACTTATATGCAGATTACAGATCTCCTCTTTACTGTATATTGGTGATCTCTTCTATCTGATCTTTCTTGATTCTGCCCTTTCACTGCTTAGCTCTGTCACTGAACTCTATCTGAATACTTGAATATTCTAAATATACCTCTCTAATTCACACACTTCTCTTGGTTTAGATCTTGACCTTATATAATAACAAAAATGTTTTACCGATTCAAGATCTACGTTTTAGATTTATTTCTATTGCCGCTTAAGCTATACAATTTTCTGATTGGCTCTAGGTATTACATAGGGATCAATGATTATAAGATGGATGCATAATTACCTATGTAAATTACATCAATAAACAAAATACAAAACACCACTATCACCAAAAATGATTTACCTCGATCATTGTGCCATTCCAAACTTGTATGTCATTCCTGGCTAACTCGGCAAAAGTTATTCCTGGCACTCGGCATTAACTATACTCGGCATCTATTAATATTCTCTTTCTCTCAATAATCATTGATATATGTAACTCAGCAAAAACTATACTTGACATATTACAAACACATAGTGACCATGACTTTACTCGGCAGTACTATTGCTCGGTAAGTATACAATACATAACTCAGCCTTTACAAAATGACTCGGTCGTAGTAATGACTGACTATCATTGCCTAGATATATGACTAAGTGTGAAGCACTAATGGTCAACAAAACTATAGAGATCTACAGTGAGGGATTTTGACCCAAATTCCTAAGTTTAAACTCTAAAAAGACTAGAATCCAAACCAAGATAGGACTAAGCATAATATAGACCTCCTAGACACACACACACACACTAGACCTTCTAAGGCCTTCCACACACTCCTGACCTGGCTAGGGTCAGTACAAGCCACACCAAAAACTTATAACTTTGGAGAAACTCCTAGGTGCTCCTGCACTAGAGCACTCCTGCAAGATAAATGTTACATGTCAGAATTCATAAAGGACAAGATATATCAAGAAATAAGAACAATATTGAAAATGCATCAGAAATCACAAAAGGACTCACCTACTAATCAATGGCATGTTGTTGAAGTCCACCTCTCGCAACCTATATATGGACGCCACACTACTACGGTCATAGCATCAAACTGTCACAACAAAAATGAGGTCTTTCCCAAATTGGGTTGATGGATGTAGCCTGTAGAGAGGAAAATATATGACATACCCAATCCTCAAGAAACCTATGTAATAGGGTGTGCAATGAGAATGTGCTCCCATGCCCAGATCTGTAGAACAATAAATCTAGCTGCCATACTCCTTCCACGCCAATATACAATCTCATGTAGCTCATGGTACATGTGGTAGAGCAAGAAAGCTCCCTAATTGAATTATCACGACCTCCTCAACATGTCATAAAGAATGTGGCCCCATCCACACTTGAAGTCCTATTGGCTTTGATCAGGAATTGCCACACAACTAATCGGGCCTACCATAATACATGCTAATGGGTACTCCTGCCCATACTAATAGATCATATAGTCCCATGTGATATGTCACTCCATGATCGTGTCATCAACAAAGATCCTCCTCATAGTTGCAATGCCCTCTAAAGGATCTTGATCGTAATAAACTAGATCACCAACAATTGATAGGCACGGGATACGATACACATCCTCTAATGTCACCATGATCTCACCGATCAAAAGATGGAATGTGTTATGCTCTGAGTGGAAGCACTTTGCTAGTGCTGTGAGTAATCTGTGGTTCACACGGATATCGAGTAGAGTCAGGAGCTTACCTAACCCACACTTATCAAGTAAGGCTAGGTCATTAGGGGAAATAAATAAAGCCAACCATAGTGCATGTGGGTATGCACATCTAAAGATCAGATTAGGAAGATGAATCTGCAACATAGAAAATAAGAAAAAGCATCAATAATCAATATAAATCGAACATCAAGCTATAAAAAATCAACTACTAAGCATCTCTGAAAGGCTACGAAGCTACAAAGAAAGACATAAAAGTTTCTACAAATGATAAAACTTCAAAATTTGGTCCATACGATGAAAGATTTTACCCTTATATGTCATATGATGAAACTCAACAAAGGGGATGATACGATTTTTCAATACAATATAGTTCTCTGTATTGTATGATACAATGGTACTTGTCGTACGATAAAACTCTAAAATAGAAATAATACACATGTTCTAACTAGTTTATCGTACAATAAACCTCAAAGAGGCATGTGATACACTTCTTTTATTGTATGATAAATCGATAATGAAAACCTAAAATATGCTAAAAATGTTAAAAAATAACTAAAATTGACCAAATCACAAAGTGGGATTGGATACTTATCGCTACACCATATGCTCGAGGCTGGTTGTGACATCTCTACAAATCGAATCAATGATTTTGGATAGGAATCTACATCTTAATTGCTCTAAAAGGCTCTAGGTTATCAAAGTCAATTGTAGCAAATGATTTAAAAATGACCCCTTTGAGCTCCTTTTATAGATTTTGACCTAATTTTCAAAGTGCTTAACATCCCGCAAAAAAATGCACCCCTAGCTAATTTCAACATTTTGAATCCATTTTTGTGATCAAAATCAAAATTTGAGATCGCTTACCTAGTCAAATTCCAACGTCAACCCTTCTTGGTCAAATGCAATTGACCGCTATCACTTCTCGCTCGCTTCCACCTCCATTTATCAAACCTCTAAGGTCAATCTTATGCAAATATATTGAATCCAAGTAATTTCATTATGGTCAAACTTGGTTAAAATACTGTCAAATATGGTCAACAAGACCTCCAAATGGCTTCAAATGCACTTTAATATTTTATAAATCTATTGGCAACCTAATCTTATCGATCCTAATCTATGTCAGTATGCTTTCAATCAAATTGGGCTCTAACCTCTTTTCCTGATTTCAATTTTGATCCTGAAGCAACATGACAATATAGAAAATCTTCTTCTTCAAATCAATCCTAGTCAATAAATCAATTCAAGACTCATGGCTTGGGGCATCTCATCTTCATCTAGAATCATATCAAGTTGAGATTCTCTCCATCTCTTTGAAAAAGTGGTCTCATCACTTCATATTAGGTCACTTTGACATGCATCTATTTGATTTCTTGGGGCATGTCAGGTTCATCAGGACCCATATCAATCTGCCATCGTTTGTGGGGCATATCAGGTTCATCATAACTCATATTAATCTCGTATTATCCCTAAATCATCTGATTGGATTCCTTAAAATCCTTTTCAAAGAAATTATCTCAAATATTTGACAAATATTCAGTCTCATCACTTCATATCAGGTTGGATACTCTCATCTTCCTCATTAGTCTTTCGTCAATCAAGTCTAGAGCTGATATCTCTTTATCGATCTTTGTTCAATTAAGTTTAGAATCAGTTCTCCTTATCATAAATAGTCTCATCACTTTACATCAAGTTGTTCTTTGATCTAGATTCAATCTATTCTTTGAAATAACACGTTGCTCACACATCAATTCAAAGAGGGGCAAATGCAATCACCTAAAATTTGTCTAGTAGAACCTAAGCCCCTAATCTCAATTAAATTGCCTTAAAAAAAATTCTAAAATTCAAAGGCATAATTGCTAGACATAATTATGTAAGCAACCTAAATAATCCCCCTTGCATAGTTGAAATTATTTCTAAAATCAAGCATAAATCATTTCTAAAACTTAAAAAAATCATTTAATTGTCAAAACTTACCTTTAATATAGTCCTTGCACTTTTATTAAAAAGAACACTTTATGCAGCTTAATCTTGATTAATTGACAATTAGAAGGGGAATTGTTATTTTGTCTTATTTTCCAATCAAGCTTGGCCAATAAAAAATCTTGAATCCTCTCACATGGATTGATATTTCTCACTACTCATCTCTACCTAACATCTTTTGCCTCTTAATCTACACCCTCCATTAATGAGACAATTCCTTTAAAAGGAAGCTCTTCCTTGGCTCAAGGATTCCATATAGATTATCTTATTTATTGGCATACTTGTTTTCTTGCATTCTAGAGTAATTTATGCTATTTTGAATACCTAGTTCTTAGATACCTTCATTATATGCTCATAATATTGCATTTTTAATCTAGTTTACTTTCTTAAATTGTTTATCATAGCATAGTTTCTTTCATTTTCATTCTAGAATACTATTTTTTTTGCATCCATGCTAACTTTGTTCTTTCATTTTTTATCATTGTTAATCTTGCATTCTAGTTTCATTCCTAGATTTGCATTGAATTTGAATCTTCCATTTTGGAGTAGTCAAGTCACTAATCCTTCATGCCAATTTGATGAGCAACATAAATGGATTAAACTTGCTTCAACTAGGAAGTAATAAGCCTCTTTTGATGGTTTAGTCGGTTCATTTGATATGGACTCCTATAGCTAAATTCTTGAACTAATGGTTTATTAAATGTTGTTTTCCTTTCAATTGATTACCAATATTTAACCACACATTTATCTCATATGAAGGATAGTTTGTACTTGAGTAAAAGTAGTCAGAATTATTATGCCTTAGGTTTGCATCAAAAAACCCTCAAGAAGGGTCCTTTAGATAAGATCTTGGAAGTAGGACATAAGCTAGATCATGTGAAAGTTAAGTTAATTGGTGAGAGTATGGTAGAATTTAGTTTAGTGAATACTATTGAATCTCATTTGTCCCACTCCTATAAATGATTTTTATATCATGAAATGTGATAGGTATGAATAGAATCCCTAGACAAAAGACTATTTGTGAGCTAATTGGCTCTCATTCTCTAGATATTATTTTAATTTATGAAACTAAGTCGATAGTTGATGGTTTTCTAAACAAAGCTCCATGAGTTTGGTCACATGGTATGTGCTAGTGTGTCAAGGATTAAAGAAATTTAGGGGGTATTGCATATTTATGGAACCCAAAGAATATTATTCCTCTATGGTGGATCTCAAGCTGCACTTCTATTTCTTTTGTTTCTTCTAGTTTGGATTTTTGGGAAAGTTGCCTTTTCACTAATGTCTATGCCCCTACTGATCTCTTGGGTAAGGCACAAATTTGGACTCACATCAAATACGTGTGCTCCTTGATGCCTCTACTTTCATGGGTTGTGGTTTGTGACTTTATTAATTTAAACCTTTTAATCATAGACCAGAAAGATAAACTTGAAAGCATAGAATCACAACACTACATGAACACAATAACACTGAGATTTTTGTCATGGAAATGTTGTTAGGGGAAAAAAACATGGTGGGGATCAAACCCACAAGATGATGTACTCTATTAAATACCCTATTAAAGGTATAAATGGAATGCACATGCATTCAAGTACACTTCCTAGAGCTCACTGCTCAATTACAACAAGGGAAGGCTCACTAGCTTATAGATCAACTTGGACAATAATCCAATATGTGGACAATAATCCACTCTTGATGAACTGACTGGTAGCATCTTTAATATGCCAACATGGCTCCAATGAAGTAAAAAAAATCTCTACCTCAATTGTAGATTCCACTCATATATTTTCACACAGTCACCAATATATCATGCTCGCAGATGTCCATGCCTTCACACATACAAATGATTACATAGTTTTATAAATTTCATCAACCTATTTCTACAAGGTCTATTAGGGACCTAATTACAAAATATTAATTCATTATAAGTTAATATACAATTTGATCCATTAGATGTCAATTAAGACATAGAAATGATCCATAAATCATCCTTGAACATGCAACAATTCCATATCACACCATGATCCATCACAACATGTTACACCATGTCAGCCAAGAGTGTAAAGAATAATAATCAATAAACTTTATCACACTAGAAACATAGATTGTGATCCTCAAATCAATAAACCAACCATGTCAAGGACACAAGTCTAGGTCCTAAACATGTCATAGCCTTCACATCTTGAAATACTTTCATACCAATCCACACCAATCTGAATACTATCATACTATCTCTTCCTAAACATAAAAATATCAGTCTCTGATAAATCACTTATAACTATCTCAAATAATCTTGTGAACCTCTACAACTTGACAAAGATTAGGTACATACAATCCTTAACACATTTATAGCTTCACACCATCCGAATTGAAACATAGTAGCCTCACTGATCCAATCCAATCATTGAACATTCTTGCAACATCTTTGCAACACTATCACAACAAAGAAATATGTTGGCACAAATGATAACACATCTCTCAAATATGTAATAGCAATCTCTAAAGTACATATATACACAATATCCCAACAACCTCCCCCTTTGGCATTGATGACAACATATATTGTAAAAAACTAATCAATACCAAACAATACTTCTCTCTGATCACTTCCTATAAAGATTTAGAAACTAGGTATAATTTCAGACTCAGGGATTGGACATCCAATAGAGTAGCTTATCCTCTTTATGGAAATTCATTTAGTAAGTTAGACAAGGGACGTATCACTTGAAATGGGCCAGCAAAGTATATGCACCAAGTATTATTTAGCCATGCATTATCGTTGGTGCAGGAAGTAAATGTTGAAGGAAAACTATACTATAATTGCAAGAAATGAATACTAAAGTAATGCTTAAGCTGAAGTTTGGGGAAAAGTAAGTGCTGTAATAGAAGCTACAAGAGTATAACTATTAATAAGACATGCAAATTCTTACAAACTATGCCATGATACTTCTGCTATTCTATGACTTTGGCTGCATGAGTCATTAGCCAATCTGTAGCTTTGGCTACAGGAGCAGTTCAGTGTTGGGCACTTAATCAACAAAAATGTAGTAAATGATTCTAGCTAATATGAATCTATTTTACTATGGATTTCTCACCAAGTGGCCCCCCTTGGACGAGTATCCTAAATCACAATTACACTCAACTGAACCAATACTTCATTTTATTGATTGATTATCAAAGTACAAAGTTCTCATAACACAGTGAAACTGACTAAAAGCTATTTCTATATATTTGACAATGCCCTTTGTTGTTGTGCTCATGTAGGAGTAGGGCTTTATTTAAAGGGAAAAACTTCTAACTAACTTCTAACCACACCGTAGAAATAGGCAGATCTTTATTACAATATTAATGACTAGAAAGAGGGAAAGCTTTAAAGACTAAACATATTGATCCCAAAGTGGAGGAGAGAATTGCCATGATAGCAAATCCAACTTCTATTCATGCTTAGATCCTCTTGGAGAAATTAGCATGCCGCCTAACTCATCACAAAGACTGCAACCTTGCTTCTTCAACATGCGCTACATTGAATGTTTTTCTGTTGAAAGCTGCAGGAAGATCGGGCGGAACACTTAATGGATGAATGCTCCAGACCTGGTCAAAAACAAAATTTGCTATTCCAATGCACTATGCCTTTAAAGGTTAGGATAAGATATTTATGATAGTAATTATCAGAACATGCATAATCAATCACATTCAAACATCTACTCTTACTTATTCAAAACACAACATTAGCTTTCAGATCAAGAAATATAACATTTTATCCAAGCATAGTATATTAAGTATGTTTGAACCATGTTAAATGTATGTTGGTAGCATGCCATATAGTAGCAGAAAATCATAAGAGTCTTTGCGGTAAATGTATCAAAATGCACAAAAAGGTATAGCAAATATTATCCTAAGGCATTCTAAAGTATGGCATTAATATGCCTCATCATTTTTGCCCCCTACGAAGACTAGTGCCTGTTCTCAGGCATTGAAGAGTTTTTAATCTTTGCTAGCACTTTGAAGTCACCTTCTTGTGTTTGCTTGGTCATCTAGCTGTGCACACTCTAGTAGAATCCATTCATCCTGTCTAATCTGAATCATTAGCTTAGTTCTGAATCCTCATCCATCTCTTCCTCTATACAATTATAAAGTAGCCACAAGAGCACATGCGGTTGGAATGTGAGAGGCATCCAACGCTCTGGTCTTGGTTGTCGGCCCAATTCTATATACCAACAGACTCTCTACATGGAAGCCCTAAAATTCATGATGTTGTGGGGCTTTGCCTTTTTCAGAGACATAGGTAATTTGGCCCACCTCTTTTGTAACCCATCTGCTGCCCTGTTTCCATCATCTAGAGATAGTCTCTCAACTTTTGCATGTACCTATTCCCATTTTGCCAAAATTTGCCTTCTGTGAGTGGAACCATGCAAATCGTAGACTATGTGTAGCCAATCACAATAAAGGCATCTAGGGTTTTTACTTTCAGGGTGTAATGGAAGTGAGATATTACGCTCAAATGCTCTATATTTGGTTAATTGTTCTCCATAGTAAATTTCATTGTTGACCTAGGAGAGTAGTGTAGTCAAATGTATATCACCCAAAAACAATAGGGGATTCCATTCTATGTTTGAGGGAACGACATAGTGATGCAGGTATAACTCAAAAAGAATATTTTTGATGAATTCAGGTGACTCCTCGTATGCATCCATAAAGGACTTAGGGGCATCTATGTCAAGATTCAAATCTTTGACAATTATCATAAACTAAAATAGTAAAAATTACTCTCTTAAGCACAAAGCATACACCCGCGGGGGTGGTCGACACTCTATGACCTTTGGAACCAATTTGACAACTAAATCTATCTTTTCCTGTAGGAGTGTAATTTCTTGTTTTTGTTGACCTATTTCCATTTTCAATTTGTCCCTCTCTATGGCCCACATTGCCCTTTCATATTGAATTTTTTGAAAATAATCCAAGGACAAGGAATGCACGGTTACCTGATTTTGACCTCTTTGTGGACCTGCCTGCCCTAGTTCTATTTCTTGTCCCCTTTGGTGAACCGATGCAGAAGCTACAGGTATGTCATCTATTTTTGTTTTGCTTGGATGAGAGGAGGAAACTTTAGAATCATTCTTTTTCGCCTTTTCTTTTGGTACTGCAACTGCAGGGTCCTTCATCATAACATCTTCTTCCATGGCTGGATTCTCTTATTGTGGGTTTGAATTCATGGGTTCCGCATTCAGAACTTCCTAATTTGAACCAACCATTTTAGGTGAGTTATTTTTCTTTTTCTTTGAATTTAAATGGACACTATGCCATACTGGGTGTTCTTCTGATGTTGCGGAACACTTCTTTGGGGTAGATTTTACCGAGGCAAATGTAGCTGCAGGATGAACAGGGCTACCACCTACCTCATAACCAGACATTTTCTCTTTCCCTTTTTCATTTTTCTTGGCTCCTTATGTACTATAATTTCCTTCATAACCCTCAAAATTTTCTTCCTCGAGATTGGGGTTTGGAGCGTCCTTTGTTATGTCCTCTTGATGTGAAGGAGGGTTTTCTTGAACTCTTTCTGGACTATCCTGAATAGTAAGATTTTCTTATGCTCCATGAGGCTTGAGATGTGGTCCTACAGGTTCTGGATGTGCCCTATTAAGTTGAACATGAGGGGCAACAAGAAATTCATCCCAATTGATGGGAGAATTGTCACGAAGGGCCTTTTCTACCAGTAATTTGATCAACCCATGATGGGTAACAACATTCTGCCTGCCCTTCCTTACTTCATCAGAGCTCAAATTTAGTAGGGAATATAACACATTGGGTACATTAACTAAATGCCCATGCTACAAATGACTCAATAATTAAAATGTACAACATGTAGAAATGAAAACCTTCCTTCACAAGTGATATATCTAATAATATGAACAACAAATTATAGGAAATCTCCTGGAAGAGAAAACATTTTGGTACATCGTTTACTACTTTCAAGTGCATTGTCTGTTGGCAGGGAGAACTTGGCTTTGGCCGCATGAGCATCATGACCATGAGGGAAATGCTCTCTGGTAGTAGGAAGTCTAAAGACTTCTGCTATTTGCACTTTAGAAGCTTCAATCCACAACCCCTTCACATATGCAACACCATTGTTGAATGTCTGCAGGAATTCAACTGCCACAACCTCATCAGAACCATTTAACCTGATGAAGTAACTGAGCCAGCCCACATGATTAAACTCACTAAAACTAGCTTGATCCTACAACAATGATGTGTGACTTGCTGGCTCCGACCAGATAGGTTGTCCACCCATATTTGCTAAGAATATCTACAACCCTCTATTCTTGACTTCAATTCGTTCACAATTCTCAGCTCCCAAAATCCTTAATCCAGGCTTAATTTAGAAATGTTTACTATTTGTAGTAAGGGTGAAAAATGAAAGATACAAAAATTATGAACATTGAAGTGAGCTTTAGTTTCTAGGGTTTTATAAAAGAGACTGAAATCCAAGGTTGGTGGATTAATGATCAAGTTTACGACTTATGGGCTATTAATGAAAATTAATTCAAAATCATGGGAAATTTTTTTTAATCACATGCCAATGTACTACCCCCTATGAAAATGATACAAGTGTCCTCACTGGCATGGTTTAAAAGTACAACCATGCTTGGATATAACTAGTATATTAAATGAAACATAAAAGATAATGATGTGTAAATAAGTACAGAGCATTTGAAAGAATAGATAATCATGCGTACCTGATGTGAAAGTGTCATAAATATCAAAACCCAAAAATATCAACTCACGCGTATCATACAATGAGAAGTACAGGGCGGAAATGACATGATATGACAGATGAATGTGAAGTAATGAAAAAGGTGATGAGATGGATCTTTTATTATGGGAAAGAATATTTTCACAAAAAATGAAAATTTTATTATGACTGCATGTATGCAGAATTAAAGTGATGATTTGATGGCTCGTGCAGTGGTAGGAGAATGCTCTCAAGAGGAGGTCCATCTACCTTGTGAATGTTGTCAGCTAGAGGAGGTTCAAATTGTGTGGTGGGTTCAACGGTCGAAGGAACATGCTTTGCTGCAGGAGGTTCAACATTGGCAGGAGAAATCTCAAACTGCCGCAGGAACTCAACTTTTGTTTGTGGTTTACAATACAGATGGAGTCTGTGCCCATTGACCAACAATTTAAAATGTACTAGGTCAATTGTTGATAGCTGAACTGCACCTAGCATAAACATTTTCTATTTCATAGGGACCTAGCCATCGGGTAGTGAGCTTACCTTGGTTTTCTTGATAGTGAGAATCATATAGGAGAGCCCAGTCACCAGGAGAGAATCATTTATTCAGAATGTGGGAATCATGCCATCATTTTCATTGTACCTAGATCATCTCAGTGTGCTGTAAAGCGGCTTTCCTCATTTCATCTAGATGCTCAAATTCTAAGGGCATTACAACATGTTTTCCATAAACCAACTCAAATGGTGTGAAACTAGTTGTGGTTTTTGAAGTTGTTCTATAGGCCCATAGAACTTCCTGCAACTGTGTGCTCCAATCTTTCTTATGTAGTTGCACCATTTTGGTCAAGATAGCCTCAATTTCCCTATTGGTAACTTCAACTTTCCCATTCGCCTGTGGATGATATGGACTGGATGTCCTATGGTGAATTTTATATTCATTCATAAGTGTAGTGATCAATGTGGAAGTGAATTGAGCATCCTGATCTGTAACCAACTCTCTTGGAACACCATAGCGTGTGAAGATATCTTCATACAAAAACTCAAAAACTTTTTTATCTTGAGCATGTTTCATAGCTCAGACTTCTACCTATTTAGTCACATAGTCAGTGCATAAAAGGATGTAGGAATTGTCATTGGAAGATGGAGTAATAGGCCCTACAAAATCTAATCCCCATTTGTCATATGGAGTTGCTACCACATTGGAAAGAGGGGCATTTCATCAGATTTTTTTGATCATCCCATCCTTTGGCATCAGTAGCATTTCCTTGTATAGATGACTACATCTCTATGGAGTGTTGGCTAATAATATCTTGTATTCAATATCTTGATTTATGTTCGCTTAGATACAAAATGTCCTCCATAAGGCTCATTATGGCATGCATGAAGGATGTTATAAGTTTCATCCTCCCTTACACACCATCTCAATATTTGGTTAGGTCCATTATAGAAGAGACAGTCAACAATCCATGAAAAATTGAAAGTCTTTTCTATGAGAAGCAATATCTGCTTACCAAGGTGTTTTAGCTAAAATGGAGAACAAATGATCATCAAGGAAGCTATCATCAATAGGTTGAGGTTCATCTATGTTCTACAGTCACGAGAGGAAATCTGTGACTACATTGGATTTGTCTGGCTTGTCCACTATAGTGATATCAAACTCCTGCAATAATAGAAGCCATCTAGCTAAGAGACCTATGATAGAAAGCTTATTAGCAAGATATTTAATGGCTACATGATCTGTATGCACAAAAATTTGATACCTTGTTATGTAGTGGTAGAATTTATTGAGTGCAAAGATGACTGCCAGGAGCTCTTTTTTGGTGACCGTATAATTCAATTCAGCTCCTTGAAGATTCTTGCTGATGAAGTAAATAGCATGTTCAATAGTATCCTCCTTTTGGCCTAGCACAACTCATATGGCATGATCTGAAGCATCAATGTGTATATGGAATAGAAGTTCCCATTGGGGCCCGCGCAAGACTGGGGCTATTGTAAGGACTGTCTTAAGCTACAGGAAGGCTGCTTCATAGTCTAGGGTCCAATTGAATTTAGAATATTTAGTGAGTAGAGTGTGAAGAGGACTAGCCATTTTACTGAAATCCTTTATAAACCTTCTATAGTAGCCTACATGTCCAAGAAAACTTCGAACATCATTTTTCTTGGTTGGTGTGGGAAGGTTTTGAATGATCTCAATCTTGGCCGGATCCACTTGTATTCCTGCTACAGATATATAGTGGCCAAGTACTATCCCTTCTTGCACCATCATGAAGCATTTCTCACTATTGAGAGATAGATTATGTTCTTCACATATTTTCAGGACCTTTTCAAGATTTCTTAAGGCTTCTTCATAGGTTTCACCATAGGTTGTGAAATTATCCATATAGATCTCCATACAGTCATGAGAGATATCAGCAAAGATGCTGATGACTGCTCTTTGAAAGGTTGCTAGAGCATTACAAAGACCAAATGAAAGAATAAAATAGGCAAAAGTTCCCCAAGGGCAAGTGAAAGTTGTCTTCTCCCGATCTTTTGGAAAGATGTGGATTTGATTGTACCCACTATACCCATCTAGGAAAGAAAAGTACTTTTTGCCTACTAGAGAATCCAGGACTTGGTCAATGAATGGAAGGGGAAAATGGTCCTTTTTGGTTGCATTATTGAGTTCCCTATAGTCTACACACGTTCCATTTGCCTCCTTTTTTGGGCACAATTACTAATGCAGAAACCCATTGACTATCAGATATTTGGTAAATGAATCTAGCATTGAGAAGTTTTTGCAAGTCTATTTTAATTATTTCTCTTAAGGCTGGATTCACTCGCCTCTGGAATTGCCTTACTGGAGGTTTATCTTCTTTTAGATAGATCTGATGAGTGCATAGTTTTGGATCCAAACCTTTCATGTTAGAATAATCCCAAGTAAATGCTCTAGTATGGGCTTTCAGTGTCTTAGTCAAAGATGTTTGTTGCTATGTAGTTAATTTTCCATTGATGTTCAGGTAACGTTTAGGGGAAACCTCTATTTGCTTAGTCAACTCTATCATAGATGCATCTATAAAAGAGGGTACTTGTATCTCATGGGGAAGCAATTGGTGATAGAGCTCTTTGGCTGCAGGAGATGGCCATTGGCAATCTAGGTTTAAAACTTGTAGAGAGTGTACACACTAAATAGTGCACTTCTCTAAATCATTGCTTCCAAGAGAATCCATGGATTGGAAACCTTGAGAAATTGATTTAGAGCTCCCCAGGCATGAAGTGCAAGGGTGTTAAGAATGCTCTCAGCTAGAGCTATTAAGCCAATAACCTTGCTAGTAAACCATGCAATGGGAGATTCAAATGAAGACAAGGGCAAGAATGCCAATATCCCCAAGAATCAATGGAAATGCAAATGCAATGCAACTATGCTAGAAATGGAAATGCAAGCTAAGCTATAAAAATGAAAGAACAATGCAACTAAGCTATGAAAAGAAAGAGCAAGTGTTACAAATCCTTCCTATTTAGACTATGTGAGATCTAAGCTAGAGCTTGAAAGGAAACTAATCTAAGAAAGCATAAACATGAAGCTAAGCTAAGAATGCAAGAGTGAAAGATAAATGTAGAAAGAGCTCCAAAAGGCTCCAAAGTCTTCAAAAGCCCTAAAGTCTCCAAGAAATTCTGCAGCATAAAGTTAGCATAAAAAGTTGGGGATCTAGAATGAAGAAGAGAGCTCTCCTTTTATAAGAAATGAGAAGGAATGGACCATGGAGATTAAGAGGAAAAAGATTTAATAAATGGTGGAGCATCAAAGAGGAGAAATCCATGTGCACAAATATCCTCCAATGAGAAAATAAGAGTTTGTCTTTTGTGCCCATATGAGACAAAAAGTGTTTTTTCCCTTTTTTGTAAAATAAGAATAATGCTTTATTTGTGCAACTTAGGATAAGAGGAAAAGTGGGGGGCTTTTTATTTAATTAAAAGAGGAGGAAAATCCTTTTAATTAAATAAAGACTTTAGGATAAAATGGTTAGCCCATAGAAAATAATAAAATAAATGATAGAACTAGGATTTGATCAAGAATAAGCAATTGATGATTTAGCAAAAGGGGCTAACAGTCTAGATGACCATTTTTGGGTGATTACATTTTCCCCTCTTTGAATAATGTGTGATCGATCTGGGAACACATTACATCAAATAATAGATCAGTGAAGAAGGAAATAGAGATCTAACTCCAAAGTATGAAGTGTAGAGAGAGAAAATCCTGCATGGTCAGCCTGGTAGCGACAGTACTGAACACTTAGGAAAGAGATTGATAGTATCAGAACTCGAGATGAGAACTAACATGTCAAGCACAAAGATAGATCGATCAGAGAAAATGGAAAGGTCAAGCATATGCTCTAAAGAATATCCCATAGAAATATGATGTGTCTGCCCCCTCAGGATCGAAAATGAAATTAGGTAGAGGGAAGGCAGAAGCAAGAGCAACATGATCAAATCACTAGAAATCATAATCGAAGATGAAAGATAAGAGAATAACCATCAAGCAGTGAAGTTATGCCCCAGTCAAGACCTTAGAGAGAGATGAATGAAATGAATGAAAGACTAGAAGGGTGAGAGAGATGGAGATGAAGAAGGAAAGGATGCCCTAGTGAAGATCGAAGGATCAGGCCTCAAAAGGCCAGCCAACTACATGGAATAAGGAGAAAAGTGATTTGGATGATCAAGGTGAACTCATATTTTGGTTTCGATCCTAAAATGAAGAGAAAATGATGTGATATGAAAGACAAGAAGCGAAAGACATGATCAGGAATAAGTGAAAGGTGAGCACAATTGACCGACAGGTCCATGAAAGATGAAAGGAGAGCTCTCTCCATATGCAAGATGCAAAATGAAATTAACATGAACCTAAGAATGCAAGCTACTATAAAATGTGGTTTACTTGCAAGGTCACAAAGCTATTAGACTCTAATATTCATCATCGAGTGTTATTGGTAGTGTCGCAAGATCATACAATACACACTAGTATAACTATGTGGATCTGAATATGATCTATATCAGATAGGAATGTGGAAATCTCACCTAGGCATCAAAGACATGTAGGTCAAGATGACTAGTGTAGTGAGGCTCCTTAAGTTTGATATAGCAAGATTATACTCGCATCGAGACACAAGGAAAGTCAAGATGGCTAGAAGTATGCACTTGCGAAAAAAATAGTCAAGGATAATACCTTGTAGATCCTAGTGTCAAGTGGAACCAGCATAAATGCTCATGACAATGAGGATCAACAAGATATACCCATAGGCAGAAAAAGAAATAAAACATGTTCTCATGCCCCCAGTCTTCTAGCTCGGCATCATCAAAAACTATTAGGGAGAGAACACTCATCAAAGAAATCATCATAGATAGCACACAAAGAAATAAAGTCAAGCAAATTTCAGCAAGTCAAGTGTTTAAGTGCATGTGTGTAGGTCATAGAGTCAAACTTTGAGTATCACATCTGGTAGTGAGAAATATCACATCATCCAAGACTGCAGGTAGGATATTTGATAAGTGTTGAGAAACACTTGACGCTAGGGGAAGTGTTGAAAAACACAATTGAGGAGTGTTGAAAAACACCATTGGAACCAAGTTTCCCAAGAAACCCAAACGCACAAAGAGACCCAAGATAAGCTCAAAATAGCAGATGCCCCCTAGACTAAGACAAGAGTCAATTCCAGGTTGGGAGAGGCAAAGTGAGAAGTGGAGCGAAGGAGCGCCATACAAGACTAATAGACATAGGTTTTTTTCACCACTTGATAGATTTTTTTTAGGACTTTTTTCAATTTTTTCTATCAAGTGGTGAAAACCTAGAAATAGGCACTGCTTGAGACCCTTTGCACCTATATCTATCAGTCTTGCGTGGTGCTCCTCCGCTCCACTTTCTGCTTTGCCTCTCCTAGCCTGGAATTGACTCTTGTCTTAGTCTAGGGGGCATACATTGTTCTAGCTTATCTTTGGTGTCTTTGTGCATTCGGGTTTCTTGGGCCTCTTGGTTCCAATGGTGTTTTTCAACACCATTCCAATTGTGTTTTCCAACACTTTCCTAGCATCGAGTGTTTCTCAACACTTATCAGATATCCTATCCACAGTACTGAATGATGCAATATTTCTCACTAGCAAATGTGATACTCAAAGTTTGACTCTATGACCTACACACACGCACTTAAACACTTGACTCGCTGAGACTTGTTTGACTTTATTTCTTTGTGTGCTGTCTATGATGATTTCTTTGATGAGTGTTCTTTCCCTAAGAATTTTTCAATGATGCATAGCTAGAAGACTGAGGGCACGAGGACATGTTTTATTGCTTTTTCTGCTTGTGGGTATATTTTGTAGGTCCTAACTGTCACTAGCATTTATGCTTGTTCCACTTGGCATTGGGGTCTACAAGGTATTATCCTTGAATATTATTCAAAAGTGCATGCTTATAGTTGTCTTGAATTTCCTTGTGTCTTGATGCAAGTATAATCTTGCTATATCAAACTTAGGGAACCTCACTGCACTAGTCATCTTGACCTACATGTCTTTGATGCCTAGGTGAGATTTCCACATTCCTATCTGATATAGATCATATTCAGATTCACATAGTTATACTAGTGTGTATTGTATGATCTTGTGACACTACCAATAACACTCGATGATGAATATTAGAGTCTAAAAGCTTTGTGACCTTGCAAGTAAACCACTTTTCATAGTAGCTTGCATTGTTAGGTTCATGTTAGTTTCATTTTGCATCTTGCATATGGAGAGAGCTCTCCTTTCATCTTTCGTGGACCTGTTGGTCAACTGTGCTCACCTTTCGCTTATTCCCAATCATGTCTTTCACTTCTTGTCTTTCATATCACATCATTTTCTATTCATTTCAGGATTGAAACCGAAGTCTGAGTTCACCTTGATCGTCCAAATTGCATTTCTCCTTCTTCCACGTAGTTGGCGGATCTTTTGAGGCCTGATCCTTCAATCTTCGCTAGGGCATCTTCTTTTCTTCATATCCATCTCTCTCATCCTTCTAGCCTTTCATTCATTTCATTCATCTCTCTAAGGTTTTGACTAGGGCATATCTTCACTGCTTGATGGTTATTCTATTATCTTTCATCTTCGATTATGATTTCTAGTGATTTGATCATGTTGCTCTTGCTTCTGCATTCCCTCTACCTAATTTTGCTTTTGATCCCGAGGGGGAAGACACATCATATCCTATTGGCTATTCTCCAGAGCATATGCTTGACCATTCCATTTTCTCTGATCGATCTATTGCACTTGATATGTTAGTTCTCATCTCGAGTTCTGATACTGTCCATCTCTTTCCTAAGTGTTCAGTACTGTCGCTACCAGGCTAACCATGCAGGATTTTCTATCTCTCTGCACTTCATACTTTGGAGTCAGATCTCTATTGCCTTCTTGTCTGATCTATTCTTTGATGTAATGTGTTTCCAGATTGATCACACATTAGTCAAAGAGGGGCAAATGTAATCATCTAAAAATGGTCACTTGGGCTATTAGCCCCTTGCTAGCATTATTTGCTAAATTATCAATTGCTTATTCTTGATCAAATCCTAGTTCTATCATTTAATTCAATTATATTCTACGGGCTAACCATTTTATCCTAAGCCTTTATTTAATTAAAAGAAATATTTCCTCCCTTTTTATTAAATAAAAAGTCCCCACTTTTCCTCTTATCCTAAGTTGCACAAATAAAACATTATTCTTATTTTATAAAAAGAAGAAAAACACTTTTTGTCTCATATGGATAGAAAAGTCAACTCTTATTTTCTCATTGGAGGATATTTGTGCACATGGATTGCTCTTTTTTCAAGCTCCACCCTTGATTAAATAGTTTTCCTCTTAATCTCCATCGTCCATTCCTTCTCACTTCCTATAAAAGGAGAGCTCTCCTCTTCATTCTAGATCCCCAACTTTTTATGCTAACTTTATGTTGCAGGATTTCTTGGAGACTTTAGAGCTTTTGAAAACTTTGGAGCCTTTTGGAGATCTTTCTACATTTAGCTTTCATTCTTGCATTCTTATCTTAGCTTCATGTATATGCTTTCTTAGATTAGTTTCCTTTCAAGCTCTAGCTTAGATCTCACATAGTCTAAATAGGAAGGATTTGTAACACTTGCTCTTTCTTTTTATAGCTTAGTTGCATTGTTCTTTCATTTCCATAGCTTAGCTTGCATTTCCATTCTTAGCATAGCTTGCATTTCATCTCCATTTGGATTCTTGAGGATATTGGCATTCTTGCCCTTGTCTCATTGAATCTCCCATTGCATGGTTTACTAGCAAGGTTATTGGCTTAATAGCTCTAGCTGAGAGCATTTTTAACACCCTTGCACTCCATGCCTAGGGAGCATAAATATAGAGCTATTAGCAAAGCTAAGCTAAGAATGCAAGAATGAAAGCTAAATGTAGAAAGATCTCCAAAAATGTACACACTAAATAGTGCACTTCTCTAAATCATTACTTCCAAGAGAATCCATGGATTGGAAACCTTGAGAAATCAATTTAGAGCTCCCTAGGTATGGAGTGCAAGGGTGTTAAGAATGCTCTCAGCTAGAGCTATTAAGCCAATAACCTTGCTAGTAAACCATGCAATGGGAGATTCAAATGAAGACAAGGGCAAGAATGCCAATATCCCTAAGAATCAAATGGAAATGCAAATGCATTGCAACTATGCTAGAAATGGAAATGCAAGCTAAGCTATAAAAATGAAAGAACAATGCAACTAAGCTATGAAAAGAAAGAGAAAGTGTTACAAATCCTTCCTATTTAAGCTATGATTTATTTTTATTTTTTATTCTTGCCCTTGTCTCATTGAATCTCTCATTGCATGGTTTACTAGCAAGGTTATTGGTTTAATATCTCTAGTTGAGAGCATTCTTAACACCCTTGCACTCCACGCCTAGGGAGCTCTAAATTGATTTCTCAAGGTTTTATTTTATTTTCACCATATGTTTTTATAGTGATTTTTTGCTTAGGATCGACAACAAATTTTGACAAACCCAGTTGTTGTATGACATTGAAAGAAACAATATTTAACCCAGCACCATTGTCTATCAGGACTCGGCGGACTTGAGTGTGGTAGACCATAACTTCAATGTGTAAGGCAAGGTTGTGAGGGTGGTTAATAGATGTGTCATCTGCTTTAGAGAAGGAGAGATAGTGAGGTGATGAGATGTGGTTAACCATAGCCTGGAACCTATCTGGGTCAATGTCATTAGGGACATTAGCTGTACGTAGAGCCTTCTCAAGGATCTCCTTGTGCAAAGGGGATAGCTCAAGAAACTCAAAAATAGATATCTGTGCAGGTGTCCGTTGCAACTGATGGACAAGATCATAGCTAGATAAAGCTAAAGGAACTGCTAGTTTGGAAGATGAGGCTTGTTTAGGATCAGGTGTAGTTTTAAGGACCAATTTAGCTTGCCCCCTAGTAACAACATTCAGTGCTTTACTTCAGGAAAATGAACTACCTCATGTTTGCAAGACCAACTTTGGCATACCCTGACCGACTTTATTATCATCTTGAGGTCGCATCATAAGAACACTCTCAACAGGCTCTACCATGCTGATCACAGGTGAATCAGAAGTATATGTGTAGTTGATCTTAGCATCATGATTCTTCTTGTTTGGTTGAGAGGACTCCCCCTTGTCATACTTAGGTAGAGGATCTTTGAAAGCCTGGTGATCAAAATTTTTAACTAAGACATCCATGAGAATTGTGCCTCCGTCAATAAGATCTTGTATAATATCTTTAAGCGTGAAACAATTGTTAGTCTTGTGTCCCTTATTTCTGTGATAGTGGTAGTAATAATCCTCTCTCCACCAATCAGGCTTAACTGGTGGATCATAGGGATGAGTTTTCTCAAGAAGCGTAAGATAATTATTGGCAACGAAAGTCTTAAGAATCACATCATATGGTTCAGCCAATGGGGTATAGACCCATCATCGGAATTGCTTCTTTGGCTTATCTGCATACTGAGGCTTAGGAGCATTTTGAGCATTGACAACTTCTTGTAGTTTTTTTGCGTAAATAACATTAGAAAGGTTGAAAGCAGGCTCTTTAGCTTTAGGGACATCTACAACCCCATCATTGACAACATACTTATTCCTATTCCAAGGTTTGCTCTTGTCTTTGCCATTGCCTCTAGTATCTTTATTAATAACAATATCCCCCTTTCTAATGGCCACATCTTCAATCTGATATGCACTTTCAACCATGTCGTTGAAAGAGGAGAAGAGTTGTTTCCTTAGATCATAATATAGTTCAGGCACGAGAGTGTTGACGAAAATATCAATCTTTTCTCTTTCGGGTAACTGATGAGAATATCGAGAATACATTGACCTCCAACATTTCAAGTAAGTGGCAAATGGCTCACCTTGATTTTGCCTTAGAGCACTTAGATCTATCATAGTGATAGGTTGTTGAATGTTGTACGAATAGTGTTGTGTGAAGCGCATAGCTAACTCATCAAAAGTCTTCAAAGGAGGTGTCAACTTTGCAAACCATTCTAAAACTTGTCCTCTTAAGCTTTGAGGGAATAATCATAGAAAAAATGTGTCTTCATGAAGGAAGTCCATGCTAAGAGTGTAAAAGTGACGCACATGGTCATGGGGGTCACTATTTCCATCATACTTGTCATATTTAGGAACCTCAATATCCCTAGGAAATGGGACCATGTATAGACTCCTATCAAATGGAAGAGCACAAATAGATTCTACAAAGGAAACCTTTGGAGGCTCTCTTTCTATTGCCATTTGGGTAAGGTGTTGATTTGTCTGATGTAGTTCTTCCGTAAGGACTTCCAATTCAGTTGGTACTCTTTGTTAAACAATTTGTCTGACATCATAGCTGGGAGGAAGCTTGTATCCTCTAGAAGTCATATATTGGAAATATTGGTCTCCATTGCACTCTAAAAGATTAAGCATCTTTCGTTGGGAGTCCTCATCTTGTTCAAATGCAATAAGATCCTCACTAGAAATATCATTGTAGGATTTGAGTAATACAAATCCACAAAACCCGAAGATCACCTGCATACAAAAACCTGTTACAACGAAGTAGAGACAAGAAGAGGGCAAGGGATTGAATCAAAAATATGTAGAAGAAAATATCTTTAATTAATGAATGAATAATAATGTACAATGGATCATCCTTATAAAGGAGATCAAAAGCCTTGAAAGGCAAAGTCTAATGCATGCAATAATCAGTTTGACTATTACATGACTAATGCATGAGTTTAGAATAACTAGTGCATGTGCTTTTAACTAAAGCAAAAAGGAGTTGACATCTTAAGAAGGGAGTAAGTATTAATTAATATAATTAATACTTTACTCTAACACCCCCCCTTAAGATGAGAAACAATGTAGCTAAAAACAATGCAAAAAGAAAGCAAAGGAAACTACAGTGCTGAAAGCATAAAAATGGGTCCTGGCAACATGGCCTGATGAGGTACCCAGCACAACCAAATCTCTGTAAAATGGAGAAATAGAGAAAACCCAGTGGGAAAAAACCCTACTCCAAAAAGAGATAGAAAAATGCAGAAAAAGAAATGGCTCAAGAGACTCTCTCAAAACCATAAGTACAACCAGCCCCCCCATGAGAGAGGGATGAGACACCAAAGCCCCCCTAGAATAATGGAACCTCTATGGAAATGATCAAACCAATGGAACTCCAATGCAGAATAAACAAAGGCATGAAACAAGGAAACTCCTGAATGAGAGGTGAAACTGGAAGGCCTAACTGATGCTCAAAGGAGAAAACATGAGGAGCCTGAAAGGGAATCCCCAATGTAGGTGGTGTGACTAGTGTGCTGACACTATCAGGAGAGAGGAGATGAGTGTCCTCTGTAGAATCCTCAACAACTGCACCTAGTGGCTCAATGAATGGAGTTGGAGGGTCAGTTAGTGCTGAAGAAGAATCCTGTTGAAGAGAAAAGACCTCAACAGGATGTGGTGTGGTAGTCATAGTAGTGATCTTAGGAATAATGCAAAGGTTCAAGCGACTTGACTGCACCACATGAGGCTCTCGTGAAAGAGGAGAGCTATGCTCCAATAATGGAGATGGTGGACCAAAGTGTGAGAAGGTGTAGAGACAGGTGGAATGATCAACTGTCTCTGTAGCAACAATACCTCCTATCAGACTATCTTGAATGAAGACTGAATCTGTAGTGAACTCAACTATCTTCCCTGAACCACTGTGTGTAATCTGATAAATCAAAAGAAGGTTTACAGATAGAGATGGAACATACAATACATCATTGAATGTGCCATCCTGAATGCCGACTGAACCTTTCCCGCAGACTTTCAGGACAGTGTTATTCCCCATGAGAATATGAGGAATGGGAGAAGCCTCAACAGTAGAGAAGACCCCTTTAGAAGATGCCATATGGTGAGAAGCACCTGAATCCAGTATCCAAGGGACCTATGAAGGGGATGCAATGGATGCCCATAATGCATGACCCTTTCCTAAATCCTGTCTAGATGTCGAAGATGTGGAGGAAGACTGAAAAGCAGACCCCTGTGAGGTAGAAGAGGATGGAGAGGAAACAGTGCTCTTCTGAAGAAGAACTTGCAAATCTGCAATCTATTTCTCATAGCCATCAAATCTCTTCTGAAAAAAATGTGACTCATCATGAGGTCCCTTCTAACAATAGGAACATGCAGGTCTCTCAGTCTTCTATTTCTCCTTCTTAGAAGAAGATGGTGGGCCAGTAGAGTGTTGAGAAGAGGAATCTGATATCTGTTTTGGCTTCTGCTTCTGCTTTTCTTTGGATGGTTGGGCAACCAATGCATGGTTCTTTGATCCTGTTAGAGAGTCCAATTGAGTAAGCTTGGCTTGCTCTCTAGTCAAACGACCACAGAACACCTCAAAAGTGGGCATGGTGAATGTAGGTCTCAAAGTGTCCATGGTAGAATGAAAGGTAGAAGAGAAGATCTGAAAGTTTCCCCTAAGCTTAGACAGAATTAGATAAATGCACTCTTTATCAGTCTTTTTCTTTCCACATCTATGTAACAAAGATCTCTGCTATTTGAACTTCATCAGAAAGTCCTCAATAGAGGGAAAAGAATTAGGTACAAGAGAGGTAAGCTCTGCCTCAATCTGAAGTGCTCTAAACTCATTCACTGTACCAAATAAGGTGTTTAGCTTGGTCCACATAGCTAGAGGGGTATTGCACCCATCAAGATGAAACTGTAAGCTATCTGATACTTGTAAAGAAATCAACCCCATAGCCTCATCCATCTTGTTTCGATGCTGCATGATCTCAAAGGGCCTCTATAATATTGGCTGCACTGCATCTAGACAAGACCAGAGCCCTTTTGAATGGAGAAGCCATGTCATCAGGGTTTTCCATGTGTAATAATTAAGTGGGGTCAGAAGTTCTAGACAAGAAGAGGTCTCGGCCATATTTTTTAGAAGGGGTTTTGTTTTGAAAAATATCTTGTTTAACTAAAAGAAACAAGAAAATAAGACCCCCCCACAAGCCAAATATCGAACCCCCAAGCCTAAAATGAGATGCTTTATCAAGAGAAGAGCAAAAAAGCTTTAGATCTGAATCTTGTGTACCTTGAAATTTTTTTGATGAAAATAGGTAGAAATATGGATAGTGCTTGAGAAGAGCTTTCCGGTGCTTCTTTCAGATCGAAAAATAGAGCTAATTTGAGCAAATTAGCCCCTTGGAATGGAAAAATGATAATTTGGCTTTGACATCAAAAACAGTAAGCTAGATGAAAAAAATACCAGATTAAACTCCATGAGAGTGTTGAACTTAGAACCAGCTTTCCAGTGATATCTTGTTTGTTGAAAAATGATCCCCGGAGCTCTCGGAAAGCCAATTTCAGTGAAAAGGGCTCCAAATGTCAAAAAAAAATTTCAAAAAAATTTGGTTTGAAAAAAATGGCCCGCTAGTCCCTGGTCACATGCAGCTAGGCGCTAGTGGATAATAGGCATGTGGTGGTCTCTGGTGGCGCGGGCATGGTGAGTCGGTGGAGCGGTGGACGTGACGGAGCACGTCGGGGCAGCGGAGCGCGGTGGTGGCAGGGCCGCAGGCGGCAGCGGCGGGCGAACTACCGAGGGCGGAGGGCGCTGAGAGAACTGCCGGGCTAGTGGCAGTGGCCGTTGGGTGGCGCCTAGGTCACCGCTTGGTGGCTGCACAAAATAAGAATTTTTTAATATTTTTTTTGAAAAAAATTGCCGCACCTTCATCGGTCTGCGTGCCAGGGCCGTACGACCCTGGTATTACCAAAAAAATTTGCCTCAGATGGCAACTTGTCCAGAATCGACAAGCCTTATATGAATTTTGACTATCTCAGGCCTTCCAGATGCAATCGTGAGATCTGTTTGGGCCAGAAGTGTTCCAAAATTTAGTGATCACCTCTGGATCCGTGCCGAGGTCGATTGCAAATTTTTTTTCTCACAGATTCCAACTTTGTCCAAATTGGACAAATTTTATATGGATCTTGGGCTTCTTGGATGCTCTAAACGCAACCATGAGGTCTGTTTGAATTCAAGATGACCAGAAAAATAGGTCCCCCCCAGATTTGACAAGAAACCCTCTCTGTAAAAAGTGCTAAATTTATTTTTTCTTTTTTGCAGGCAAAAAAGAAACAAAAAATAATGTCCTACAGAGAATACCAAAACCTCTCAAATCAGAAAAAAAATCCTTAATTTGAATCCTTCAAATGCAAACAAGCTGTAGCAGATTAGGCTCTGATACCATGTAGGATTTGAGCAATATAAATCCACAAAACCCGAAGATCACCTGCATACAAAAACCTGTTACAAGGAAGTAGAGACAAGAAGAGGGCAAGGGATTGACTCAAAAATATGAAGAAGAAAATATCCTTAATTAATGAATGAATAATAATTTACAATGGATCATCCTTATAAAGGAGATCAAAAGTCTTGAAAGGCAAAGTCTAATGCATGCAATAATCAGTTTGACTATTACATGACTAATGCATGAGTTTAGAATAACTAGTGCATGTGCTTTTAACTAAAGCAAAAAGGAGTTGACATCTTAAGAAGGGAGTAAGTATTAATTAATATAATTAATACTTTACTCTAACAATCATCAACGACCTCTTCCTCATGGTGAGAGGGAGGTGGTCTAGGAGGTGAAGAAGGTACAACAAAAGTTCATCTCGGAGAAGATCTAGGTGGTGTGTTGTTACCATAGTTGCCATTAGTACCAAAAAGTGATCTATGCTCATAACCACTAATCTCAGGTTGCTCATGAGATACTCCTCTCATAGCCATGCATCTGGCAGCATCCATTTTGTCTAAATGAGCTTGGTTGTCCTTATGCTCAAAGTGTTCTTGCAAACGACAGAACTTTTCTTATTCAGTGAGAGTGAGTGAGACACTGTCTATGTTTTTGGAGGACTTAAATGCGGAAAAGAGGAAGCCTCCTTTGTACCACGGGGTAGCTTTAGAATCTTCAAAACTAGAACTAGCGTTACTAATAGGTGCTCGTGAGCATCTAGTGGGAGAATGTAACTATGTATAATTGAACGAAGGGTGACTCCCTTGTTCAAATTGAGACCGAGTTGTAACCGGAATGAAAAAGAAAGTTGTTCAACCAATAAAATGAGACAAAGTTTCTTAGATGTTGAGATAAGCAAAAGCCAATGATGATCACTTGTCAAGATAGAACAATAGAGATGGTTGGTCAAAGTGCTCAAGAACTTACAATAGTCAATTGACACAAGCCTAGATGTGAGCAAGAAGCTCGATTAGCAAGTAGCTAGATAGGTAACCGTGTTTTGACAAGTGATCAAAAGTGACATTCAATAGGCTCAAATCTAATAGTTTTAGCTCATTTGTTTCAGTCTAGAACAATCCTAAGCATGTAGGTAACAAACCAGCTTCAGATAAGAACAAAAAAGACACTCTATAATAGGTTAAAATGCAAGTTTAGCAGCTTCGAATTGCAACAGCAGCAGGATAGCAAAATAACTCAAGACTCTTGGTTGAAGGTATGCGATGATGTTTCAGTATCGTATGACTCTTGACCAGTGAATGTGAAAAACTCAATTTTAAAAGCAATTTGGTCAATGTTGTAGATTGCAAGTACAATTTTTTGGTTTCAAGCATGATAATATCAGGAAATAAACAAGTTTGCAAATAGTAGGTGATCAAATATGTCATAGAACACTTGCACAAGGGTGAAAGCAACCTTTCCAAGACAAGCAATTGGGATATCAAAATGAAAAATTCTATGAGCACTACTGCAATGTTTGTATGTTCAAGAACGTTTGCATAGGTATATCACAACAAGAACAGTTCAAGCACTTGCTAGCCTAAAAGGACAAAGGCTCAATACTTAGCAACTTGGCCCACACTTGATGTTCCATTGCCTCACACAAAGTGGTTTCCCACAGTAGATGTTGGCTTTGTCGTGGAGGTTTCAATGACACAACCAAAGGAACACAGATGGTGAGTAATCTTGGGGTGATTCGGGTTATTCCACTTGGATCAATCCTTGCACCAAGAAGCTAAGCAGCAAAATAGGGCGGCCTCTACCTATGGTTCTTAGTTTGGGCTTCCATTCGTAGTACCCCTCTTGCTCCTCAAAAAAGATTGGGACCTTGCGGCCACAAGAGTACCTTAAGCATTCTTGCTCAATATTTTCCTCATGGTCACAATCCCACAAGTACTCACATCAAGCGAAGACAAGCACTACGTCTACCAAGGTTTTGTGTCCTTGATAGCCTTGAGATTATAGTGGGTTGGAATAGCTCAGTATTAGCTTGTCCCCACTTGGGTCATTCCTCTTGATTGCTCAAGAGAAAGCCCGCTAAAGGATCCTAATGCTAAATAAAGAGTGGATTGACTTTTGAGTGTCAGGATTTCTGGTTCACCTCAAGGGTGAAGAGCATAATCTCCTAGCTCAAGAATCTCCCCCAAACACACCAAACAAAGAGTTCAATTACCCTCTTTTTTTCAAAGTCTAAAAGTGGGTCAGGATTTCTGGTTCACCACAAGGGTGAAGAGCATAATTTCCTACCACCAAAAGACTTCTACAACAAGATCTTAAGTGCCTAAGAAATGAGACAACTAGTATATGCCGCACTTAAAAGAAAAGTAAATAAACAAGCAATTGGTTGTTTTTAGGCGTTGGGCAGCCCTGAAAAACACAATTAGTAGCCCTTTTGCCTTCGAAGCATTGACATGCATTATTTTGGCAAAATATTTCAAGTAATGAGAGCACCTACAAGCACAACTTGTTAGCTCCATAATGGTTAGCACATCAAAAATCAAATAATCTACAAGTAAAATAGCTAATCAAATGGAAAAATTTGAAAATGAAACTAACATGGTTGGATTAGGTTTGAAAAGAGCTTTCCAATGATATATCACACTTAAATTTTTGATACCATATGTGAAAATTTCTCAAAAATGGGTGTTGAGTGGCACAGATTTTGAAAATGCTGAAATTAAAAAAAAAAAAAAAGAAAACCCAAAACTTGCAAGAAAGAACCAAGAAACAACTCACTATCGGGTATAGGTGACAGTACAGTCACTAGAAATATCACACGACACTTTACAATATGCTAGGGCGATAATATATTTCTGGGCGATACTTCACTATAGTGACAGGCGACAGTATGTTCTAAACAGGGTGACATAATGTCTCAAATGGGGTGACACTTTAACTGGTAAAGTATCATGCGACCATATGCGAACTATCACGTGATACTAGAAAACTATCGCACGATAATCTGAGACTGAAAAACTTGAGAGCCGAAAATGAAGGTAAAATTTGACGAAAAATGCAAAAAATTAAGGACAAAACAACAATGCTCTGCCCCATGGTGGGCGCCAAAAATGTACACAGTAAATAGTGCACTTCTCTAAATCATTGCTTCCAAGAGAATCCATGGATTGGAAACCTTGAGAAATCGATTTAGAGCTCCCTAGGCATGGAGTGCAAGGGTTTTAAGAATGCTCTCAGCTAGAGCTATTAAGCCAATAACCTTGCTAGTAAACCGTGCAATGAGAGATTCAATGAGACAAGGGCAAGAATGCCAATATCCTCAAGAATCCAAATGGAGATGAAATGCAAGCTATGCTAAGAATGGAAATGAAAGCTAAGCTATGGAAATGAAAGAACAATGCAACTAAGCTATGAAAAGAAAGAGAAAGTGTTACAAATCCTTTCTATTTAGACTATGTGAGATCTAAGCTAGAGCTTGAAAGGAAACTAATCTAAGAAAGCATAAACATGAAGCTAAGCTAAGAATGAAAGAATGAAAGCTAAATGTAGAAAGATCTCTAAAAGGCTCCAAAGTCTTCAAAAGCCTTAAAGTCTCCAAGAAATCCTGCAGCATAAAGTTAGCATAAAAAGTTGGTGATCTAGAATGAAGAAGAGAGCTCTCCTTTTATAAGAAATGAGAAGGAATGGGCCATGGAGATTAAGAGACAAAAGATTTAATCAATGGTGGAGCATCAAAGAGGAGCAATCCATGTGCACAAGTATCCTCCAATGAGAAAATAAGAGTTTGACTTTTGTGCCCATATGAGACAAAAAGTGCTTTTCCCCTTTTTGTAAAATAGGAATAATGCTTTATTTGTGCAACTTAGGATAAGAGGAAAAGTGGGGGGCTTTTTATTTAATTAAAAGAGGAGGAAACTCCTTTTAATTAAATAAAGACTTTAGGATAAAATGGTTAGCCCATAGAAAATAATCAAATAAATGATAGAACTAGGATTTGATCAAGAATAAGCAATTGATGATTTAGCAAAAGCGGCTAATAGTCTAGATGACCATTTTTGGATGATTACAAAGAGTAGTCTTTGGAAGAACAACCCAAAGAATTTGGACTTGATCCATATTGATTTTGTAGGATATTGGTGATTACCTTGTCTTCATCCTGAAGCTGCAGGAAGGGGTCCCTTTTTATCATCATTAATTTTGACACTAAATTGATAACCTCGACCTCTTCTCCTATGTCGGGCCAGATTGGTGAGGCTAATTCTATTTGGGGTTGAGCAGGAGGATATAGGAAAAGAGTTTGAGTATGGTGGCCATTAGAAATGGTCATATCCCCTGAGAGACAACCAATATGAGCATCAACAGTTGCTAGCCATGGCCTACCTAGTATAATTATATATCCTCCTAATGTAGCCTTTGGTGACAAGATCATGAAATCTGCCGAGTATGACCAGGTTGCAAGGTCAACAATTATATCCTCAATCATTCCATCAAGTTTTACAGTTGAACTATCTGTGAGCTGTAGGACAGTTGGGGTGGTTTGTAGGTTATATATGCCAAGTTTTTGCATTATATCTCTGGTCATAACATTTATAGATGCTCCAAGATCTACCAATACATTGTTAATGGTGGTCCCATTAATAATGACTTCGACAACAGGACTGCATGGGTCAGAATATTTTGGGATGGTAAGCTTTCCTAACATGATGTCAGTGAGCTTTCCTAACACATGCACCATCTGAGGATCTTTTCTTTTTCAACCAGGCTTTTTAAAGTAAGCTTCTTTTATGGCTTTTCTATAGGTGGGAACATCCTTAATGGCTTGGAATAGAGGTATTTGGAAATTGACATTCTTTAATTGATCAAGGATGTTAAATTTGGTTTTTGAAGTAGGTTTAGGATTGGTTGGTTGCAACCTTTGTGGAAAAGGTGGTCCAGTAGGGGGGATCTGATTAGCAATAGGTTGCGTTTCCAAAAGAGGAATTGTATTTTCTATTAGGACAGGCTCCTCTTGGGGCACTTTGGTTATGACTGGATGTTCAGGAGCAGGAAGAGTAGTCCCAGACCGTAGGTGTATATCATCAAGGGTGATTGCATAGGTAGGATATTGCATAGGATACTGCATTTGATCAGTATTATACATATTTTGTTGAGATGCAGGAGGCCTATTGTTCGGGTTTGGCTGCAGCTGCGTAGGCAATTGGGTTGGTTTTGAAGGTTGTTTATTAGCAGCTGGTGGTGGTAAAAGTGCTTGCTGTTGTGGTGCCTGAGAGGTGGATTCATGTATCCTTGGGATTGAGGTGGCCATTGTTGGTTTCCTCTCCACTGAGGATTCTACTGCCAATTACCCTGTGGTGGTTACTAGGCCCCTTGGGGTTGTTGCCAACTCCCTTGAGGATTCTACCATTGCGGACTAGGGTAATTTTTCCACTGATTCTAATAGTTGTTCCATGGTAGATTTTGATAATTCATAGAAGGTTGCCATTGATTGTTATAAAATGGACTACTAAATGTAAGTGGGTCCTGAGGCATACCTTGTCGTTGTTCCCATGGTCATGTTTGAGCAACAAAGAATAGTTGTTCATCCACTAGTTCAACTGGCTTGTACTAAGTTGGTATCTGGGTGGCCTCCATATTTACAATTAGTTTACATCGGCACTCTCTCTTCTTTTGTCGATAGTGTGGGCATAATTCTGCCAACATGGCCTCTGCTTCCTCACGCTTCTTCTTGGCCTATAGAGTATCCAGCTGCGTGGCCATATTGTTGATAATATCTTTCTTAAAGTCAGGTAGGAGATGAGTTACCTTTGATTTGGAAGCGCCTAAACCATTTGTCCTTCCTATTGCTAGTTTGTAACCTCTTCCTCTTTTCCCAGTAGCATGTGAATATTTGAGGCATATTTTCTTTATGTCATCCCAACTGGATTGAGTTATATCTCCTCCTGCCATCAAATCTAAAGCTTCAGTGAATCCATCTTGTACTCCTCTGAGAAATAGCAGCTTCTAAGATTCTTCATTAAGCTCATGCTCTGTGTTCCTTTATAGACTATACAAGAATCATGAGATATAGTCTTTGAGTGACTCATCCTCTTTTTGAGTCATTTTAAAAAGGTCTTCTCCTCTCATATCAGTTCCCTGACAATATTCCTTATACTTAGTCAGGAATGTGTCTTGCATTCCTGCCCAATCTTGGACAAAATCTCATCCTAGGCCCATAAACCAATGCAAAGTAGACTCCTTAAGAGTCACAAGAAATAGTTTGAGCTTGTGAGCATCAGAGGTGTAGTCATAACTTCTGCACAAGATATCAAACTCAAAGAGAAATGTATCTGGGTCTTCTGTTACTAAACCATCAAATTTTGGCAAGACAAAAGATGGTATGTTCTTAAGGTTGTTGGTGTCCCATTGGTCAGTAATAGGGAATGGAAAAATAGGGGGATTAGCCATCCTGGCAGGAATTATGGGTCGCGAAGGTGGATGATAAGGAGGTTGGTATATGACTAGCTGTAATGAGTTTTCTTGATTGACTTGGTTTTCAGAAAAAATGAGCTCTTAGGTGAGAAAAGACGTCTACAAATTCATTAGTTCTAGGTTGCTCTTCAAAATAATCAACCTGTTCTTCTTCAGAGGTTGAGGAGGATGACGTAGTTTCAAGGAGGTCAATGGTGGCATCAACAAATGAACTCTCTTCCTCCAATGGGTGATTGAACTGGTTTGGCAAGTACCATCCTCTAGTGTCTCTTCTTCGGCTATGCATACAGATAGTAGGGAGTGAGGTGATTTACAAAATTCTCCTAAAATTAATGTATTCTAACAAATTGGAAATGAAACAAAGTCTAAGTATGGCTTATTGAAGACTTGGTTCAGCACCATCCCTGACAATGACGCCAAAAATGATCACTTCCTATAAAGGCTCAGAAACTAGGTATAATTCTGGACTCAGGGATTGGACATCCAACCGAGCAGCTTATCCTCTTTATGGAAATTCATTTAGTAAGTCAGACCAGGGACATATCACTTGAAATGGGCCAGCAAAGTATATGCACCAAGTATTATTTAGCCATGCATTATTGTTGCTGCAGGAAGTAAATGTTGAAGGAAAACTATACTATAATTGCATGAAATGAATACTAAAGTAATGCTTAAGCTAAAGTTTGTGGAAAATTAAGTTGTATAATAGAAGCTACAAGAGTATAACTATTAATAAGACATGCGAATTCTTACAAACTATGCTGTGATACTTTTGTTGCTCTACGACTTTGGTTGTAGGAGTCGTTAGCCAGTTTGTAGCTTTGGCTACAGGAGCAATTTAGTGTTGGGCACTTAATCAACAAAAATGCAGTAAATGATTCTAGCTAATATGAATCTATTTTACTATGGATTTCTCACCAAGTGACCCCCCTTGGATGAGTATCCTAAATCACAATTACACTCAACTGAACCAATACTTCATTTTATTGATTGAATATAAAAGTACAAAGTTCTCATAACACAGTGAAACTGACTAAAAGCTATTTCTATATATTCGATAATGCCCTCTGTTGTTGTGCTCATGCAAGAGCAGGGCTTTATTTAAAGGGAAAAACTTCTAACTAACTTCTAACCGCACCGTAGAAATAGGCAAATCTTTATTACAATATTAATGACTAGAAAGAGGGAAAGCTTTAAAGACTAAACAGATTGATCCCGAAGTGGAGGAGAGAATTGCTGTGATAGAAAATCCAACTTCCATTCATGTCTAGATCCTCTCAGAGAAATTAGCACGCCGCTTAACTCATCGTAGAGACTGCCACCTTGCTTCTTCAACAGGCACTACATTGAATGTTCTTCCGTTGAAAGCTACATGAAGATTGGGCGGAATGCTTCATGGATGAATGCTCCAGACCTGGTCAAAAACAACTTTCGCTATTCCAATGCACTATGCCTTTAAAGGTTAGGATAAGATATTTATGACAGTAATTACTAGAACACGCATAATCAATCACATTCAAACATCTACTCTTACTTATTCAAAACACAACATTAGCTTTCAAATCAAGAAATATAGCATTTTATCCAAGCATAGTATATTAAGTATGTTTAAACCATGTTAAATGTATGTTGGAAGCATGCCATATAGTAGGAAAAAATCATAAGAGTCTTTGCGGTAAATGTATCAAAATGCAACAAAAAGGTATAGCAAATATTATCCTAAGGCATTCTAAAGTATGGCATTAATATTCCTCATCACTCTCCATCATATAACAGTTTCTAAAGTACCCAACTTATTTCCCCATACATTTATTTATTTTCATCTCTCTCCTCTATTATTTATTATCTTTCACATTACTTCTCCCCCCCTTTGACATCAATGAAAAAGGTCACTCATATTTATGAAATATCCTACAATGAATTATAAAATAGATCTCATACCTAAATAATAAGCTCTGATCATTTTCCACAAGTCTCACAAACCACTAAACACTACTCCCCCTAAGGAGCATCTACCTTACATCAATCTAATAAAAAGAATGTCTCTATTAAGTACCTTTGACTAATGAAACTTAATGCATCTCAGTTTAGATCAAGAAGGGCTATCACCCCAAGCTTACCTTGGAGATACTCAAAAGTATCCTTTGGAAAGGGCTTCATAACTATATATGAAATCTATTCTTTAGTAGATACATATTCCATCTTGACTTCCTTCTTAGCTACCTCATCTCTCAAGAAAAGATAATTGATAGATATATGATTTGTTTTTTTAATGCAGCACTGGATTCCTAGAGATATTTATGGCACTTGAATTATCACAATAAATAGTAATAGACTCATCAATATATACCTTATATCTTTCAACATTTGCTTCATCCTTACCACTTGTGTACAATCCATAGCAACAACAACATATTATGCCTTTGTAGTAAACTGTGGTATGCTATTTTCTTTCTTACTAGACTATGAAATCATCTCTTTCCCAAGAAGAATGCACCACCACTAGTAATTTTCCTATCATCCACATTTCCTTCCTAGTTAGCATCAGTAAAAGCACATACTGTAAAATCATCATCGTTCAGATACCATAAGCCATGATCAACTATCCCTTTCAAATATTTGAATATCCTCTTTACTACAACAATATGAGATTCCTTCGGTTCTACTTGAAATGTAGCTACCATATATACTACACTTATTATGTATGATCTTTTTTGTGTCAAGTACAGTAAGCCACCAATCATGGACTTGTGTCTTATCTTATTTGTGTTAGGAGTATCATCAAATTTTTCCAATTTACAACCAGTCATCGTAGAAGTTACAACTGGTCTAGAATTTTCCATTCCAAACTTCTTCAACAATTCATTCACATACTTAGACTGAGAAATCAAAATTCCTTTTTCAAATCGTACAATTTTCAAACCAAGAAAAAATTTCATCTCACCTATCATAGACATCTCAAATTCACTTTACATTTCTTTAGCAAACTCTTTACTCAATTCATCATTGCCTCCAAAAATGATATCACCAACTTAAACAATCAAAATGTTATCCTGACTAATCTTGTAATACAAATTGCAATCTGCAGTACCTTTGTTGAATCCAAGTTTCATAAGATATTTGTCTAATCTTGCATACCATGCTTCAGGGGCCTATTTCAATCCATACAAATCTTTCTTCAACTTTCACACCATATTGTCTTGATATGTCAAAGTGAAACCATTTGATTTCTCTACATACACTTCTTCTTCCAAATAACCATTCACAAATGTAGATTTAACATCCATCTGATATACTTTGAAGTTCTTTTAAGTAGCATAAGAAAGAAATAATATTAACACTTCAATTATAGCAACATGGGAAAAAGTTTCATCATAATCAATACCTTTCATTTGTGAAAATCCTTTGCAAACAAGTCTGACTTTATTCCTCACAACTTCACAATCCTCATTCAATCTATTTTTGAAAACCAATTTAGTAGTAATCACATTATTATCCTTAAATGTGGGAACTAAGATCCATGTGTTATTCTTATGAATCTGATATAGTTCTTCTATAGCTTTTATCCAACCTTCATCTTTTCATGGTTCATGTAAATCCTAAGGTTCAACTTTAGAAATCAAACAAATCTCATTATTGACCTCTACTAACCTTCTTCTAGTGTGAACATCTTTATCCTTATCACCTATGATTTATTTTTTAGAATGATTTAACCTTACATACCTCAAAATCTTTGAATTTGGATGTATACATGATTCTTGAGTATCTTCTTCAACATTATTTGGCTCTTCTTGATCATCATGAACTATAGGAGAAATTTGAAGTGGATTTTTTGTTCCTTGATTTCCACTGACTTCATCATCTGAATCATAATATCTAGATTGTTTTTAACCGTATTCATCAACTCTCACATTAGCACTTTCAACTATTTTCCTCAACCTCTTGTTATAGCACTTATAAGCCTTACTCTTGGCAAAATAACCAAGAAAGATACCTTCATCACTTCTAGGATCAAACTTCCCTAAGTCTTCATCCCTCTTAATATAACATTTGCTTCCAAAAATTCTGAAATATTTCACAATAGGAGTGTTACCATGTCAAATCGCATAACGGGTCTTACTAGTTCTATCCTTGATTTGCACTCTGTTCAATGTATACACTATTGTCAAAATGACTTCTCTCCAATAGATATGTGCAATATTAACTTAAATCATAATGGTCCTAATAGTATCTAGGATTGATTTGTTCCTTCTTTTTAGAATTCTGTTATGCTATGGAGTCCTCAAAGTAGATGGATGTCTCTTTATTCTATATTTTTCACAAAAAATACATAGCTCACCAGATGTAAAATCACCACCTCTATCCAATCTCAAACAATTAATCTTTACACCTATTTCATTCTCAACCATAGCTTTAAATATGTTAAACTTGTTAAAGGCTTCAAATTTTTATTTCAAGAAAGTCACCCACATCATCCTTGAGTAATCATCAACAAATAATATGAAATATCTATCCCCATGATAAATTCTAGTTCTACATGGTACATATAAATCTATATGCACAAGATCTAACAAACCTTTTGAAGCAAAAGTTTTTCTCTTGAAAGTATATCTAGTTTACTTACCCATAAAACATCCCTTACACATTGAATTAGTAGGATTCGTCAACTTCAGTAGATCTCTTACAACATTAGTAGCACTTATTTTCACAATGTTATCAAAACTAACATGACACAACCTCTTATACCATAACCAACTATCATCTATGTGAGCAATCAAACACCTTCTTTCAGTACTATTCAAATGAAAGATGTTACCTTTTGATTTTGAACTAGATGCAATCTCATCTCCTAAACTTCCCAAGATTTTGCATTCACCATTCTTGAATTGTAAACCATATCCCTTATCAAATAATTGTCCAACACTCAAAAGATTATTCTTTAGTCCTTCAACATATAAAACATCATTAGTATTAGTCCCACCATCAAGAGTAATGGATCCTCTTCCATGAATTAGACAAGGAGTATCATCACTGAATTTGACTATGCAACCATCATACCTTTATTGTTCTACAAATTTTCTTTTGTCTCCAATCATATTATGTGAACAACCACTATCAATAACCCATTTACTATTTTCCTCAACATGCACTGCCAAAGCTCTCTCCTCATTCATAGGACTTGGATTATATTCTTTATAGCAATGAAACAAAATTCTTCATCATTCTCACCATATTTTTTAGATTCTTCATCAGCCACACAATCATCATTAACATAATAACATTTCTTTGGATATTTTGATTGATACTTCCTAGGTTTTTTGTTAGAAATATAGATACAAAATGACCAATATTATTACAATAAAAACATTTCAAAGGTAGTTTGTCTTCATACTTACTAGCTCCCTTGGGTACTCTTCTAGCAATCAATGCTTCAAGTTCTTCAATTTTCCTTTATTCTTCTTTAATCTCTTCTATCTCCTTAGCATACTTTTATGTACTTTCTTTGGGGTCATATCTCTTCTTATCCTTAGATACAATTACTTTGAATGCAGTCTCAACTTTAGGAGGAGGATCACCAAATTTACTTAACTCAAATGTAGTTAGCTTATTGAGTAGCATGTCTTTTGTCACTATAGTCATAGTTTTGATTTATTCTATAGTTGCAACCTTGTGTTTGTAAGGAGGTAAGGATCTCAAAACCTTAGCCACAACTTCATCATCATCAATTTTTCCACTAACACATCTCACTTTTCAATCAAGATCTATAACCTTCTATATGTAAGATCCAACATTCTCATCTTCACTCATCTTTATAGCTTCAAACTTTCCCTTAAGTGTCTACAACATTTTCATCTTCGCCTAAGGGTCTCCTTCATGTAGAATCCTTACTTTTTCCTAGATTTTGATTTGTTTTCTCCAATTCCATGACATTAGAATATTCTAAATATGTTAAGCACTTAGAAAGGATTTCATGTCTCTAATGTTGACATCAAATCCCTTCTTCTAATCACAGGTAGAATTCGTAAGATCTGCAGGAAGATTTTAGTAAAAAAATGAAGTTTTAGTAAAACATCAATATGTCCTTTGTTTCTTAAAAAATTGAAGTTTTAAAATGATTAAAAATCTTAGAACAAGGGGAAAAAAACCTAAAATCCATATGAAGAGATTCACTAAAATGAATCATAAATTTGTAAAAGAAAATAATTGACATAAAAGTGGCAAGATGAAAGAGATGAGAATAGATGAAGTAATTGTAGTTTGTTTGTAGTTTAATTAAATGTTTTCCTAATAATATAACATCTGATCCTCATTCTTGGGGATTAGTTGTGTATATTAGGAAAAACTATTGTATAAATGCATGATATTCAATCCATCAAACACACTTGTTCATCCCAAGGAAGTAGCTAGTTGGTGTTAATTTATTTTCTTAGCTTATTTTCTAGCAAGTTATACTTCCAAAGTTAGTTTCCTTTCTTGATTTATTTTCTAACATTGCATTTCTAGAATTTATCTTTACAAGATCTTCCCAAAATAAATTTGATTTTAGTAGTTTATTTCACACATTTGTCATCAATTCTATTTGTGAAAGAGACTATTATTCATAATATCTCTCCTCATTCTTCCATATAGCCATGGTCACAACCTTGTATTGATAATTAAATGATAAGGATTACAACAACCCTCATCACACACCATGATTATTTAATTAACACCATCACTCCCTCATTTCCTTTACAAATTTTATTCCTTTCATTACAAATTGACATTTTCTTATATTTTTCAAAATCTAAGACTTTGTAGCCCTCATTCTCATGCATTTTCATGAGAATTCAATAATATTTTTTTTGTTCTACTATGGGCTCCACCTATCTCCTCCTCTCCAAGGGTAACCTCTACAATTCTAACTTATTATGGCCAAGTATTTTGAGGAAGATGAATCTCTAGTTCTTTTACATTATTTGGTCACTAATTTGAACCTTTACATTCTATGACCATGCACATTTTCTTGCATCTCATACTACCTTTATTTTTTCCATTATTTGCTTCTCTCTTCTTGTTGTTTAATAGTTAAGTCTTCATCTAGGTTATTTACCTCTAAGAAACATTTTGTTTCTCAATATCATGTTGTTGTCTTCTATGTTTCTCATAATAACTCTTGTGGGTTTATCCCTTCCTCCTACTATCATGTTTTTCAATTACATTTTTTGATGAATAGATCCTGTCCATTATAGTTGTCTTTTAGTGAGGTCTCTTGCTAATTTGATAGTGTCATCTTTCTCACCATAGTCATTTAATCTTTTAATAATGATATTTAAACCATATTGTGCTAGTCATTTTCTTCTTTTAATTGCTTCCCAGATTATTTCTCTACGAGCTCCTTTTGTTTGTATGGTATTTTATTACTTTTGCCCAAGACTTGGCCTCTTCCATTTGGTCTCCTAGTTGTTTTTTTTTAATCTCCATGTTTGTGATCTCAAATTAGATCTTTGTTATTTGTGGTGCATATCTTCCTTTTGATACTTCTAGTCAATTTTCTTCTATTATTTCAAGTTGATATTTTCTTGTTTTTAAGGGCTTAGGTCTTATTGCCCCTTTTCCATGATATTTTGCAAGTTGTTTCCAATGATAAACTATGGCATTTCATATTGTTGTCCTTATGTTGACCCTCCATCTTTAAAGTTTCTAATTGTTGCAAGATGCACACCCTTGGTCTCCTTGTGTTGTACAATGTAGCAGTGATTCATGACATGACATAACCACCTCTCATGTCTTCTATAAGTCTACTGGTTGTATCGAGCATTAACAAGTCGATCTTTTGGTGCAATGACAACCAACAATTGGTATCAGAGTCGACGCCACAAGTTCAAACCTTGTGATTGCGCTGGGGGGATTATTGCAAGGTGTGTGCTATTGGTCTCTTTGTGTTGTGCAACACAATGATGGTTTGTGACATGACTTAACCATCTCCCGTGTCTTCTATAAGTCTAGTGGTTATATCAGACATTAACAAATCAATCTTTTGGTACAACGATAACCAACACTAACCTTCTTTTCACAATCACTAATATATTAACATATAATTTTAACAATTACATTTAATAATGTTAATACAAAATTATATTAATCTTTATTATCTTAGTTATTATTATCCTTTTTCTCATTTATTTACTATATAATATAACCTTATTCTACATTGCTTCTTATCCTTATCCTTGCTTTTTCCTTTCTCCTATCTTATCCTTACACTATCTAACCTTTCAATAATAATATTCTAAATTATGTTTAAGAAAATAACTAATTTTTTAAAATTTTGTTTATTTCAATTTTTGAGTCTACTAATACTTGAATATCCATTTATGCTAACCATTTGAAGATGAGATCAAAGGAAAAACTAAAAAATGCACACATGTATGTTATGAGCTTAAATTGCTAAAATGTGCATGCCCGCATTTACTAAGTCAAAAGGAACGCTTCTTCTCACGTGCGAAAACCATACACTGAAAAAAGAAAACATACATTGGACACTTTTCTACCAAAATACATTTTTAGTTGACTCAATTTGTATCCCTAGTATATTTATATCAACCCACATTCACATTCATATCGCCTTATTTGACAATTTCAAAAGTTGATTTGTACTTTTATTTCATTCTTCCAACTAATTTATAGGCGTGATATCCTCTACATGTAACAAGTGTCATAATTTTGTAGTGTGAAAACGAGTACAATGTTATGGAGAAGAGTTTTGGTTTCTAAAGTGGTGTCATGATTCTAAATAATTTTTAAAATTAGAATTATTAAATAATTTAATTTTAAAATGTTTTATAATATTATAGATCATGAAAAGTTAATCTTTTAAATTAAAAAATATGATTTTTGATAATGATACATACTTAAATTGTCATTGAAGAAAAAATTGAAAGTTTAAATGAATAAAATGGGTGATATTAAAGAAAAGTGTCACATTCAAGGTTAGAAAAGACACATAAAAAATAAATAATTTTGGGAAGAGATTTATAAGAGAAGGCACAAATCAAGATTTTGGTCAAATACAATTAATTAGTCTTTTAAATATAATTGTACCAGTAAATTTTCATGGCTTCGTATAAATATTCAAACATTAGTATCGAGTTGGTGCTCACTGATAATGCATTTTATAATTATAGTAAAAAAATGTCAATAAATTTCATGGACAATTATTAGCTAAGTTAAATGATTTTATTAAGGAGGCCTTTTAGATGCTCCTTTTTGAGATAATTGTTAGAATCAATCTTGATAATTTGTATACATAATAGATTCACATTCTTTAAAGCGTCAAATATATTGGCAGAAATTGATTTATATAGATAAGGATATCTAAACCATTCACAAGAGAAAAAAATTAAATAGATATTAGACAATATAATAAATCTTTTGCATATATTAATTGTTCAACTTGAAGTCTAAATGTTGTACTTTAGGATGTTTTACATAGAGAAACTAATATGTAGTAGGAAAGGGAACTTAGTTGAGGGAATCTCATCAATAATTGCTAGCAAAGTATGATGTCAAAGACATAAATAATAATGACATTTTGATAGATTGCCTTGTCATAAAGAGAAATTACCTTTCTTTAAAAGGATGATGAATTGATTTTGACTAATCAAATATACGATTATCATCTTAAAAAAATGATAAGAAATCATTTAATCACTTCAAAAGAGTTAATGATGTTTTTATGCTTCACATAATAAAAGAAATGAAAGAAACACATGTTTAGAAAATCATAGAGGTGGGAAAGGACACTTTTGTAGAATGGAGAAATCAATTAATTAAATTTAATACATTTATTTGTGTTTTTAGATTTGATTTAAAATGAAATACAATCTTTTTTATAGAATAAACACAATAATATTTTTAGAGTTTTATAGACAACTTTTAGTGCTACATAAATCGTCGAGGCCAAGGCATAAGGTGGGGATTAAGTTTCCTATTACAAATCATAACTAAATTAAATATGTAGAATATGTCCAAAGCACGAGGATAAATAATTATCTAATTTTAATTTAAAATTATCAAGTAAGATCATCATACAATCCTATAGGGATTACGATATAAAGAAAGGAAATCAATGGCAATATGTTTACCACTATGAATAATTTTGTATGAATCATGAGTTGATGAAAGTAGATTCATAAAACACCCCTTCTCTAGAATTAAAATGAAAAATATATTTCAAAAACAACAAGGCACTTCAATACCTTGAGGATGATGAAGAATATATTAAAAATTTCCTTCGTACAAAAGAAATTTTATGTAATCAAAACGCTAACATCCTTTTGATTAGTCTAAAAAGGTGAATTTTCACTAGAAGAAAGAAAAATAGTTTTAGTATAAAGGTTAGTGCATAAGTTGAGAATGGAAACTTGTGAACTAGTGAATCAAGTACAAATATAAATTAATTAAAATGGAATAATATAAATGTAATTATGAGGGATCTTCCAATGTTCCCCTAATATAAGAAATATAAATATAAACAAACAAGTTACAATGGTCACACATGTCAACTCTTATTGAAGTAGGTAGAACTAGTAGTGATGTAGAGGAAGAAAGAAAAAGGATCACAATTCATTGGTAGAATGAAATATTTTTTGGAATAGAGAGACCACTGAGAGAGAGGCTGAATCAGTGGTCAATAAAGTTCATCAAACAAAACTCAAGGAAACCACACTATATCTCTATTTATAGCTAAAATATTAACAACATGAATGCAGAAACCAAACCACAACAAAGTAGAACAATATGTTCATATCACATGGATATGTGAGTTTAAAACCCTTGAAGGGTAAACAAATACTTTGAAGATAAATTCCATTAAGCCTCACTAGCAACCTCACCGGTTATAATTTATGCCTTATTGGAAATGCCTCACTAGCAACACAAGCCTCACTGGCTACATTCAGGGAAATAACCCTAGGAGCACCAACCCCTTAACAAATTTAGGAGCACCAACCCCTTACAAAAACTCTCAAAATAATACATAGAGGGTTTCTCTATTTCACTAAAAACCATCAATCATCATTCTTCATATTTTTCTCTGTAGATTATCTTGTTATCTTTGTGTAGATACACACATCATACACTTTCACACTCAATTTATTAATCACAACATCTTATATTTTCAACCTATCAAAGCATGACATGATAATATGTATTTTCTCTTGCTAAACATTTTTTAGATTGATCCAAAGACTCTATCCTCTTTCTTTTCATCGCATTATCATCCTAATAGATGCAATGCACTAGAACATCGTTATATATATTTTCATCAATAAGTCTGTTGTATATCAAGACTGTTAGTTTCCAACTGACTCTATATTTTCACTGAAAACTCTGTTCTGAGATAAAAACATCTTGATGCATCAATATTTAATAGCTTTTCTAATAACAAAAAAATGCATTTAACTATCAACACATGGTTTCTCTAAGACACCATATTTGATTAGTGGACATAGTCTTCCAATTTCACCATGTAAAATAGTTCCAAAAACAATCTTCATTCTCACATTTATTAAGGACTAAATACCTTCCTCAATTGAGCACATGAGATTACCTTTAATAACAAAAACCTTTACAATTCAATATAATGCTATTTGGTATATATATCAAAGTTCTTTTTGTTGTTAAGAAAGTTCCTATCACATACTATGTTCTTGTCACTATAGTGACATGATACAAAAACTTATACTGCAATCTCTCTAATACAAACTCCAACTGACTTATTAGCACTAATACATCAAGAGAACATAATAATTAAGTATCCAATGCATCTTCACAATCATCAACTTTTTGTAAATGACATAGAACCTCAAAAACTTGCCTATTCACAAAACATGAACTCAACTTGGCTTAGAAGAACAAACTCTTTTGTATTTGACAAGTAAACACAAATCCAATACTCAAATATGTTTCTACATTGAATTCATTCAAATAAAACTTGCATTCATTCATGAAAACATCCTTTATAAATATATGAACTCATACCACAATAAAACTGCATCAAGTCACAACATCACAATTCTTAGTTGTTTCTAATATTTGATACAATCTATCCAACACATACTAACATTGTCATGGATATGTTGACTATATCCATTAGCTACCCTTTTGAAAATAAACTTGACTTAGTTGACATCAATGCCAACAATTACTATTATTAACCTTTTAATCATGCCAAAAATCTCCCCCTTTGGCATTGATGGCAACACATAACTTTATCTCTCCAATATTCCACTTCATTCTCCCCCTTTGACATAAATGTCCAAAGGGTAAAAAAAATTAAAATATTCCACTTCATTCTCTCCTATCTAAAGACATTAGGTTGCAAAACAAATCTTCATGAGAACATGCATATTCAACCACTATCAACCACTATCAAACTTGACAATTGTCAAGGTGATTTATCTACACCTTACAATTCTGAAACATTTGCACTATGATCATAAACACAAGAAGAATATGTTATCTCTATTGAGCATTAAAGGTTGTCATTAGTATCAAAGGTTATCTATAATATCAGTCAGTTACTTAAATTGAGCTAGTCGGTAACTAGAAGCAAAACAGACTAGTTGGTTAAGCATATACACCGAGCGTTAGATAGTTTACCGAGCACCAATAGAGACCGACATCGAGCGATAGTAAACACCGATTAGTTTATACAGTGTTTATTAATGATCATAGGAAATGACATAGTAATCAGAAATGACACATTCTTCTATGCAAATGGTTACGACAGATCATAAAATGTTTTATCAAGATCGAGGAATATTTATTGTCAATATATTCATTAAATGCATTGTATATCTTATGTAATATTTTGATCTAGGTCATTTTTTGTACACCGTAGATCTTAGGGTTTTGTCTAAGATGTGTAAACTAATTTTGTTAAAGTGGCATAAAGTAGTATGCTATGTAAATGTATGTTTGCATCATTTGTGATGTAAATTAATGTATGGATTACATAGCACTTGAAGCACTTGCCTAACTTCAAGTCTATTAGTTGACAGAGCAGATCAATATTCAAAAGTTTATCAGATTAAGCAGAATCAGAGCAGGCTAACCAAGCAGTTTACAACAGAGATTCATCACAGTAAAGGTGAAATATATTCAATACTTATTGATCTGTATCAGACAATCAAGTTGTCATTAGTAGATAATTGCCTATTACTTTCTAACAATTGTAATAGAGTTTTTGGCTAAATCTCTTAACAAAGTAGACTTGACAGTCTTATGTAAATCTCTTAACCGAGTGCACACTTCATTAGTGTTGTTAAAATCCTATAACTACATAGATCTAGTTGATCTAATATGTTACTCTTAACAGGGTAAGATCACCATAAGTGATCAAAAATTGTAGCCCTAACAAGAAAACCTTTTCTATCTGCAGTAGTGAAGAATTTGTGGGTGTCATCCCCACCGCAGTTTTTACCTTCTAACAAGGGTTTCTACATTACCAAAATACTTGTGTTATGTGACTGTTATATTGTTGATTTCATGTTATTTACTTTCACAAGTTGAATGGATGAATGATACATGTATTAGATGCAAGTTATTTTGGAAGGTTATCACTATTTGCTGTTGTAGATTTGAAAGGTTAATGTGTTAAAGTTTTTGTGGGCACTGATTCACCCCTCCCCTCTCAGTACCCTATCTCTCCTAATTACAACAATTGGTATAAGAGATTAGCTCTCTTATTGGATAGTTTAACCACTGAAGGGTAAAGATCTAAAGTCATGGAGAGGTATAAACTAGAAAAGACTATTGAGAATCATAAGATTCAGATGCAAATGTTTATTGAATAGTACAAGCAAGCCAAGGAAGGACTGAAGAAATTACTGGTTGAAAGGAAGAACCTAGCTATTCTGCAAAATGAGATTGGTTATCATGAATAATCTATTGATGAAATGTTTGATCACGTTGGATCTAGTTCTGGAAGTATTTCTGATGGATCTCAAAGTATAATCTCTGATTTATTTGAAAAGAATCAAAATTTAACCAAATAAGTGAAAGCACTACAAATCGGTCAAGAATCTTAGATGGTGAGAATGGTAGAGACAATGAATAATGCTAGACAAGCTGAACAAGAAATGAATCTAGCTATTGATGACCGAAGGCAAATGACTGAACTTCAAGCAAAAGAAAGTGAAATACATAGACTCATTGATCGCCATTTTCAAGTATCTAATCAGATGATGATTGTGAATCAAGAAGTAAACCAAGTAAATGGAGAATTGTCAAGAAATCTAGAAGAAGTTGTAAGACTCAGAGAGGAGAATGAGAAGCTGAGAAATGAAGTGAAAACTCAAAAACAACACAATGAAATGAAGAAATTGGCTGAGGACAGTTTGAAGATGATTGATGAATTTTTGTTTAATCAAAGAAGATTTGGGAGTAAAGTTGGTCTAGGCTATATCAGCAAAGGAGAATCATCACATCTAGCTGAACAAGTCAACAACAATCAAAGTCAAAGACCTAAAGTGTTGACATGTTATCACTGTGGCAAACCAGGACATACATCTAATGTGTGTAGAAGCAAAGTACAAGGTAAACCTCCTATCACTCCTAAGTTTAATGGATATTGTTATTATTGTGGTAAGTTTGGACACCAAGCTTATGAGTGTAGAGCTAAATAGAATGATATTACTAACAATACTACTATGGAGAAAATATGCTATACTTGTAATAAACATGGACACATTGCATGAGAGTGCAAGGCTAAGATGAAACAAGTATGGACTCCTAAGCAGAAAACACAATGCAAGCCTTATCAACTGAAGAGACAAGGTAACTCTTATGCTTGAGATTATAACACATGGGATAACTGTGTTGCATGTGGTAGATATGGGCACATTGCAGCAAATTGTAATAGGAAAAGATGAGCTAGACAATCAAGAAGCTAGACAAGCACTGGAATGGCATGTATGCATTGTCATAAAGTTGGTCATTTAAGCAAAGACTGTAAAGACCGAGCACCAGAGGAAAATCATGTATTTGAGAGTGGAAACACTATTGCAGATATCATGAAGATAAGGAACACTATGTGGGGAAAGGCATCTAATGAGAATGTTGAATCAAGTAATGCTATCGGTGAAACCTCATCCACTGGATTGGGTGACATCGGTACCTCCACTTAAGGTGATATAGGTATGTATGGGACTGACATTTCAAAATGATCACATTCTACATACAATTCCTTATATATGTTGTGCACATACCAAATCTAAATGAATGAAGATGCACTATGGTTTATATGTTTTAAGCTAACAAAGTTATACAGTCGGTAAAAGTTAGACTGAGCATTGGTTACCCATCGGTAATCACTATTTAAGGTTAACCGAATATTAGTACGAAGCGAGCAAGGAAATCTTATGTTAACCGAGCGGATAAAAGTTTACAGTTGTCACCGAGTTGACAACTGTTATGAACCAAAAGGTAGGTCAAGCATTTAATGCATGAAAGTTTGAGTGGGAATATCAAAAAGTCTATAAATACATGAGAAACAGAGTTCATTTTTACATTGCGATCTCGAAGAGCGAAGATTTCACAGAAAAGAGTTCGAGCTAAAAATATTTTCAGAAGGATTCAAGGCTATTGTAGATCAAACCGACATCACTCTTCGATGATTTTGAGTAAGTACATTTGTTACCAAACACTTTATTAACCTGCTGCTTGCCAAAACCCTAAATCAATTTATGGCATCTACATCATCCGCAAGTAAATCACACAGTGTTGAGGAAGAAGTAAATCTGATTGTTAGAGTGAACTTTGATGAACCTAAGCACAAACAACACCCCAAGATTACATCATCACAAATAGATTTAATGGGCATTTTTTCAAGCATCCCATATAGGGTTTTTTTAATAGAAGACGTACGATCATTTATTCATTGCAAGATTGGAGAAGTAGGAGATTTTGAGACTATTGTGGCTTATCAACAATTGTGTGGCATCGATGGAAAACTAAAAATAGAATATGACCAGATTGAGAAATTAGGGTTATCATGTGCCATACACTTTCCATAATCATTCAAAATAGACTGGATAAGGATTGTATTGAGTTGGTATCATGATGGAAAATTCTAGTTGGATAAACTAGTAGAGGTCACAAAGAAAATGATCAATAGGGTTACTGGCTATCCTACAACTGACAAGGCAAAGGCTTTCCAAAGCTCCTCCCGACCTGATGTTGAGAAGAACACTAGAGCTGCATGGGATGGTCGATCATTGAAGATTTCAACAATTAAAGACCCAATAGTAAAATTTGCATCACATGTGATCGGGTACAAAATATTTCAATCGAGTAGATTAAACAGCGTACCGTGTAGCATAGTCGACATGGCATACAAAATTGTGAAGAAAGATCACCAGATTGATCTTGCAGAGATACTGCTAAACCAATTATAGGGAAACATGAAGACTATAAGGTCAAAGAAGTCAAACACATGTAAGTTTAGTTCACTCCATGCTTGTTTATTTTTCTATATACAGAAGTATCTCCCTAGCTTCGGTAAATTAAATTGGACAACAAATAAACTGATAACTGTACAGATTACCAAGATGATGAACAAGTTAGGAGATGATTTGAATAAACATTTTAATGAGCACTTTAAAGAATTTAAGACCAAGATGAATCAAAGAAGTAGAATTCCATGAGAATTAGTTGAGAAATTTAAGATAGATATATGTTTTCTAGTAAACACAAACCATTCCATGATAAGAGTAGTTGAACCTAGAATAAAATGGCTAGCACCTATGGGCTACGAAATGAACTATGATTTCAGATTGAAATCTATTGAAGCATTGCTAGCACTACCAAAAGACCCCAAGGCCACTAGGTTTGGAACCTATGAAGAGGCTAAGTCTAGAATCACAAAAGGTTTGGCCATTAATAAAATGTCTAGGAAGGGTAAGAAGATGAAAAAGTTTTTAACTGAGAAATTTGAGAAGGATGCAGACTCATCTGAGGAGTCACTAGTTGAATAGGAAACCAAAGTTTAGTTAATGTTGGCTGACAAGGCACATGACAGTGAGGAAATCAAATTTGATGAAGAACAAGAAGCTACATCGGTTCCTCCTCCTAAAGCTCTAAAGAAGAGGCAGTTACTAGAATAGATAGGTGCACGCACAAGATCATCAAATGCAGCTTCACCACCACAAAAGAAGGAATTAGAGAAGGTAATAAAATGAACGACAACTACACCGACAAAGACATATGCAAAGAAAGGATCCAAGGTTGAAGCTAAGGCACCGAAGAAAAGGAGAAGACTAATAAGAGGTAAAGAAGACCTTGAGGATACTAAAAATGAAGATGACATCAGTCAATTCAAAGTGGTCAGCAACAAGGTAAGGTCAATAGATGAAATTATTGAAGATATAATTGAGAACGGTGACCTTGCTGATTCAGAACTTAGCAGATTTGACAAAATGTCAAATGAGGATCAAACAAAGATTGAGGAGGCAGTCATCCAAATGATCATAAAGTTTAAAAGAGTTCCATTAGAATTTGCACTAACATTACCAAAGGAGTTGGATGATAGAACAAATAAAAAATGGGCTTATGCACTAGACACTGAGAAGAGAAAGAGAGAAAAATCTCTAGTTCGGGAAGCCCCACATCTAAGCCTAGCAGAAATTAATGAATACATGGCTAATTATCAAGAAAGATTCACTGTAAAGAACCAAGCCATGATGATACTAGATGAGAACATGGAAGATGTAGATGAGACTGGCGATTCCCTATGGAAATCAATTCTTAAAGATAAAGAACAAGCTAAGAAAAATGCATTCTTAAATTTGTCTAAAAAGAGACAACATTCCAAAGGAAAAGGTATCTACATTAATGATACTACAACAGAGAAGTCAAAGGACTCTGGTATATCAGTTATCAAGGTAATTGATATCATTGAACAAAAGGAAGACATAAATATTTCATAGGATACACTGGATCTAGTAGAGATCCAAATGAAGAAGAAAAGTGATGATGATGTACTCATTGAGGACATCACAAATGGTGATCCTGATGACAAGGATGATGAGGATGTAAATATTGCACCAACAAACACTCAAGATGAAGCCCAAGTCATTGATTGTGCATTTACATAATTATCGAGAAAGCTTCCTATACTTATAGAAGCAGTAGAAATTCTTTCACAGGAACAACCCGACGGCTCAGACACCGAGCAACATAAAGATACCATAGGGGAACAAGACATCGAAACACCTACAGAGACACATAAGTCTGAAGGAATAGAGGCAACTACTACAGAAACAAAGGCACAAGATGAGCCTAAGGAAACTAAGGTGACCCCATGTGACACCACATCCGAGGCTACTGATACACAAGTTACCGAGGAATAGAGGAAGGAAGAGAGTGTGTCAACCGGGAAGGATACTCCAAAGATAGAAGACAAGGCTCTTGTCACTATTGTGAAGAAGTCACCCCTTGCACCTGAGAAGAAGAGGAAAAAGGGCCGGTCACTCTAGATGAAGTTATAATAATACCTGAGTGTGACCCGAGGACCCTTAGCCCCAATGAATTGAGCATATATGGGGAACTATGTACAAGAAAAGCAACACAAGAAAAGTTGAAGCAAGAAACCAAACATAAAGAAATATTAATGGATGTTAGGGATATCTTACAACAGGTAGTACCTGAAGTGAGCATTGATGAAGATACTCCTATTATAGATCAACTTGCTATCCTTACAAAGAAGATAAATGCCCTGGACATTAATGCTAAAAAGAGAATTGAAGAAAGGGTAGAATCCAAGATTCAAGACAAACTGGCAGAAAGAATCAGCTAAGAAGTGGCAATAAACAAGGTCAAATTATCTGAGGTAATAACCAAAATAAAATCTATAACCTAGTTAATTTGTCAATTCTTACTGAAGCTATCCACTGTGGAAACCTTCACTATTGAGATCAATGAAAAGATCAAAGGTCTGGAAGATGAAATCAAGACCAGTGCAAATGCAGCTATAACCGAGCCACAAGATTTTTCAAATCACATTCACAAAGTTCAGGAACTCAGGTGGTTGATAGCAGATCTCAAGAAACAAGAAGAGAAGATCACATATCAAGTCACAGAGTTAAAGATAGAACTCCTTTCATACCTGAAGATTTTTGAGAAACACATTGTCAAAACGGAACACCTTGTTGCAACACTAGCAATTTCTGTGTTGGATAACATCTTTGACATGCATGCACAAGTCGGTCTTGAGCACATTGCTCTCACCAACTTGAAAGAGGAATTGGAAAACCTCTTGGAGTCTATGAAGAAAACCCATCAGCACATTTTTGACAAGATGTGAGTATACAGTTTAATTTTTGTATTTGGCATTACTATCAAAAAGGGGGAAATCAATGTTTATGTCAATATGCCAAATATGTACATAGATGCTACATATACTACATATTACCAGGAGCATGCACAAAGGGGGAGTAAATTGAAATTTTGATAAGTATATATGTCTATGGCGGAGATATATGTTATATGTAGAAAATTTTGTCTATATACATTCAAGTTTTGATACTAATGCTAAAGGGGGAGATTGTTATCTCTATTGAGCATTGAAGGTTGTCATTAGTATCAAAGGTTATCTATAATATCAGTCAGTTACTTAAATTGAGCCAGTCGATAACTAGAAGCAAAATAGACCAGTTGGTTAAGCATATACATCGAGCATTAGATATTTTACCGAGCACCAACAGACACTGACACCGAGCACCAGTATACACTGAGCAGTTTATACAGTGTTTACTGATGATCACAGGAAATGACATAGTAATAAAAAATGGCACATTCTTCTATGCAAATGGTTATGACAAATCAAATTTTTTTTTATCAAGATCGAGGAATATTTATTATCAAGATATTTGTTAATTGCATTGTATATCTTATGTAATAGTTCAATCTAGGTAATTTTTTGTACACCATAGATCTTATGGTTTTGTCTAAGATGTGTAACCTAATTTTGTTAAAGCGGCATAAAGTAGTATGCTATATAAATGTATGTTTGCATCATTTGTGATGCAAACTGATGTATGAATTATAGAGAACTTGAAGCACTTGCCTAACTTCAAGTCTATCAGTTGATAGAGAAGATCAATATTTAGAAGTTTATCAGATTAAGAAGAATCAGAGCAGGCTAACCGAGCAGTTCAAAGCAGAGATTCATCACAGTAAAGGTGAAATATATTCAATACTTATTGATCTGTATCAGACAATCAAGTTTTCATTAGTAGATAATTGCCTATTGCTTTCTAACAATTGTAATAGAGTTTTTGGCTAAATCTCTTAACAAAGTAGACTTGACAGTCTTATGTAAATCTCTTAACCAAGTGCACACTTCATTATTGTTGTTAAAATCCTATAACTAGGTAGATCTAGCTGATCTAATATGTTACTCCTAATAGTGTAAGATCACCAGAAGTGATCAAAACTTGTAGCCCTAATAGGCAAACCTTTTCTATCTGTAGTAGTGAAGAATTTGTGGGTGTCATCCCCACCGCAAATTTTACCTTCTAACAAGGGTTTCTGTGTTACCAAAATACTTGTGTTATGTGACTGTTATATGATTGATTTCATGTTATTTACTTTCACAAGTTGAATAGATGAATGATACATGTATTATATGCAAGTTATTTTGGAAGGTTATCATTGTTTGCTATTGTAGATTTGAAAGGTTAATGTGTTAAAGTTTTTGTGGGCACTGATTCACCCCTGCCCTCTAAGTACCCTATCTCTCCTAATTCCAATAGAATATTACTATGAAACAACAAAAATGAATTATTTTTATAACACTCAACATGTTGTCTTTAAATATATGTAAGAAAAACATTTGTAACATAATGGTTGTCCATGTTCTAAAATATCTTCAACATCATCATATGTTCATCACATAGTCACTAAAATCATTCTAAGAATCATATTATTGGTGATAAGAATAGAGTTGTCACCAAAAGTACAAAACACAAGATCATGCTTTGTTGTATCTACTTAGGAGATTCGACCTAAATCTATGGAAGAAGCATGCAATGATCCAAATTGGGTAAATGTAATGAAGAAAGAGCTTGATCAGATTGAGAAGAATTAGACCTGGGAGCTTGTGCCCAGATTAACAAATAAGAATGTGATTGGTACAAAATGGGTGTACAAAAAAAAGTTTGATGAAAAAGGTAAAGTAATTAGAAATAAGGCAAGGCTAGTTTTCAAATGTTATACTTAGATTAAAGGAATTGACTTTGAGCATTCTTATGCTCATATTGCTTAGATGGAGGCAATTAAAATATTTCTGGCATTTGCAGGACATAAGAATTTTAAGGTTTATCAAATGGATGTGAAGTCAACATTTTCAAATGGAGAGCTAAAGGAAGAGGTTTACATTGAGCAACAAGAAGGTTTCAAATCAGAAGAAGAACTATAAGTATTATGTAGATTGAAAAAGGCATTGTATGTTTTGAAGTAGGCATCAACAACTTGGTATAGAAGATTATATATCTATATTTGATTGGAAAAATTTTTCAAAAAGGTTCCATCGACAATAATTTGTATTATAAGAAAGATGCAGATCAGATCTTGATTGTTGTTGTGTATGTTGATGATATTATTTTTGAAGGCAAGGATGATTTGTGCAAAATATTTGCATAAGAGATGCAAAAATAATTTGAGATTTCCATGATAGGAGATTTGAATTTATTTCTTGGGTTGTAGGTAAATCATAGAAGCAAAGACATTTTTATTTCTTAATCCAAGTTTGTCAAGGAATTGTTAAATAAGTTTGGGTTGGAAATCTTTGAACCAATATGTACTCCAATTGTTACTAGTTGTAAGCTAAGGAAGATGGGTCACCAAAGGTAAATGAAAGTAAGTATAGATCAATGATTGGTGGTTTGTTGTACCTAACTATTGTAGACACCTAAAAATGGCCAGGCTAATCCAAGTGAGAGATCAAACTAAAATCAAAGATTAATTAAAATCAAAACCAAAAAGGGATCAATTAAATCAAATAAATCATTTAATTATGCAATTAATCAAATCAATTGTATAGTTGAATTAAATCAAATCCAACCCATTCAAGGGGTGCACATGGCTAAAGAAATTAAATAAATCAATTAAGTAATTCCTAAAATTTCTCACTACCACATGGGAAGGAATTACAACAACCAATAGAAATTGAAAATTGAGCTCACATGGATCAAAGCCACATGGATCAAAGCCACATTGAAACTTAATCACTCACCTTGAGAATGCATCCTAACCACTCATTTTGTCTCATTGTCCCAAGCTTTGAGGACAAAATATTTAAATTGTCTCAATATTTGAAACCATGGACTTAACCCAAACTTGATCATGATTACATTTACTCCACCCACCAAGCTTGGAGAAATCTATAAATAGAAAGAAAAAATCAGGAGAAAAAGATCTCATAAGCATTTTAGAATTGCATCCTTACTATAGTGAATTTGATTTGAAAGCTTAATTTAGCATGTTTTGAGAAAGATAGGCATATATTTCATATTTCAAGCATTAATTCTCATTTTAGAGTTGTCTCTAATGGAATCTTGCTTAGAGAATTTCATTAGCATCATTAATTAGAGAGCCATAGGATGTTTATTGTTATTATTTTTATTCAATTGCTTTGAAATTGTTGTATTTTCCATACTTGAATTGATATTTTGATGAACTAATCCTATGAAGGTACTTATTATACACAAAATAACATCCACCATGGGGCATATTGCCTTTACTAACTAAATTTCATGTTTATTTGCTAAATTTGCATGAATTTATGTTTTAAATCTATGTCTGACAGGTGAAATAGCATGTACAAGGCCTAAAATAGCGTGTATCAAGCAAAGTATGACACATTTACACAACCAAATGACATGTACATGATAAGTTTGATGCATTTACATAATATTTCAACACATAAAAAATCCTTCTCTCTTCTATCTAACTTTCTTTTAGCACACACACCTTGACTTCGTAGCGCATATGGGGTGTGGGGGTTTATATAGGAAAATAGGTGGGGGGTATTGGATGGGTATTGGAGGGGATGAAAAAAAGGAGTTTCAGGTAATATTTTTTGAAAATAGGGGGATTCCTTAGTATTCCATGAACACATGTTCTATGATTCAGGTTCACTAAGTGAAGCCCCCATGGGTAACTTGGAGGTCCTAGATTGGGTGCTTGCCTTCAAAAATTTAATCCAAATCCTAAAAAGAAAAACTTGAATCACTTGAGTGCTTGAAAATAATAGCTTTCACTTGAAAATTATGCTCTTAAAATTAATATATCATGTCATGTATTCTAGGAGACCAAATGAGAGGAGTAGATGCCATTTTATACTCATTCCAAGATTCAATTTTGATCTAGACTAACCATAGATATGGGCCTTGGAAGAAAACACTGACATCAGTCCCTAGGAAAAATCTAGACTCAAAATCCTAGGTACAAGTCAACCAGTCAACTTGTACCCAGGGGCAGGCCGATAGGTCAACTTGTCTCAGGCAAATCAAGCTCAACTTTTGTTAGGATCATGGGGAGAGAGATAGGAAGTAGAAGAAAATACAGGTTGTTAGGATCAAGCATAATAAACATTCAGACCTCAAAAACACCATTTAGGGACTAATAGGTCCTAGAGCCTCCAATTATGGGTGCTAAAATTTTGGGACTATACATTTAGCCCCCACTTTAGTGGGAGTATAAGATGAACACATGCTCACCATAAAGTAAATTGAATGCGCAAGGATGGTCTCATTAATGTCAAGGAGACAAAGAAACATCAAGCCCCCAAGTGACTTAAGTCTTCATCCAATCCAAAAACAAGATAAGAGAGGCATCACTCAAAATAGAAAGAGAGAGAAAGTGTGATCACTAGCCCAGTAAGAGATTGTCTTACTATTAACCACAAAAAGGAAAGTGATACAAATATGACATTGAAAGGTATATAAAGATGTGTTATGCTAGTAAATCCATAAAAAATGATCAGGCCCTAAGGAAATTATTGTATTCATTAAGGGATTTTTCAAAGGCATGATCATACGTATGGAAAGTATTATATCCTTAGGGATCAAAGGAAGAACAATCAGGCCTAAGGAAAGTATTGTCTCCTTGGGGTTAAAAAGAAGAATGATCAAGCCTAAGGAAAAAATTGTCTCCTTAGGGATAAAAGAGGAAGGATTAGTCCTTAAGGAAAGTTTATTTCTATTAAGGGATCTAGTGAAAAAGATCAAACACAAGGAAAGCAGTGTTTCCTTGGTCATCTACAAGAGAGAATTACTGCATGAAATCATTGTGTGTGCATGAAAAATGTGAAATGTAGAGATAATTTTATGCCCCCATGTTAAAAATATTGCAAATTCCTTAATGAGAGCAATGGATTTAACAGAGTGTACTATTGGAAAAATGGTCAGCTCTCCCCTCAGGATTTGTGACATGGCATAACTACCTCCTATGTCTTCTCTAAGTCTAGTGGTTGTATCAGACATTAATTGGTTGATCTTTTGGTGCAATGACAATCGCTACTTGTAAAAAGTGGTATCAGATCTTGGTTACAGGTTTAAATCCCCTCGGGTAATGCTGAGGGGGATATTGTTGGAAAAATGGTTAGCGCTCCCATCATAATTCATGACATGGCTTTGGTGCAACAACAACCACTACTTGTAACAAGTGGTATCAGATCTTGGTCATAGGTTTGAATCCCCTTGAGCAACGATGAGGGGGAGATTGTTGGAAAAATGGTCGGTGCTCCCCTCAGGATTCATGACATGGCTTAATCACCTCCTGTGTCTTCTATAAGTCTAGTGGTTGTATTGAGCATTAACATGTTGATCTTTTGGTGCAATAGAAACCACTACTTGTAACACATACAAGGACCCATAAGATACATTTCCACTATGAGATTCCCCCAAGAAAGGAAAAATCAAGGGAAATAAGCACATGAAAAAAGAAAGCACAAAAGGGATCTACTAACTCTAGGTTCATTATGATCATATGATAATACATGAGATATTATATCAAAATGAAATGTCATAATCACCCAAAGGTATCATAACTACAAGCACAATAGAAGAAAGGAACGTTAGAGTTATAAAGAAGAGTCTTTTAGGGCTGGCATCATGGAGACCAAAAAGAATAGGCAGATACCACTTTTCATCATCCCCAAGGAGACAACACAAAGGCACATTTTCCAAATGACATGTGTACAAAATAACATGTAATGATATATGGAAGAAGTGAGATAAAAAAATATAAGAATTTTTATGAAATTATGATTCCTTTATCATTTTGCACCAAAAAAGCAATAAGTGTCATTTAAATAAATCTAAACAAAATATAGAACTAGGCAAACATCAAGAGGGATAACACTACAATAGGAAAACACATAGAATACACCACACAAGAGGATCTAGTCAAGCATATTTACTACCCCCCATCTCGGTCTATAGTTTTTAGGGAAGGTGGGAATATCATAAGAGGAGAAACATCAAATATGGCATATGGAACAATAGCCAGTTCCATACAAGGACCGTGTTGTAAATGTAGGTCGCTTTATTTGTCACTAGGAATGATAGATAATTATTGTGATAACATAGCTGGAAAATCATGATCAAGATCAATAATCTTGCACATGTCATCAAAATTAGTAGAATGATTATCATTATTAGCATTAAAAGCATAATCATCAAGAGTATCTTCTTCATCTAGATTAATTGCAATGGAATCCAAGATATGATTAGAATTTTCGTGTTTTCTCAATTTAATTTTTTTCAAATTAAATTCCTCCTTTAGCTCAAGCATGGGTTGGTAAAAGGGAATCAAGGAATAAATATATATAGGGGTGAAGAAATATTTTGGAAGCAAGCTGGTAGGTTCTAGCATGATATTTATGATGGTGGTAATGAGCATGATGGTTATGTTTTGTTTTGATGGAAATTTGGTTTTATTTATAATCAATCAACATTGGGCCCTTTTCTTCTTGAGTAAGAATGAAAGGAACCACACTAGATTGAGAGATAGCATTAGGAGGATGTGTATAAGTTATAGGAGGTGTAGGTAGAAGTCCATGTCTAGGAAAAAGAGATGGAACATCTTTGGGTTTTCTAAGTTCACAAATATTTTGGATCTTGTAATCTTGGAAAGAGTGAAAGATATTATCAAGGTGGGTTTGAGTTGGTTTAGGAATAGAAGACCAAAAGAAATCAAGGTCAATTGAGTCTCAAGGCACTAAAGGCTGATAAAGGCTATGGTTAAAAATCATGATCTCTCCATTATGAGGAAATTTAATACATTTATAAATGGGAGAAGCTACAAATATCATGAAGGTTATCCAAGGAAGACCAAGTTTGACTTGAAATTGATCAGAAGTTGTGATCAAAGTGAAGGTGACATCTAAGGTTTTACCTCCAACCTCAATGGGAAATGAAATGGAACCATAGGAAGGATAAAGAAAACCATTGCAAGTTTATATAATAATATAATATTTATCATAACTATCATGTTGCAATCATATACTAAAAATATGTTCCTTAGTTATCACAATCACCATGTAAGTAGAATCAATAATAACACCATGAGAAGGAAGACCATTAACCTTCGTGACAATGCAGAGGGGACCATTAGGTGCTTTAATTGTTTTGTTATGATCAAAGGTAATGTAAGGATTAGATGGAGTTTTGGGTTTGGGTTGATAAAGAAGGTTCACAACATGTTTGGCTTCATTAAATTCACCAACATAGTCAATGCATAGAGAAGAATAAGGCTGGGTAAAGTCAATGGTATTGGTTGAATGGGATGGGAAAGGGTTGGTATAGATTTGAAAATTTTGGTTGGGAGGTGCCACAATTTTTTTCCCCTAATCATTAACTCCTTCAATAGATATAGCATTAGAGTCAATAAGGTCTTGGATAATAGTTTTTAAGTGGTAACATTTTTCAATATCATGACCAAGTTGACGATGGTATTGATAGAAAGATTTGTGATCAAAGTTATTGGGAGAGGTTTTGGATGTGTCAATGGGTTTAATAGGATTAAGTGTTAACACATTATCAATAATTATCTTCAACATCACATTATGAAAAGATTTAGAAAAATCATGAATTGGCCTAAAGATAGATGACAACAAAACCACACCTTAGGATGCTACTGCCACTGGTTCATCAAAATTGATGAATGATTTTTTTATTTTCATCAAGTTTTTTGGTCTTAGAAATATGTTGAATTTGTTGGATGTGACATCACTCTTATGAGTGAGAACAAGAGACGTTGGAGTGGTGCTCTCAAACTAACTCACTTGAAGTTGATAATTATGAAGCACTGAACACAATTGAGGAAATGAAGAGAATTCAAAAAGAAGAATCTTATCTCTAATATATTTTTGTAAATTAACTATTAAAATGCATTACACATCAATATCAGGCACAAAAAAAAATTTGAGCATGCAAATGCTTAAATCTACCAATAAAACCAGTCACTTTTCTTTAACACCTTGTTGACAATGCATCAAATCAGTCAAAGAAATTTGAGGACCAATGTTGTTTTGAAATTTTTGAATGAAAGAATTAGAAATTTTTTGGAAGGAATCAATAGAATAAGGAGGAAAATAACAATACCATTACAAGGCCTTGTCTTGAAAGGTTCTAGTAAACAATTTATCCATGAACCTATGGTCATGAGAGAAGTCACTAAACAAGGTTTGAAAGGTTTTGACATGCGTTAAAGGATCACCCTTACCGTTATAGGTCTCAAGATGAGGAATATCCATATATTTTAGGATAAAAACACATATAATATCCAAAGACAAATGACTAGCAATGTCACAAGTAGGAATTTTAAACTTGAATTGAGTTATTCAAGGAATTTTCTATTGCAAGGAAGACATAGTTTGAGTCAAGATATTCTTGGTAGAATAAATATAAGAAATAGTAGGAGGACTAGAGATATTGGAAAGGTTAGGAACATTGTTGGAGATTGAAGGAATGGTGGAATAGGGAAAGGGAAAAATATGGTAAGTGGGAATAGATGAAGGTAATGAAACACATGAAAAAATTAAAGGAATGGAGGGAACAATAGGGTTAGGAATTCTCACATGAGTAGGATTATAATTCTGAATTGATGTGGTTATGATAAGGTGAAGCATAAGTGGACACACTAGGAATGAAAGTATAGATAGGAAAAGTGGTCTCAACACTAGTAGTAGGGTGAATACGACCTAAATCTTGAGCACATTCTCTAATAGGCTTAATATTTATATTAATGAGATGAGAAATGCTACACAAGATGTTAACACCATGTTCATCATTGTGGATAAGCTTCATTAGACCTTCAACATAAATGACTTCAAGATAAGGGTTTTATTGACATAACCATTGTTCAAATTTCTTAGTCATGGGAATTTTTTTTGACTTTCATAGGAGGAGTCCTTAAAGCCTCATATTAATCATGAGAAGAATGGGAAGATTTATTCTCCATGATAAGGTTAATGTCACTAATATGCATGTCGGTCTCATTGAGATTTTGAGGGAAAAGGGAGGACTCAAGATCAAAGCAACCCATAAGCCTATGAATTCTTCTAACATGAATGCCATAAGTAGGACTCAAAGTGATAACACTCATGTACAAGGGAATTAAAGGAAAGAGAAATACAATTAGAGTATTTGAAATAAATATGCAATAAAAAAAGAGAAGTTTTTATGAAAAGAATATTCAAACATGAAATGAAAATTATACACAAGGAGATGTGACTATTAGAAATAAAAATCATGTAATGTAGATCTAGATGAAAACTAAAAGAGATTATACAAATAATTCCTAGATATCCAAATGCCTAGATTTTAACAATGCATACAATATAGATCTAGAAAAAAATCTAAATGCATAAAAAGGGAATCTAACACCAAAATGAGAAGGGAAATGTAATAAGGAGGGTTCACTAAAATGTATATAGTGAACCTATCTAGATCCATACAATGTAATACAGATATGATCTAATATAATGCATACAAAGAAATAGAGGAACCAAATTAGAATGGGAATGTCATACATCGGGTTCCCCAAAATGTATATATGAAAATACTAAGAAATTCTAGGGTGTAGATCACTCACCACTTTCTTATGTATAGTGGAATACAAACCCACCCTTAGAAAAGTCTCATTAGCACAAAACAAAGGATGAATGTGTGCTAATGCAAGATCTATGTAAAAGGGGTAATTTGGATTACTTAAGTAGATATTGATAGTGGAAATCGATAAGGAAATGATATCAGATTTGATCTATGAAAGTAAATGCAAGAAAAAAGGAGGAATGTGTGCACCTTGGAACAAGATAGGAATATTTGAACTTTGGATTTGAATTTGATTGTCACCAGAATGTTTGAATCTATTGTAACTCCAGATATGGGAACGTAGAATTTGCAACAACTAGTTGTGAAAAATTGAGCCAAAAAGTATAGGTACAATTCAAAATTTTAGGGACAAGTTGACAAGTTGACTTGTTCTCAACAACTCCAAATCTAATGAAATTTTTTGAGGACCTGCAACTGTGTCTGTACCTTTAAAATTTAATTCTAAACCTTAGCAACCTATTCCTACACACACAATATAAGGGGAAAAGGTAATGGAAATGGTTTTTCTTTGGTGAAACCCCTGTATAGGAATCAACATTTAAATTAAATTAAGATTTCATAAAGGAAAGTTGTATAAACAAGATAAATGTTAGATTCACCTTGCATGAAAAACCCTCATGAATAGATGTAGTAATAGCTCAAATCCATGAAGATTCTTGAAATTTATACTTGGAATGAGATGTAGAAATCAAGGATGCTCTCACAAATGCATGGTCTACACTTTCCAATCCTAGATCTTGAATGTATGTATGTTTGGAAACCACTTGAAGAAGGAGAGAGAAGGAAGAATGGATGTATGGATCTTCTTTCTTGAATTGAGAATTCCTCTACCTGGAAATCATAGGAGAGAAACTTGTGTCAATTGGAGAAGATTTCCTTTTCTTAAATGGATCTTGAATAAAAGGAAACTTGACATCCTAGATTGGGTGCTTTCCTTCAAATATTGAATCCAAATCCTCAAAAGTACAACTTGAATCACTTTAATTCTTGACAATAATAGCTTTCACTTTAAAATTATGCTCTTAGACTTTATATATCATGTCATGTATGCTAGGATATCGAATGAGAGGAGTAGATATCCTTTTATACTCACTTTGGGATTCAATTTTGATCCAAGATGACCATAGATATGGTGGTTGGAAGAAAACCTTACTATTGGGCCCCAAGACAAATATAGGCTCAAAATCCTAGGTACAAGTCATCCAATCGACTTGTACCCATGGAAAAGTCCCAAGAAAGTCATGCTCAATTTTGTTTGGGATCTCAGGGAGAGACGCAAGAAGTGGGAGGAGGAAATATAGGTTGCTGGAATCAAGAATAATGGATATTTGGACCTCAAAATCACTAAAATAGGGCCTTATAGGTCTTAGAGGCTCTAATTATGGGTTCTAAATTTTTAGGACTATACACTCCATATTTGGGATGAGCCATTGCAATATAATATCAATTATTCTCTTAATATACATCTCCCCCATGAACATATCTTAGTGAAGTAAAATTATGTTCATCCCCTTGAGAACACTTTACCTTCTATTATCTCAATGATTTACTTCTACCAATGAAAAATTAATGAGTGATGATCCTTCTTGTATGACATATTCCCTTTATGAGGATATTTTAAAGCAAGAGGAGGACATTATACACACTTTCCTTAATAGAACCTTACCTTCATTTGACATTCCTTCTAGAGAAGAAGCATTAAATAAAGTCCCTAATCTCTTGGAAGAATAGGCTAATATCATTATAAATTTTCTTAATACTCTCCCTTCTAGTGATGAATCCATGAAAAATCAAGAACTTGATCAAGTCAATGTTGTCAATGTTTTGAGTAATGAAAAACCTAAGGTTGTTGTCCATCTTCATCAACATAACCCTCAACCTCAAAACAAACCAATCATTGTGGTGAAAGGTTCTCAACAACTTGACTATCTTACAATTTTTCACACTTATAACATAAGAAAGAACTGACAACCTACAATTTTAGTTGTTCATCCTTCTCTTCCTCCTCAACCATTTCTTCCTTTTGCACCCTATCTTCCTCAAAATATTGGAAAGGAGTATGATTTAGTAGAAAAAATTCATGCTACTCCTACTAAGATATCTCTTTGGGAGATTTCTCTAACATTACCTACTTATTATGATGCATTAAAAAAAGCATTGTGAAATGTGACTGTCCCCCCTCCTAGGTAGGAAAATATCACTTCCATCTTGGATTGCATGAATGCGACTACCAACATGCTTCAAATTGCATTTTCTCAAGATGTTTTTATTTCTCTAGAAATCCATGAACAACAATATGCTCTTATGGTTGATGTCCTTATTAATGGTAGTATTATTAGAAAAACTTTAATTGATAATGGGTAAGGACTTAATGTTTGTATAATTGACTTGTTACACTAGATAAAGGAAGATATTTCATCAATAAAACTTGATTCTATTCCTATCTATGGATTTGACAATTTTTCTAAATAATTTTTAGATGTTATCACCTTGCCTATTATGGTAGGTCCTATTATTTTACCCAAACCTATTAATTTCATACACAATCCTCTTAGTTATATCCTTCTCTTAGGATGACCATGGTTACATGCCATGCATGTTGTTCCTTCAACTATCTATTGCAAAGTTAAGTTCATACACAACAACTTAATGTACAAACATCTTGCTGATGATAGACCTAATCATTACTTACAAACTAAATCTGATTCTCCTTTTATCCCTACATCATTTAAACACAACCCATCTCCTCTTAAAGATACTTCTTCTCCTACTAGTATCCTTTTAAATGATGATTTGGGATCATTATACTTTACAACATATTTTTTGGGTGAATAAAAATTTCCTAATGAAAACACAAGATTCTTCAAGGGACATACTGTGTCATTGGTTCAACTTGATTCTCTAAATAACTCAACTCATAATTTCAAATGTGGTTTTGGATGTTCTCAATAGAATTGAGAATAGTGAGAAACCTATAAACATATTTGGTTTCAAGTCTCTTGATTTTTCCACATCCTCTCCTTTATTATCTAATACTTCTTCTATATCTACCTTTAATAAAGAAATTATTTTTCCTAATCTTCTTCATGCTAAGGTGATCACTTGACCTAAACAAAAAAATAAGCATAGTCAAAATCTTATGAATCTTCCTTTCTGCATGTATCACTGATATAATGACCACTCTACTAATTAATATGAATCCTTAAATTAAAAAATTCAACAAATTATCAATAATGATATCATTCACATAACATATTATAATCAGTTATTTTTCAATCCTGATTTTTTTGAATAACATTTAAGTCCCTATTATGTTTCTCCACACTATGTAACATTGTTATCCTATCCTTTGGGGGCTCATTTTCATGCATGGTGTGATTATACTTTGTGATTAGAATAATAGGTTCTCTTTCTCCTTATCCTTGTTTCCACACTTGGGGGGCAAGGGTTCTATATCAACCTCTCTCATCCTATCCAAGGATCCACTTTTCCCTTGGTTAAGAAACATTTGTCTATTATGTGATATCCAATCTTACATAGAATTTTTGGTTTGCATTAAGTATTATCTTATATACAAGAGATGTGCATCCTTTATCATAACCTTTTCATTATTTTCAATTTGGTTTCCATGGTAAACAAATCCCTTACCTTGGAGACTAAAAGTGTGTCATCCTTCCTATAGAATCCCCTTTATCTAGCATTGGGGAAGGTGTGTATTATTCCATTATTATTCATTATCTCTTTTCAACATCCTTCAAAAAGCATGGTATCTCTTTTCATTCATCCCTTCCCTAACCTCATAGGAGATGTGACCTCTTTGTCTTGGACTGGGTGTTTCTTGTGGATACCTTCATGGTGTTAAAAGTTCTTTATATCCTTGTTGATATTTTCCTTAAGATGTAAAAACAATACTTATTTTCCATCTTAAGGGGGGGGGGGGGGGGGGGGGTGGGTATACATGGCCTCCTTATTGAATTTTTTTTTTTACTTTAAGCATGAAAGGTAGAGTACACTAGCATAACATAGCTTTCTAGGGCTAGATCACTCTCCTTTAACATTCTTAGGATTGGTTGAACTAGCATAACACAAATTTCTATCCCATTCAACCTCTACTTTTCATACATGTTAAGGGTTGGTTGACTAGTATAGCATAATTTACTAGACCATTTGACCTATCCTTCTCATGGGTTGACTAGCATAATACACCTTTCTAAACCATTCAACCTCTCATTTACATAAAGTTTTCATGAGTTGACTAGCATGTGCTAGACTATGAAGTCCCTCCTTACACTCTCTTTGATGGGTGGAACTAGCATAACAAAATTTTCTATACCATTTCCCCCTTCTCTCTCTCTCTCTCACACACATCTATCTATCATGGATCACCTAGTGCAACATATTTTCCCTTCTATGTTATCTATGATTTTATTTTCTCTAATCTATGATTCCATAGCATAACACACTTTTCTATTTGATTGGATCATGGAGTCTTATCTTATCTTTTATGTGCACCCTTTCTCTTTTCAGGTGACTACTTGTACTCTTGGAATAGATTTCTAAGTATGATACTAGCGGTTGAGGAATTTTCTCTAGCGAGGTATCTTCAACTAGTTGACTTTAAATCTTAGTAATCTCTAGGCTTTTATTATTTTTGTATCCTTGTGTATGGATGTGTAGTTTTCCCATGATTCTCATCTCTCTCTCTCTCTCTACTTTGTCATGAGTATTGTGTGGACTCATACTACCAATAAAGTGGGGGCTAAATGTATCATCCTAAAAAGTAAGCACCCTTATTAGGTTCTCATTTTAGCCCCATTTTATTATATATGGGTTCCTACATTGATTTCATGTTCTTCTAGCACTTATTGGACCTTCAAATTAACATTATTTGTTCAAAAATTGAGGTTAGCCCTTATTCATAAGTTTTATCCTCCATTTTACCTCCAACCAAACAATACATTTCTTCACCTAGGACCTATTCATTTTTTTTGGCCTTTGGGACCCTTTCTGACCTTACAAAACCTGCATTTTCTCATCTCACTTATTTTCACCTTCCCCATCCTCCACTAGAAATTTGTGCTTATTTTACGTAGGACAAGTTGAGATTCTACTTGTCCTTGGGGTACAAGTTGAGAGTCAAATTTTCCTTTTTTTTTTAAGCTTAGATTTTCCCTGAGCCCCGATGGTGGGGTTTTCCTTGAGGTTCAAATTTAAAGTACACCTTGATGGAATTTGAGCCTCTAAATGGAGGTATTTTAGTATAAAAGGACCTCTTCTCCCCTCATTTGATCATCCATTATTATCCGTCAATCAAGTGTAAGCTATCCATCTATAATCAAGATGCAATCCACAATTACACATAATCAATCAAGCAATCAAGAAAATATTCAAGATCTTCAAGGAATTATTCTTCCTCTTCATCAAGAATTATTGAAAAATACAACATCCATCATTCAAGGGGTTTCTTTATTTCCTATTATGTTTTTGTGGAGATCAAACTATTGCATAAACACTTGTGATCACTTCCAAAGAGACATTGTATCATCAAGGTATAAAGTGATTTATGTTTTAGTTCTAGTTTCTATTTCATCCTTTCTTATGTAATTTTAATTAAATTTCAAGGTATATTCATAAACAAGGGTTTGACTAAGGAAAATCCATTTCCACAACCTTTTTCCCATTTTTTGTGTGTAGGGACAAGTTTTGGAGCTACAATTCTAGATCTAAGAAGTACAAGTATAGCTACAAGATTTGAGAAAGTTTCATCATATTTTGCTAGGAACATGTTGAGACTTGATTTTTCCCCATAGGTACATGTTTATAAATTCCTTTTACCTCAAAAACTAACCTATCCCTATCATTTTTGAGTGAAAATTTCAAGATAGATAGATACATGTCCCTGCCCTCCAGATCTAAAGTTATAGCTGGATCTGACATTTTGATGATAGTCAAATTTAGATTCAAAGTCCTACCTTCTCCATACTATTTCCAAGTGCATTAATTCTTCCTTCTTTTCCATTGTGCTTACTTTATCATATCATATCTATTATTTGTTACAAATTAAAACATAGATCTTGCATTGATACATTCTCTCCTTTGGTTGTGCTAGATAAAATATAGATCTTGCATTGAGACATTTCCTCCTTTGGTTGTGCTAGTTAAATTCATTTTGTGGGAGGATTTTTATTCCAATGTATGTAGAACTTGGTAAGTAATCCACATCTTAGAATTGATTACTATTTTATATATTATACAATAGGAAACATTTTTCACTTTTAAAAAAATTACATTTGAAAAGGACTATATGAGCCCAAATGAAGCCTCTAAAGTTACAAAAATGAGAATTTCAAATTTTTTTGAAACATTCAAGCACTAAAATGTAAAACAACCAAAATATAGAGTACACAAATCTACCCCAAATCAAATAAAAATTATTGCAAAAAAGGATCCTAGATGACTAATATATCACTAATTAAAAATCATTTGTATAATTATGATGCCTGAATCATCATCATACATCCAAACTTCAATGCCTATATATTAGTCCTCTGATGTCCAATTTAGATAAAACATAGTTTGATATTTGGTTTTAGACCTCCCAAAGGTAATGGTGACCTCTTACACCAAAAAGCTCTAATTTTGACCTGCAATACAATGCCATTAAGATTACACCTTAAAAATTAATTAAATCTCTCTCAAAACAACTCACCAATGACACCCTAAAACCTATGATCCCATGTAAGATTAAGATATGAAGCTAGCCACCCAATATATAGAGGCATAATAGATAGAAAAATAACAAAAGATAAATAATATGACATGAATAAACTATATTATCACCAATAATGTAATAGAATAGCTTGGATTAATTTAATACACTTCACTAAATAAACTTAATTTGGAATGATATTACAAATGATACTCCTTGGTTAAATAGACCAAGGTGAGAATATAGGAGTGCATAAGATTAGGACAAGTATCTTAATCTTATGACACAATCCATAAAGTGATAACTTATCACCCTCATAAGGTTGAAAAGTGAAAGAGTCATATTTCTACTATAGGTGGATCACCATTTAAATTTGGAAAAATGATAAAGTGAAAAGTCCACAAAAGGTGGAAGTCCCACTTAAGGTGGAAAATTTATAAAATGATAACACCATATAAAGTGGGAATATTCCTATGTGGTTCCTAACTAAACTTAAGAAACATTTGTGTTTAGAACCTAGGAGAAGAACTTAATAGGTGCAATAATTACATACATCAACAAAGTTATTTATTCCCTTCAGAGGAGGATGACCCTAAAAATTTCAAATATTCCTCTTATTTCTCTAGAAACTTTTATTTTACTATAGGTTATAATAACATAGTGTATCATTAGAAAATGGAAGAACTTCCATTTAGGACTAGTTTATCCCTCCAAGTAAGTGGTATGGGGTCATGTCAAATGCCTTGAATGGGTCTTTGACTTGGATTTGGCTTTTTCCCCCTATTCTACTTCTCTTTCCACCTATTTCCAGCCTGTTTCTGGCACCTGATCTTGAGAATAGAGATTCTTGATATCAGGGTCAAGGTCGACCTTTTGGGTCAAGGTCAACCTCAACCCTAACCTAGTTCAAGGTTGACATCGACCTTGAACTAGGTCAAAGTCGACCTTGACCCTGACCCTGACCCTAGGTCCAGATTTCAAGTTTTGGAAGTTTCTGGATGTCGGGCTTCGGAAAGTTTATTTTCCCGCTTCTAGGTCAATTGTTTCAGGCTTTGAAATGATAAAATATTAAATGATAGTTAAATTGGGTCCACTTCCAAGAGTAAAGGCTTAAATTGGAATTTCATTCTCCTATGTAGGCCTCTCTAGAAGTTTGTGCCCTAACTTGTATAAAAGGAAGCCTTCCTCTCTAATTTTCACATCCATCATCCATTGAACTCAAGCATAAATCAAAATCAAGTGATCAAGAAATTATTATTCAAGTAAGAAGAAGAAAGATATCATTCAAGAATTCATTCATCTTCAAGCATTCAAGCATTCAAGATCTAATTCATCAAGGAGATTCATTGGTAGCCATTGAAGGATTCAATCTCTATGGAGCCCCTTTGTTGAATATTTCTCCATCCATTTCCATTCAAGCTTCTTCCTATTCCAAGATCCATTCAAGATTGGTGTTGAAGATCTAACGCAATTGATTTAAGACATCCTACATACAATTCTACATTCATTTGGAGCATCCATACTTGTGGATTCAAGTATTCAAATCCTCCACTAGGGTTTCAACAAAAGCAAGGTGAATTGTTCCATTTACTTTTTTTATTGCTGCAATTTCAATTACATTTCAAGGTTAATTCCAAAACTGGGGTTTGACCAAGGCAAACCCCTCATCCAACAAAAAAAACCCTTTTTCTTGTAGGTACAGGTGTGGGACAACGAATTGCAGATCAGATCTGAGTACCCTTTTTGGTGAACTTTTGGGATCTGTGAACGGAATTTATCTCGCAGCAGTGCAGGTCAAGGTCGACATAAAGGGGTAAGATTGTGCCTCGAGGTAAGATCTTACCCCTATTTTGGGTCAAGGTCAACCTTTCTCAAAAAAGCAGAAGGTTTCTAGGTTTTCTCTATTTCTATGTTTCCAAGTCAAATTTGGTTGCAGAATTTCCCGAAACTAAGTACAAACACCAAAAAATACTATTTTCTAGATTTGTCCTATTTTGAGGTTAGTACTTGTCTTCAATTCAATTAATATTTATGTATTTCCTTTCCATAATGGAATATAAGGTTTTCTCCTTTCTTCATATACTCCATCGATTGATTCATTTATGTATTGACCATCTTCTTGTGGTTAATCAATTTGGATCTTTCCTTTGGGAATTTGGGGTTAAGAAGAGGATCTTACTTTTCCCAATCCTATACATTACATACACATCACATTCTCATCATACTCCTATTCTTATATTACATTTTGGTGAAAACAATACACACTCCACTATCCATTATATTTTATATATTAAATATTGGCGAACCCACGATAGACAACTCTTTCTTTTATGGTGTTAGATCTTGCATTTACATTTTATATAAAGTAAAAATAGAAAAACATTTATTTATTCATGCTTTGTGTTTTCCTAGTTTAGTTCATTTTGAATTTGCATTGGTATATGAGCTTTACTATATCTAGTCCTACTTATAATATTCTAGTTAGATGAAGTCGTAGACTTATGGGTGCCTTTGATCCCAAGTCTTCCTCTCCTTTTCTTAGGATTCCAGATGAAAATTTGATTATTCATGATTCTAATCCTAATATGGAGCATACCTCTTCTCACCCATTTCATGATGAGGATGATGCTTTAAGAATTCCTCTTGAACAAGTCCAAAAAATTTCAACTAAACTTGATAAAATGGGAAATTGGCTTACTTAAGAGAACCATAATCAATATTTTATTCAAGCTATAGATGCTCTTAAGAAAGTTCTTTGTGATAGTGATCAAGATGTTAATCTCTTGTATGATATTACTCAACTTGTACATTCAAATGTTAAACCTTTGGCTCAAGAATCTCAAGATTTAGGATTCACTCCTATTATTAGTGTGGAACCTTCTTCCATTCCTTTACCTAGCATTCCTACTTATACTCCTCCTTTTGTGACTACATCGGTTCCCTCTCTTCCTATGAGTGTTCCTCCTATGTCCCTCCCTACTTCAAAACCTTCTTATCATAATGTTCCTTTTACTTATTCCAATCCTCTTCCAACTATGGTTCTAGGTGTTCCCCCAGTTGTGTCTTCCATTCCTTCCACTTCATACACTTTACCTAGTGTTTCTAGTGTGTCTATACCTCCTATTTCATCTAATGATTCAACAATCATTAGTTTGGCTCAAACTGTATCCTCTTTACAACAAAATCTTGCATCTTTAACTTAATCCAAGTTTACCATTCGTACATGTGACATGAGAAGTCCTTTATCCATAGATATTATTAATGCTCCCGTTCCTCAACAAGTCGATATGCCTTGTCTTGAGAATTACAATGGTAAGGGAGACCCTATTACTCATGTTAAAACATTTCAAATCCTTTGTAGTGACTATGCTCATGACCATAGAATTTTAGCCAAGTTGTTTGCTAGAACTTTTTGTGATAAGGCCTTGCAATGGTATCATTCCTTGCCTCCTTATTCTATTGATTCTTTTCCAAAACTTGCCAATGCCTTTATGCAACAATTTCAAAATAACATTGGTCCACAAGTGTCCTTAATTGATTTAATGCATTGAAAATAGAATACTAAAGAAAAATTGATTGAATTTATTGGTAGATTTAAGCATTTTCATGCTTAGATTTCTTATCTTGTTCCTAATATTGATATTCAACGTATGTTTATTTCAAATTTACAAAAGGATATTAGAGATAAGATTCTTCTTACTGAATTTACCTCTTTTCAACAACTTTGTGCTATACTTCATCATTATCAATTACACGTGAATCAATTTGAGAGCAACACTCAAATGGCTCCTATCCCAATTGATAAGAGTGATGCTGCTCCTAATCCAAAAAAGTTTCAAAAAACTAACAACTATGTCAAGATAAACAAACAAGAAAATGTAGTTGCTGATCAAGTTGTTGTTACATCCAATAATGCTACTTCTGCATCCACTACTTTTCATCTAAATCGTACATTTACTCCTCTTTCTAAATCTTTGCATTCTATTATGAATAAAATGTTGACTACTAGTATGATTACTTTACCTCCTATTTGACCTCTTTTACCTGCTACAGTGGCATCCAAATCCTTTGATTCCAAAGATTTTTGTCAATACCCTCGTCAGAATGGCCATGATACTGAGAAGTGTTATTCTTTAAAATATAAGGTTCAAGACTTAATTGATTCTAATGCTCTTTTTGTTGATAATTTTTATAGTAGTGGGAACAAATTTGTCTCTCCTCCTAATCAAAACCTCCAAATCTATATGAATCCTTTGCCTACACATGATACTAATACCATTGTTTATCCTTCTTCTATGGATATTTTTTATGATTCAAAGATGGATGATATCAATCACATTGTTAACCATGTGGAGCATGCTATTTTTTCTCAATTTTTATATCCACCCCAACTTCAATCTCAAAATCAACTTCAAGTTCCAATTCAACCTAAACCTAAGCCAAAACTTCAACCTTGAAAACAACCTAAGAATAAAAGACCTAGGGAACTCTTGATTACCTTTGATGATTCTGAGGTTATTAAAGCTCTTGATGGTCCCCTTTATATATATGCTAGGATTTCTAAGATACCTACGCATGGTTGTCTTATTGATCCTACATCCTTAGTCAATGTTATTATTGAAGAAAATATTTTTATGGAAAACTTACAACATGATTCTTATGATACATCGGATGTGTGGATTCAAAATTGTAATGGTTTTTTTTATCCATCATTTGGTTCTATTAACTTACCTATTGAACTTTCTGGTAAATTTGTTGATACTACCTTTGTTGTTGTTCCTACTTCTGATCATTTTCAAGTTAAGATTGGTTTGCCTTGGTTGAATGCCATGCATGTTGTTGCTTCTCCTATCCATAAGTGTCTTAAATTCACTCATGAGGAAGAAGTGAAGATGATTAATCATAGTTTATATCAACCTTCTAGGCTTAGGGATTGGGCTATGCTTGACTTCTTTTGGCCTTCATTACCTAATTCATGTCCTTCTTGACCTGATAATCTTTTTCGATCATATCAAGCCTATAAGCATCACAAGACTCTTGAGCTAAGCATGCCTCATATGGATCTTAACCATGGTCTTTTACCTACACCTTCCATACCTCCTTTATCCATGGCTTCTAGTTCTATTAATGAGCTCCTAGTGTTGCTTTTTAGCCTACTCAGAACTCTATTGATCCTTCTATAGAACCTGTGAAGGAACTAGTTGTTGTCCCTCCTAGTTCCCAAAATATTTCAAACAAGAAAAAATGTAGTCGATCTGCTAATGAACATGATAAGAAGTGTCAAGCTCAAGCTAAGGTCCATGCCTATGTTATTCAAAGTTCTTTACCTTCTTTTGACCAGCCTATGCATGATGTGTTAGAATTTAATACTAAGAATGATGTTAAGATTCATGATTATGATGATTCTATTCATATCTTACATCTTATTTTGATTAATCTAGATGAAGAAGATACTCTTGATGATACTAATGATGTTAATGATGAATACATGAAACTATTGATATTGATATTGATTTACCTAATATACTTTCATCACAATTAATAATTACACCTAGTATCGAACATTAGGATTCTCAAGAGGATCCTTGTTTGGAACTGGCTATTATTCCTACTATATTGGATTTAGTCCCTCTTGTGAGTTTCCCACCTTCTTGAAATGATATAGAATGAGATGGGGAGAGTAGGCGACACAACTGATTGGCTTGTCCTTCATGGTAGCTTTTTGTGTGTTTGCCTATTGTACTATGATTCTCCCGTGATGTGTTTGCTAAATGTTTGTTAGATTATTTTATATGACCCTTGTTACATTGTTTGTGCAAGGTGATAAAGGAATCAAACCCATTGTACAATTCCTCTATATGTATCTCTATTCCTCTATATGTTGTTTTCATGTTATGTTGTTCCTATGTTATTGTTTGTAAATATTTCCTTGTGTAGTCCGCTTGGATTTGTGACATGGTAGTGTACACACAAAAGTAGTGCACTTCTATGAATCCTTACATGCAAGAAAACTCAAGAATGAGCCCTCACAAATCGATCCATAGCTCTCTATGTATGGAGTTGTAAGATTGTAAAATTGCTCTCAGCTAGAGCTATGAAGCTAATGACCTTGCTAGTCAACCACACAATGAGAGATTTAAGTGAAGACAAGGGCAAGAGTGCCAATATCTCCAATGAAATTAATATGAATGCAATGCAAGTAAACTAAGAATCAAGATGCAAGCTAAGCTAAATGATAACAATGCAATACTTGAAAGGAAATCTAATCTATGAAAGGAAAGTACAAGCTAGACTATGAAAGGAAAGTACAAGTTTTACAATCCCTCCTAATTAAGCTATGTGAGACTAATCTATTGCATAAAGGAAATCTATACTAAGAATGCCATGATTATGCAACTATGAAATCAAACTAAATGAGATTCAACAACAATGTCTTCAAAGCTTGGTTGCAAGGATGTCTTCAAAGAGCTCCAAATGACCTAGAAAACCTACAGCATAACATTAGCATAAAACATGAATGATCTATATATGCAAATGAGGAAGAGAGCTCTCCTTTTATAGGAAATGAAAAGGAATGGACCATGGAGATTAAGAGGCAAAAGTCTTAATCAATGGTGGAGCATCAAAGAAGAGCAATCCATGTGCACAAGTATCCTCCAATAAGAAAATAAGAGTTGACTTTTGTGTCCATATAAGACAAAAAGTGCTTTTCTTCTTTTTATAAAATAAAAATAATGCTTTATTTGTGCAACTTAGGATAAGATGAAAAGGTGGGGGCTTTCTTTTATTTATTAAAAGTGGAGGAAATATTCCTTTTAAATAAATAAAGACTTAGGATAAAATAGTTAGCCCAAGGAAAATAATCAAAAATGATGAAATTAGGATTTGATCAAGGAAATTGATATATTTGATAAAATGTTGATTTTTAAAATATTGATAAAATATTGATTTAGGGATTTGATAAATTGCTAAATGGGGGCCCAAAGTCTAGGTGACCATTTTATGGTGCATACATTTGCCCCTCTTTGACTCATGTGTGATCATTTCGGGAACACATGCAGTCAAAGAAGAATTGAAATGTGAGATCGATTTGGGATCACAAATAACCCGAATGTGTGTTCATTTTGGGAACACATCAGGACAAAGATAAGCAAAAGCTAAAAGACAAGACCAACATTGTCACTGCTAGGTGAAAATCAAGCCTTAGACAAAATTATCATGATCGCTACTAGGCAATAATCAAGTCTAAAAAATAGGAGATAAAATTTGAAAGACAAAATCACCACCGTTGTTGCTAGGTGATAATCAAGTCTCAAAATAAGAATCTCAAGCTGAGATGAATGATAAAGCTAAATCAAAGATTAAAGTTGATAGGTACTACCCCCTCGAAATTGAAATCAAAATCAAGTAGAGGAGAACAACAAATTGATAAACTTGATCAAGTCACTAGAAACCATAGTTGAAGAATAAGACAATAGGATAACCACCAAGTAGTGAAAACATGCCCTAGTTTGACCAAGTCAAACTTAGAAAAATGAAGTGAGTGAAAATGAATGATAGACTAGAAGGTCAAAAGAGATGAGAGTGAAGAAATGAAGATGCCCCAACAAAGATTGAAGGATCAGGCCTCAAATGGTTAGCCAACTGTGCAGATGAGGGTGAAATTTTTGAAACATGATTTTGACTATCAAATGAACTCAAATTTTGATTTTGAGTCCAAAAATGGATCTAGGACGTCAAAGTTAGGTAGGGGTGCAATTTTTGCACAATTTCAAGGTGTTTGGAAAATTAGATCAAAAAGTCAAAATGCTATAAAAGGGGCAAAAAGTGTCATTTTCAAAATCATTTGTCATTTAGCCATTTTGAGAATTTTGAGAGCTTAGAGAAAGAAAATGGCCCAGCAAGCAGGAGTTCCCATCCATAGGCATCGATTCAAGTGAGCCCGATTGCACAACCGGCCTCCACACTATCCTACCTCGATATGTTTTTGGAAAATGTGCCTATTTTGAGTCATTTATTGCATTTAATATGCTTTTAACATGTTTTTAAATTTTTAAAAAGTTCAAATTTTGAGATTAGGGTGAAATATCACATGATACTTTAGAAGTATTGCACCCTTTGGGGAGAAAAATCAAGCGATACTTCACGAGTCTCCAAAGTATCGCACGCGTATAGACACCAGTATCGCACGATAACTAGCGAACTATCACATGATACCTAGTGAAGTATCACACAACCAAAGGTATATCATGCTGCTATAGAAAGAAGTATTGCATGATACTTGTTCCAAAAGCAGTATCGGCCAAGTGCAAAATTTGATATTTTTAAGTATTTTTGAGCAAAAATGACATGGGTCTAGACAAGTTTATGTTGTATATGCCTTGTATTGATTTTTTTAGACATTCATCATGATATCTACTGACATTTGGCTTGGTTCAATGGTTTGCAGGAGCACTTTTTAGCGCTACTCATCAGAGTGCTGAAGGTGGTGGGACTGAAGTATGCCTGAGATCTTGATGATCTGGGCAAGGCTGACTTGCGAGCGATGGGATTTGGATATTTGGTGCAGTTCCTAGATATCTGAGTGGATCATGGGTTGTTGACTACTCTTCCTGAGAGATGGCATAGTGAGCACAACACCTTCCACCTGCCCACAAGAGAGACATCCATCACACTAGAGGATGTCTATCGAATTCTCTGAGTACCATGCCATGGAGAGCCAATGAGTAAAATCATGCTTTAAGATATAATCATTTAAATATAATGTTCCCATATGATGAAAACTAACATGATTATTTGTTGGCATAGATGTACTATGATCAGGATGCCACTAAGGGATGACATGCTATCCAGGGCATGTTTCAGGATGTTAGTATCATTGATAGACACGTCAGCTGGGAGTGACTGATAGATTATTTTGGCAGGGACTTCCTAGTACGGTGTATTGTTGCATCCATCATCTCACAGGCCCTGATGACTAATCATAGTCAGAAGGGATTCCCTCTTGAATGGGGTAGACTACTGGTTGACTTGGTAGGTAGACCTTGGTGCATGGCATGGGGACCTACCATACTTGCAGAGATGTATCATGAGCTACATGAGATCATCTACAGGGATAGTCGGACATGGGCTTGCGGTGCCATCTTGGCACAGGTGTGGGCTTGGGATCACATTACTATGATACGGCCTAAGATTCAGTTGAGGGAGTGGAGATACCTGTACATATACAGGTATGGAGGATTCATATCACATGCCCATACTGGGGATGTGACATATTACAGGCGGATCCTAGATGAGATGACCTCATTCACATGGAGGCCATAAAGGAATGCTAAAGGATGGGGGGATGTAGAAGATGAGCTGAGCTACATGTTATGTAGCTAACCATTGGTAGGTTGACACTCTGAGATTTTCAAGAGGTTCTACATCACATGGGTGTGGCAACAGTTTGGGAGGCAACAACGGGTCTCCACAGAGACTACTACTTACGCCCGGGCACGTGACAAGGAGGGACATGGGTGGCTACCCATGTTGGACTATTAGTAGGCCATTCCAGAGATAGATGGCATTAGGAGGGAGCCTTGGGAGTACCTTCCCAATATGGATGATGCAGGATCAGATGCAACATATAGGGCTGAGTGGTAAAGGGCACCATTCCCTCATTTCACAGTACCTGATGCTTCGGTAGTAGCTCAAGGTGGGGATGGGGATGATAGAGGAGACATAGGAGATGGAGGGAGAGGGAGAGGGATGGAGAGGAGGGAGGGATTAGGATTAGGTGGTTGGAAATAGCCATGGGGACAGAGATTAGGGACCCCTGAGGATGAGGCAAGATCAGCTCACTGATAGGCAGAGATACAAAAGGATCAGCTTGCAGGAGGGGATGACTTGAGAGCCAAGATCTAGGCTCTAGAGGTAGAGATGAAATAGTTGAGGATCACCATAGCTATAAGAGAGTAGTAGCTAGCTAACCTAAGGGTAGAGAGAGATTAATAGATCATTGATCTCAGGGCAGAGATAGCATGCCGAGAGCAGGTGGCACAGGCTGATGCAACAGAGATCTGGAGAGAGTCTACACGAGCTGATTATTACCATGGACTCTACCTACAGGCTGTACCCAAGGGACAAAGAGTGCCATCTTACTCTCAGAGGGCAGGCATATTAGATATGGTGCCAAACAGGGCAACAACACCACCTCCACCACCACCATGTGATGGGGAGAGTCAGTCTTAGGTTTAGATGTTTTGAGACATATCCTAAGACTTGTGATCTAGATTTTGGGATCTCATATTGTATGTTGTATGATGACATTGATTTATATATGAGATTATTGGATGTGTGATATATCTTATGTTTACATCTCACTTGTGATGAATGTATATATTTATGTATTGTCTTGTCATTTTGCTCAAAAATGTATGTTTATATGCTCATGTATATTCTCTCTCATAGATGTATGTTTAATTCTCATGTGTATGATATAGACTCATGTTTTTGAAAATGAAATTTTTTGAGATAGATATGATGATAAGATTAACCCCTTGTGATGACAGGAATAGGTTTGAGATGAAAGACAAAGAGTGAAAGACATGATCAAGAAAATGAGAAATGAGTGCAGTTGACCGACAGGTCCACATAAGATGAAAAGGAGAGCTCTCTCCATATGCAAGATGCAAAACTAAACTAAAATGAACCTAGGAATGCAAGCTACTATGAAAAGTGGTTGACTTGCAAGGTCACAACGCTTATAGACATCTAATTATCATCATCGAGCATTATTGGTAGTGTTGTAAGATCATACAATACTCACTACTATGACTATGGGTATATGAATATGATCTATATCAGATAGAAATGTGGGAATCCCACCTAGGCACCAAAGACATGTAGGTCAAGATGACTAGTGCAGTGAGATTACCTAAGTTTACTATAGCAAGATTATGCTTGCATCAGGACATAAGAAGGTCAAGATGGCTATAAGCATGCACTCGCAAAATAGTCAAGGATAATACTTTGTCAATCCCCAATGTTAAGTAGGACCAACATAAATGCTCATGATAGTTAGGATGAATGAAATATACCCACAAGAAGATAAAGAAATAAAACATGTTCTCATACCCTCAGTCTTCTAGCTATGCATCATCGAAAACTTCTCAGGGAGAGACCACTCATTGAAGAAATCATCATAGACAACACACACAATAAATAAAGTCAACATATCTCAACTAGTCAAGTGTTTAAGTGCATGTGTGTCGGTCATAGAGTCAAACTTTGAGTATCTAATTTGCTAATGAGCGATATTGCATTATACTAGACTGGTGGGTAAGACATTTGACAAGTGTTGAGAAATACTCGATGCTAGGGTAGAGTTGAAAAACACTGTTTGGGGTGGTGTTGAAAAACACCTATTTGTGAAATGCCCCAAGAGACAAACACACCTAAAGGACCTATGCTAGTAGTTATGCCCCCTAGACAAAAGATCAATTCTAGACCAAGTCAACAAGGTCAAGTCATGATGGAGAATGGCTAAGTGTTGAGGACGCATGCTAAAAGACAAGGGTGGAAAGGCCTCAAGTAGCACCTGTTCCCATGTTTTCACCACTTGGAGATTTTTTGATTTTTTTGTATTTTTGCTACCAAGGTGCTTGTTTCCAGGTTTTCACCAAGGCACTTTTTCTATTTTTTTGAATTTTTTGCATTTTTCTATTTTTTTGTATTTTTTTCAAGACTTTATATGCTTTTTAGGATTTTTTCATCATCATATATGAATTTTTTTGGTATTTTTTCAAGATTAATAAAAATGTACAAAGGATGCCCCCAGATAGAATAGGCATCATGGATAGAACTTCTTGAGGTGCAAAACATTAATAGGATCAGGGAGCTGTTCCCCCTATTCATCAGATAGCAAGTAAGCACCTGTCCCAAAAGCAGTAGTAATAATGTATGGTTGAAGCCAGTTAGGTTCAAATTTTCCCTTTTGTTCTTGATGTTGTTGGTTCTTAGGATTCTCACCCAGGACAAGATCTCCTACTTGAAATTCTCTAGGGTGAACCTTTTTGTTGAATGCTTTGGACATACACTTTTGGTAGACTCTCATGTGATCAAAAGATGCTCTTCATTTCTCATCAAGAAGTTCCAATTCTTGCAATCTCATGGCACAATAATCTTCATCTGTAATCAAACCTTTGAGAGAGACTCTAAGTGAGGGAATCTCTACTTCTAAGGGTAATACTCCTTGAACACCATAAGTGAGGGCAAAAGGAGTAGCCCCTATGGGAGTACATATACTCGTTCTATAAGTCCATAAGGCTAGATTGATCTGTAAGTGCCAGTCTCGACCATTCTTGTGAACTGTTCTATGGAGAATCTTAAGAATGGTTTTATTAGAGGCCTCTACTTGTCCATTTCCTTGTGGGAAGTAAATGGAGGACCAATGCTATTTTATCTTGAATTTCTTGTAGAGGTGTGTAAGGTCCTTGTTTTTGAACTAACCTCCATTATCAGTGATTATCTCAGAAGGTATCCCAAACTGACAAATGATATGATTCAATATGAACAAAGAAATTGTCTTGCCTGAAGCAACGGAGAGTGGAACGGCTTCTACCCATTTGGTAAAGTAGCCAGTAGTAGTAATTATGAACTTATGTCCACCTGATGAGTTGGGATGAATCTACCCAACAAGGTCAAAGGCCCAATACTGAAACAGCCAATGAGAAATAGAAGGAATAAGCTCCCTACCTGGAGCATGAATCAGGTTTCCATGTTTCTGACATTTTTCACAAGACTTGGCAAAAGCTATAGCATCCATTTGCATTGTGGGCCAATAGTACCCTACCCTAAGCAACCTTTGGGCCATGGCAAGACCATTAGAATGTCCTCCAAAAATTCCCTCATGGATATCAACTAACGCTTGGTCAGACATCCTTTTCGAAGCACCTAAGAAGTGTCCCATCAAAACCCCTTCTATACAGATCACCGAAGATAAGGGTATGGTGAGAGGCATTATAGACAAGGTTTCTTCCTTTAGATTGATTAAATGATTTAGGAATGATGTCGTCATGAAGGTATGAATATATAGCACCATAACAGGAAGACTCATGAGTGACCAAGGTATAAATGACATGCCTTTCAGAGGAGTCAAAGATGGGATGGTGTAGCTCTTCCACCAAGAATTCAAATCTTGATTCATGTTGTTCCAACTGAAGGAGTGAAGCTAATGTAGCCATAGCATCTACAACCTTATTTTCTATTCTAGGGATCTGTTGAAATGTTACAAATGTGAAATAGCATCGTAATGAATCAACCATCTTTCTATAAGGTATCAAATTATCATCCTTAGTTTGGTACTCTTCATTTACTTGGTTGAGAATTAATTGCAAATCCCTAAAGACATGCAACTCTGTAATTCCCCATTCTATGGCCATTTTCAATCCATTGGTTAAGGCCTCATATTCAGCACTATTGTTTGTGCATGGGAACAACAATTTATAAGACTTGGGAATAGTACACCCATGAGGGGAAATAAACAACACTCCAACTCTTGATCCATTTTTCATATTTGAACCATCAAAGAACATTTTCCAAGTACATGTGGTCATGTACATGATATGCTCATCTGGGAATTCCACTTGAATAGGCATGCTATCCTTGACCAGGAAATCAGCAAGTTGATCTGCAATAGCTTTCCCTTTTATAGCCTTACGCTCAATGTACTCTATATCAAATTCTAACAAAACCATCATCCACTTAGCAAGTCTCCCTGTGAGAGCAGCCTTACTAAGAAAATACTTAAGAGGATCAATTTTGGCAACAAGATGTATAGTATGGGCAAGCATGTAGTGTGACAACTTTTGGGAAGCGGACACTACCTTGAGACAAGAGTTTTCAGTACTATTATAATTGATCTCATAAGATACTAGAGTATGGCTAATGTAGTAGATGGCTCTTTCCTTCCCCATATCATCAATTTGAGCCAACAATGCCCCTAAGGAATATTTTGTCACTGAGATGTACAAAATCAATGGTTTTCCTGGGATAGGAGGCATCAAAATTGGAGGATTAGCCAAGTATTGTTTTATTTGATCTAGGTTCTTTTGGAAATCCTCATTCCAAGCACATGTGGCTCCCTTATGCAATGTCTTGTTGAATGGTTGTGCTCTATCTACAAGCTATGAAATAAACCTCCGTATGGATTGGAGTCATCCATGAAGATTTCTCATCTGACTAATGTTCTTAGGAGGGGCATAACTAATATGGCTTGAAACTTTTTAGGATCCACCTCTATTCCTTTGACTGAAATTATGAATCCTAGAATTTTAGCTGAGGTAACCCCAAATGCACACTTTTTCGGATTCAATCTTAACTAAAACTGCTCCATTCAATCTAGAATTACTTCACAATCTTGTAGGTGTGTACCCCTTTGCTTAGACTTGGCCAAGGTATCATCCCCATAATCCTCCATGTTTTTATGCACCATATCATGAAATATTATGGTCATAGCACTTTGGTATGTGGCTCCTACATTTTTTAATCCAAATGGCATGACCTTAGAACAATAGGTTCCCCATGCACATGTGAAGGCTATCTTTTCTTCATCCTCAGGAGCTATTTTTATTTGGTTATAACTAGAAAAACCATCCATTAAGGAGTATATCTCATAGCTCGTAGTCATATCCACTATCATGTCTATGTTAGGGAGTGGAAAGTCATCCTTTTGGCAAGCTTTGTTAAGATCTCTGAAGTCTGTGTATACACAAATGGACCCATCATGCTTTGAAACTGGAACAATCTTTGAGATCCACTCAGCATAGTCGATAGCTCTAATAAATCCTGCTCCTAAGAGCTTTTCTAATTCAGCCTTAACAAGGAGAGCTATATGAGGGTGCATTTTCCTTAACTTCTATTTTATTGGTTTAATTCCTAGAGCTATAGATAAGTGATGCATAATAAGATTAGTGTCAAGACCTGGCATGTTTGAATATGTCCAACAAAAATTGATTTTCTTCTTTTGTAAGAACTTTGTGTATGCCTCTTTTTCATGCACTGACAGAGACTAAGCTAGATGAATCACCTGTGGAGCCTCTTCTATATTCAAATTTACTGGTTGTGTAGGCTCAATAAGAACTGATGACCTATCTTGTAAATAACTCGGCAGGTTATTAAGTACCCCATCCTTAGGTGCCTCAAAGAGGTTTTCACCTATGGATACATCCTTTGTTTTTACTTTTTTGGGTTCTAACACCGCCACATAGTGGTTTTTTCCATCAAAACCATTTCTCTTTCTTTTCTTTTATTTTATTTTATGACTGAGGTACTTAATATCTGGCTCCGTCATACTTGTTGTAGGTTCACTAGTGGAAGAGACTATGGGTTCAAGAGCATTCAAGTAGCATGCTATTTCATAGTCATTGTGAAAAGTGAGAAGCTGAGGCTCTTGACCAAGTTGTGACCAATTGATCAAATGATGGTTGACAAGAGGTAGGTCAATGACTAGTTCAACATTATTGATACGAAAGGCAGTATCCCTGGTGATCACACAGTTAGGATCTGTCAAGTCTCCCCCTAAGATACTCGAATCAGGACTCATCCTACCAAGTGAAGCATTGTCCACTAAGGCAATTTGAGGAGTCCAATCCTCTAGTTCTACACTAGGTTCATTGGCTGCATCGGGTTGAGTACTATAGGTGTGGACAACATCCATGTCTAAATCAACTATTGCATCTGAAAGTGAGTCCCATTTGAACTCATGTGAGTCTATCTCTGAATTAGTAGTTGGGCCTCATGATGTAGAAGCCTCAAGGTTGGGAAGGATCTCCCCTTCTCTAGCACTAGCATTGTTACCATCCATCGCAGCTAGGATAGAAACACTTTCCATTGTCAATCTAACATTCATATATTCACTATCCATCACAGCTAGGATAGGAGGACTGTCAATTGTCAAATCTTTTGAATCTCCCCAAAGGAGAGCTATTGAAGGCACCCAATCATCAGACATGTCTTGTTGATTAGAAAGATTAGGTGTGTAGTCTGAGTCATTGTTACTATCTGTCGCAGCTGAGATAGGGACGCTTGTTTGTTTCTCATTTCCAAATCCTACACCAACTATTGACTTAGTCCTACGACCAAAAATAGCATGGTTGAGTGGTTCAGCCCGGGCATCTAACCTATGACTGAGAGGGCCATGACCTGGATAGCCCATGTTGGTGACCAATGTGTATCCTCTTCCATAAGTCTTAGGGGATGGAGAAAAGTTTTCATTATGTAGGTACTTTTCTTCTCTGTATATCCAATCTCTGACAGCCACCTCTTCATTCTCACGCTGAATGGGTACTAAAGACTCTACAAAAGTATCAAATAGAGTCATGGCTGAAGATGAGGGGCACATCTCTTGTGACGGTTTACCATAGGAACTAGGTGAAATTGGCAATTTTGTAAAGGAGTCAATTTGATATCCTCCCATACCAAGGTCTATGGACTTGAATTTATATTTACATTGCTCAAGAGTTGCCCCAAAATTTTCTGCTTCTCTATTAAAGGGAACATGGTCCCCTACTAAAATGGCGTTAATAGATAAGGTACTATCATCTGGTATGCAGAATTCTACACCATTGTATGGAAACTTGACACATTGGTGATAGGTAGATGGTACTGCTTGCATGGCATGAATCCATGGTCTACCTAGTAGGATGTTGTATTCTAGAGGATCAACATCAATGATTTGAAACAAAATGTCCTTTTCAACAGGACCAATTCTGACTGGAAGAACAACTAACCCTTTAGAACTTCTCTTAGCCTCATCATAGGCTTTGATAGTAATTTTCTTCCTGGTATCAGTGCAATGCTCTGAGTAACCTAGGTTTTTCAAAAGACTTAGAGAACAAATATTGAGCCCAGCACCCCCATCTATCAACGCATGCCTAACATGGGTTTTATGGATCATGACTTCAATGTGAAGGGAAAGATTGTGCGGATGGCTCAAGGCTTTATTGTCTTCTTTGGAAAATGTAAGGTAATGTGGGATAGCCAAGTGGTTGACCACGTTTTGGAATTGGTTGACATCTATATTATTAGGGACATTTACTACACACAAAGCATCCTCAGGGACATGCTTGTGTCTAGGAGACAATTCTCAGAGCTCAAAAATAGAAATCTGCACTGGCGTTCGCTATAACTGATCAACAAGATTGTAACTCATATCAGGACTAATCGTAGACTTAGAAGGAACATTTTTTGACATGGGTTGCTTGCACTTGCTAGAGTTAGGACCTCTAATGATAATAAGACCTTGGGACTAACCCCTACTAACAACATTGAGAGGCTGAGATGCCCTTTGAGAATGAGGACCTCTAAGCACAACAATGGGTCTTTCATCAAATATTGGAGGTGAGCTTACATCATAGTCATGGGGATCATTCCCTCTCATCATGTTGACATCATTGTCCATAACCTCAAGCATATTAATGATATTTTCCATAGCTCTATAGGTATAATTGATTGCGGCCTTGCCATTCTTGTTTTGAGAGGTCTCCCCCTTCTCATACTTAGGCAAGGGCTCCTTAAAGGCCTTGTGGTCTGCATTTGTGGTCAACCCGTCAACTTGTAATTTCCCACTCTCAATAAGGTCTTGAAAAAGATGTTTGAGTTTAAAAAAACCTTCAATGTCATGTCCAATCCCATTATGGTATACACAGTAAGCTTTCTCATTCCACCAATAAGGTTTAGGATCCAGTATGCAAAACTGTGTAGGATCCTGAGGTTGTGCCAAATTATGAGCAATCAAGGTCTTAAAAATGTCTGCATAAGAGTCTCCAAGCTTAGTGAATTGCCACTTTCCTGACTGAGATTTATTTTGATACTTGGGCTTGTGCTCTTGTTGTTCTGAGGATGTCTGTAGCTTCATAGCTTGAACTGCATTAGATAAATTAAGAACTCCTTGTTCCTTAGGTTGTGGAGATTCAACAACTCCGTCATTGACTACGTGCTTATTTTTGTTCCAATATGAGTTCTTTTTGTCCTTATTGTTGTTGTTATTATTTTGGCCATTGTTGTTGTTACTTTGTTTGGCCAAAATACCTTGTTCTTTTAGAACATCCTCGATGCGACATGCATTTTCTACCATAGTGTCAAAAGAATTAAAGACCATTTTTCTAACTTCATATCTTAGTTCTAGCACTAGATTGCTCATGATGATATCAATCCTTTCTTCCTCAGGGATGGTCCTAGAATATTTGGAGCATAAGCGTCTCCACCTTTGTAAAAATGTCACAAAGGGTTCCCCTTGATTCTATTTTAATTTACACAAATCAAGCATGGTGACCGACCTTGATAAATTATATGCAAAATGCTACACAAACCTTTGGACAAGTTCTTTAAAAGTTTTGACAGAAGGGGTAATGTTAGTAAACCACTCCATAGCTTGGCCTTTAAGGCTCCTTGGGAATAATCTCATAAGGTAGGAGTCCTCATGATGAAATTAAAAGCTCATGACATAGAACTGTCGTACATGGTCATGAGGATCACCACTACCATCATATTTGTCATATGTGGGGATTTCAACCTTTCTAGGAAAATATACCATAACCACACTTTTGTCAATGGGATTGGGACATATGGAGTCCAAGTTGAAGGAACTCTTAGGAGCCATCATTTTTTCCATAGTATTTTGCATCTTTTTAATCACCTCATCAGTTGAAGGGTTTTGCTTCTTAATCTTTTGGTCCACATCAAAGTTGTATGGGAATTTTGCACCCTTATTGATTAGACTTTCTAAGAACTGATCCTTATTTTGCTCCACATACTTCTCCACATATTGTTGGAAGGATGGTTCTTCGTGCATTGTCATAAAATCAATAGTGTTAAAGTTGGCATTACTTCCTCCATGTTGAGAGCCATGATGAGCTCGTTGGGAGGGTTGTCTTGAGTATCTAGGAGGTGATTGTCTCCTATGATGGTTATACCAAGAAGTCCTTCTTCCTCTAGGACTAGGTGATCTTGATGGGGTCCTTGATCTTCTTCTAGCTCTTGGAATTGGTGAGGGAGTAGATAGTGGAGAGTTGGTTCTACTGTTGGTACCCCTATTTTTGAATTGATCATGGAGTTGTTGCACTAGGAGCCTATCTCGTTCTTCTTGTGTGGCTCTTCTCCTTATGTCTCGCAAAGTGTGTTCCTCATCCTCCAATTGTTTGAATCCTTACAAAAGTAGTGCACTTATATGAATCCTTACATGCAAGAAAACTCAAGAATGAGCCCTCATGAATTGATTCATAGCTCTCTATGTATGGAGTTGCAAGATTATAAAATTGCTCTCAGCTAGAGCTATGAAGCTAATGACCTTGCTAGTCAACCACAGAATGAGAGATTCAAGTGAAGACAAGGTCAAGAGTGACAATATCTCTAATGAAATCAATATGAATGCAATGCAAGTAAACTAAGAATCAAGATGCAAGCTAAGCTAAATGATAACAATGCAATGCTTGGAAGGAAATCTAATCTATGAAAGGAAAGTACAAGCTAGACTATGAAAGGAAAGTACAAGTCTTACAATCCCTCGTAATTAAGCTATGTGAGACTAATCTATTGCATAAAGGAAATCTATACTAAGAATGCCATGATTATGAAACTATGAAAGCAAACTAAATGAGATGCAAAAATAATGTCTTCAAAGCTTGGATGCAAGGATGTCTTCAAAAAGCTCCAAATGACCTAGAAAACTTGCAGTATAACATTAGTATAAAACATGAATGATCTATATATGCAAATGAGGAAGAGAGCTCTCCTTTTATAGGAAATGAAAAGGAATGGATACGTCCTTTATTTTTTTGTCCTTTAAATTTGCATTTCTGTCATATTTTCAGTGATTTTTGGACATTATTCACAGTCTCTGGGTTTTCTATCTTAATGTATCACGTGATAATTCTAGGAATATCGTACGATAGTTCTCTATATACATGAACGATACTTCACCTATCAGAAATATCACCCACCTATTTCAGGAACTATCGCTTGGTCTCAGATGAAGTATCACTTGGATATAAAGCAGAGTATCGCTCAGACTAATATTATTGCCCGAGCTCACTGAGAAGTGTCACGTGATAATTCTAATGTCTGTAATCTATTTTTGTACCTGACAGTGAGCCTTTTTTAGGTTTTTTGGCCGAATCTTGATTTAGTTAGCTTGCTGTTTCTATTTCTTGCATTTAGACAGAATTAATTTGCATAGTTGTACTCAATTTCTTGCACTTTCATTTGGATTTTGGATCTAAAAGGAACCTCTCATGTTTTTGGCTTGAATGTTTACTTGCTTTCATAGGCACATTTCTTTTATGCTCTTAATGGTGAATGAAAGAAGATAGATTTGTTTTTACAAATTTGTGTAAGTGAATGCTTCTTGGTTTCCAATATCAAACATCTCATTGAGTGATTGGGGGCATGGATTCATTCCTTGTTTACATAGGGAGTTAAATGCACCACTTTGTGGACTCACTCTATGTTTGCTTGGAAAGTTTAATATTCCATTGATTCAACCCTTTTTCATTTGTGAGTAGTATTGATAAGCAACTTTAGATTACTTTTGATTGAGCTTGTTAGCTAAATTGGGTGTTGGACTCGCTTATTTCTAATCACCCCTCATTACTACCCTTTGGATGTAAGGTCAGCATTCATACATAGTGGAGGGGTCTACTTGAAAAGAGAGTTAAGTTTTCCACAAAGTTTCCCCCTTTTTATGCTTTCTTGATCTCATTAGTTTTCTAAGGTGTGGACTTGCCTTGAGTTTGTGTGAGGAGTTAAATGTTCCACTTTTTTGGACTCACTTCACACTCACTTGAATAGTACTTTTGATTGATCTTGTTAGCTAAATTGGGTGTTGGACTTGCTTATTTCTAATCACCCCTCATTACCACCCTTTGGATGCAAGGTCAACATTCATACATAGGGGAGGGGTCTACTTGAAAAGAGCGTTAAGTGTTCCACAAAGTTCTCCCTTTTATGCTTACTTGATCTCATTAGTTTTTTAAAGTTTTGACTTGCTTTGAGTTTGTGTGAAGAGTTAAATGTTCCACTTTTTGGACTCACTTCACACTTACTTGGCTAGTTAAGTGTTCCACCTCTAGTGCTTTAAATACTTTTCATAGTGGATTTCTTGGAGCTAATTAGATTTTGAATTGTTCTAGCCTTGTTGGGCTAACAAGTTGTGGTTGTAGGTGCATTTGCTTGAAATATTTTTCTAAAAGAATGCATGTCAAAGCTTCAAATGCACAAGGGCTACTAACAGTTTTTGTAGGGCTGCCCAAAGCATAAAAACCCAAATCAAGTGCTTGTTTAATTGCTTTCTTTATTGAGTGTGGCATATAATAGTTGTTTCATTTCATAGGCACTTAACATCTTGTTGTAGGAATTCTTGGGTGGTAGGAGAACTATGCTCTTCACCCTTGTGGTGAACCAGAAAATCTTGACCCATCTTTGGATTTTGAAAGCAAGAGGGTAATTGAACCTTTTCTTGGTGTGTTTGGGAGAAGGCTTTGAGATAAGGGGAGTATGATTTTCACCCTTGTGGTGAGACAAAATCCTTGAATCCTCATAAGTTGATCCATTTTTGTTTAGATTGTTAGAATCCTTTAGCGGGCCTGCTCTTGAGCAATCAAGAGGAATGACCCAAGTGGGGACAAACTTATTGCCAGCTATTCTGACCCACTATAAACTCAAGAATATCAAGGACACAAAACCTTGGTAGATGTAGTGCTTGTCTTCACTTGATGTGAGTACTTGTGGGATTGTGACCATGATGAAAGTATTGATAAAGAATGCTTAAGGTACTCTTGAGGCCATGAGGTCTCAGTCCTTTATGAGGATCAAGAGGGGTACTACAAATGGAAGCCCTTATTAAGAACCATAGTTAGAGGCCACCCTATTTTTTCTGCTTAGCTTCCTGGTGCAAGGATTGATCCAAGTGGAATAACCTGGATCACCCCAAGATTACTCACCATATGTGTTCCTTTGGTTGTGTCTTTGGCACTTCCATGACAAAGCCAACATCTATTGTGGGCAACCACTTTGTGTGAGGCAAGGGAGCATCAAGTGTGGGCCAAGTTGTTAAGTATTGAGCCTTGACTTCCTAGGATAGATATTGCTTGAAGTGTCTTCGATTGTGTAATATCAGTGCCAACGTTCTTGAACAGTCAAACAATCGGTAGATTCATAGGGTGTTTTTCTACTTTGATATCACAATTGTTTGTCTTGGCAAGGTTGCTTTTGCCCTTGTTTCAAGTGCTTGAAGACATGTTTGATCCCATACTATTTGCAAACTTGTCAATTTACTGCTGTCATTGTGATTGGAATAAAAAAATCAACCCTCAAACTAAAATTTTTGATCAAATAGACCCGAAAATGCAAATTTTACACAATTTTGGTCAAGAGTTGAATAATTCTGCAACAGTATCACCTGCTTTGAGAAGAAATATCATGCGATAGTCCATCTCCTCTGGTTTATCACCTGACCTTCTTGGAGTCTATCACCTAGTTATTGTGAGGTTTATCACATGGTGAAAGGTGATGTATCACCCCGACTAAGAAATATCACCTGATTAGCCTGGAAAGTGTCACTTGAGATTTCTTTGCTGTGTACCCAGTTTCAGTCATTTTACAGTTGCTTTTAGTTGGCCAGGTCATTAGATAGGTAACTTATCTTACCACTGGAAGCTTGTCTTTACCTTGAATTTTTGTTTTAGCCCTCTAGGGGTAGTGTCATTTGATTTACAAAGTCACCTTGGGAAGAATTGTCAAGTTAGAAGACTATTCTTGTTGAGAAAGTATATCTCTACACTTGTTAGTAACATTCTTGGAGAATTCTAGTACTCTTTTTGTCCAAATAATTTCCACTCAAATTAAACTTCAATTATACAATTTGGCTAAGTCCATCCTCCTGGTTCAAATGTGCAAGGATATTGATCCTTTGATTTTAGCACCTCTTTGACAGTGTTGGTAATGCCATTTGCAATTTCTATCTTACCATCTCTTTTTGGACATTAGAGAACTTTAATTATCCTAGTTTGGTGATTGGCACTTTGAGAGATCATCTTATCTTCAAGAATCCTTTTCTTTCATGTCAGTTATAACAAGGTACCAAGTGAATCAAGGAAAATGACCCCTGATTGTCTTTAATCAGTTACCCTTAGTTAAGACTCGTCAACAGCGAAAGGGAAAGGAACCCTTTTTTGATCAATCCCCTAAGAGTGAGTCTGAGGTTTGTTTTGACCCAAAGAGTAATCCCAATGAATTGGGTTCCTCTTTAGCACCTTTTTCATCAAATATGGATATGAGTTACACCTTCACTAGACAACAAAGAGAAGCAATGAATCAAACTCTTAATGACATGTTCCAACAACACAGAGGTCACACAATGTCTACTAGGTCTTCTTCTAATAGTCCACATGGATCACCTCCTATCAACACAAGGTATCTAGATGCTCATCAACGAGTTGAGAGACATCATAGGCAAGCTCACTTAGATACATAGTCACAACATGAAGACCAAAACTATGAATCTAGTGATGCTCATATCAATGCAGCTAATGTATCTAGACATTCAAGACAACCTTCTCCAATTAGAGACACCTCACGATACACAAGTGATAGGTTGAGGTGCATTGAGAGGGAGAAACAAGCCTTCTTGGATGAACAAGCTTCTAAGGAAGAAAGGTTCAAACAATTGGAGGATGAGGAATACGCTTTGTGAGACATAAGGAGAAGAGCAGCACAAGAAGAATGAGATAGGCTCCTAGCACAACAACTCCATGATCAATTCAAGAATAGGGGTACCAACAGTGGAACAAACTCTCCACCATCTACTCCCTCACCAAGTCCAAGAGCTAGAAGAAGATCAAGGACCCCATCAAGATCACCTAGTCCTAGAGGAAGAAGGACTTCTCGGTATAACCATCATAGGAGACAATCACCTCCTAGATACTCAAGACAACCCTCCCAATGAGCTCATCATGGCTCTCAACATGGAGGAAGTAATGCAAACTTTGACACTATTGATTTTATGACAATGCAACAAGAACCATCCTTCCAACAATATGTGGAGAAGTATGTGGAGCAAAATAAGGATCATTCTTAGAAAGTCTAATCAATAAGGGTACAAAATTCCCATACAACTTTGATGTGGACTAGAAGATTAAGAAGCAAAACCCTTCAACTGATGAGGTGATTAAGAAGATGCAAAATACTATGGAAATAATGATGGCTCCTAAAAGTTCCTTCAACTTGGACTCCATATCTCCCAATCCCATTAACAAAAGTGTGGTCATGGTAGATTTTCCTAGAAAGGTTGAAATCCCCACATATGACAAATATGATGGTAGTGGTGATCCCCATGACCATTTATGATAGTTCTATATCATGAGCTTTGAATTTCATCATGAGGATTCCTACCTTATGAGATTATTCCCAAGGAGCCTTAAAGGCCAAGCTATGGAGTGGTTTACTAACATTACCCCTCCTGTTGAAACTTTTAAAGAACTTTTCCTAAGGTTTGCACAACATTTTGCATATAATTTATCAAGGTCGGTCACCATGCTTGATTTGTGTAAATTAAAATAGAATCAAGGGGAACCCTTTGTGACATTTTTACAAAGGTGGAGATGCTTATGCTCTAAATATTCTAGGACCATCCTGTTAGAGTAATCATACTTTATGCTTATTAATTAAATCACTTTGGTTTAATTAATTAAGTCATTTATTACTCTATTTACTTAAGCTATCTTTTAGGTGCATTATAATTAATATATTTATTAATTATAATGTGCAACCTAGCTTTATTTTTTGCTTTATACCTTTAGGGTTTTGGTATCCTTTTATAAGGATTCCCTCTTTGTATTTCATTCATTCACTTATTGGATCAGAATAGAGATTGCTCTTTGCATGTCCATAAGATGTCTCTGGCTTTTTGGCCTCCATGATTTTTCTTGCTTCTGTGCTTTGCTTCTTCCATGTGACAGGGTTATGCATGCAGGTGTTCTTGGGAGATTAGTATTTCACCTAATCTAACATGGTATCAGAGCCATCTTGCTACTCGCTGTTCGTGTTTTGTTGAAGTGATTCAGATGCAGGAGGGTTTCAGAAAAATTTTAGTTCTGGTACTCTCTGCAGGACGTTATTTTTTGTTTCTTTTTTGCATGCAAAAAAGAAAAAAAAAATTTTGGGAGTATTTTGAGGAAAAACGAATGCCACCATTGCGTCCAGAAGGCCCAAAAACCCCAGAATCCATATAAAATTTGTCCATTTTGGACACCTTTGCAATTTGTGGCAAAAATTTTTTAGGTACCAAGCCGTACGGCCTGGCACGCAGATCGAAACGGCGATTTTTTTTTTGTCAAAAAAAAAAATTAAAAAATTTGGTTTTTGGCGCAGCCACCGAGCGGCCACCCAGGCGCCACCCGATGGCCACCGCCGCCACCACGGCCTCCGCAGTCCCGCGCTCCCGCGCTCCGCAGCCGGAGCCGCCGCCGCTTGCACCGCGCCTCCCGCGGCCCCTCCTCCGCCACGCCACCAGCGCTCCACCGCTGCCGGCTGCACCTTCGGTCCCCACCACCAGCTCCTCCACCGCCCCGCTGGCCTCCTCCGCCAGCCCCACTCCGCCCACCGCTCCGCCGGCTGCCCGGTGGGTTTTTAAGCCCTACGGGCCCTAGCGGCAGTCACATGGTGACCGGGAGCTCTAGCTCCAGCCCCCTGCGCGCGCCATGCGCCCAGGGGCTCAATTTTTTCAGCCCCAGGGGCTCTAAATTCTTCTTGTGGAGCCTTTCTAACCCTCCCGCGTTGTTTTTGCTCTATCTGGAGCATACGGAGGTCTTTTTTGGACTTCTTTATATCGTCGGAAAGCTCTTTCTGAGCTCTTTCCGATTATGAAGGTTAGAATTTTTGGATCTGCTATTTTGATAGTGTTTTTTCTGTCAAAGGTGATGTTTATTTTTTGCCTTTCGGGAGCCATATCTCGCTCATCCGGACTCATTTTTGGGCTCACTAGATATCGTTGGAAAGCTGGTTCTGTGAGTTATTCAGTTGCAGGGGTCTTTTATCCAGATTCTACTCCAAGTTTTCTCTCCTTTGAGTTTTTCACTTTCACACTCTAGCGGATTACTTGGGTTCTACAGGTCCTGGGATCTCTCCTTCTGTTCTTCTGGTTCACTCTTCTTTCTGACCTTTGAGCATTGTATGCTTCTCTTCTGTAGCATTTCTTTTCTGTAAACGCACTAAGATAAAGTGCCTACTTTTGTATATCTGGGATCTTGTCCTCCTTGTGTTTGTTTGTACTCGCACTCAGTTATAAAGTGCCATGGGGGGTTATGATGTTTTGCCTTTTGTGCTCATCCACCTTTGTCAAGTGAGTGTACCTTCCATGACATTAGCCCATGCTGTGTGTCCAGAAGATCTATTCTTCTTCTTCGACACCGCCCTTTATCCTGTGCGTGTACTTCTGTTGCACTGTTGGTGTTCCTGATTCTTCTTCTTGCAGATGTTTCTGGCATTGCATTTCAGTGTTCCTGTCACCCCTCTCCCTGTTCAGCATTATGGGGGGGTTCACCTGTTGGCTCTATTGCTTCCTTGGTTCGGTTGAGTGATCTACGTATTCAGTTTTTGTTCCTATGTACTAGGCGGATGCAGTGGCTAGGCACCTATGCATTTCGGTGAGATGGATCATCTACTATATAGACACTCATTCATTCCTTTTTTGGAGGTCACCTCTTCGATTGATCAGCTCTTCAGACTTTGTCTTCTCTACCTGGTCATGCACTATTTCAGTGGGGGTTCCAGCAGTTTCTTCTGACAGTGTTTGCAGTTTCATGCTTCGGAGATGCTTCATGCTCTTTCTTGTTCCTTTCTTTGGGACATTCCCTAGATTGGAGGCTTTGTTTCCTTCATCTAGTTTTTTCTTGTACTGGGTACCTGATCAGGCCTTGTTGCCGGGACCCATTTTCTGCTTTCATAGCTGTGCTAGGTTAGCTTCCCTCTTGAGCTACGCTTAAGGGGGGGTGTTAGAGTAATCATACTTTATGCTTATTAATTAAATCACTTTGGTTTAATTAATTAAGTCATTTATTACTCTATTTACTTAAGCTATCTTTTAGGTGCATTATAATTAATATATTTATTAATTATAATGTGCAACCTAGCTTTATTTTTTGCTTTATACCTTTAGGGTTTTGGTATCCTTTTATAAGGATTCCCTCTTTGTATTTCATTCATTCACTTATTGGATCAGAATAGAGATTGCTCTTTGCATGTCCATAAGATGTCTCTGGCTTTTTGGCCTCCATGATTTTTCTTGCTTCTGTGCTTTGCTTCTTCCATGTGACAGGGTTATGCATGCAGGTGTTCTTGGGAGATTAGTATTTCACCTAATCTAACACATCCTTGAGGAAGAAAGGATTGATATCATCGTGAGCAATCTAGTGCCAGAACTAAGATATGAAGTTAGAAAAATGGTCTTTAATTCTTTTGACACTATGGTAGAACCTGCATGTCGCATCGAGGATGTTCTGAAAGAACAAGGTATTTTGGCCAAAGAGAGTAACAACAACAATGGCCAAAACAATAACAACAACAATAAGGATAAAAAGAACTCATATTGGAACAAAAATAAGCATGTAGTCAATGATGGAGTTGTTGAATCTCCACAACCTAAGGAACAAGGAGTTCTTAATTTATCTAATGTAGTTCAAGCTATGAAGCTACAGACATCCTCAGAACAACAAGAGCACAAGCCCAAGTATCAAAATAAATCTGATTCAGGAAAGAGGCAATTCACTAAGCTTGGAGACTCTTATGCAGACATTTTTAAGACCTTGATTGCTCATAATTTGGCACAACCTCAGGATCCTACACAGTTTCACATACTATATCCTAAACCTTATTGGTGGAATGAGAAAGCTTATTGTGTATACCACAATGGGATTGGACATGACATTGAAGGTTGTTTTAAACTCAAACATCTTGTTCAAGACCTTATTGAGAGTGGGAAATTACAAGTTGATGAGTTGACCACAAATGCAGACCACAAGGCCTTTAAGGAGCCCTTGCCTAAGTATGAGAAGGGGGAGACCTCTCAAAACAAGAATGGCAAGGCTACAATTAGTTATACCTATACAGCTATGGAAACTGTCATTAATATTCTTGAGGTTGTGGACAATGATGTCAACATGATGAGAGGGAATGATCCCCATGACTATGATGTAAGCTCACCTCCAATATTTGATGAAAGACCCATTGTTGTGCTTAGAGGTCCTCATTCTCGAAGGGCATCTCAACCTCTCAATGCTATTACTAAGGGTTAGTCCCAAGGTCCTATTATCATTAGAGGTCCTAATTCTAGCAAGTCCAAGCAACCCATGTCCAAAAATGTTCCTTCCAAGTCTGTGATTATTCCTGATATGAGTTACAATCTTGTTGATTAGTTACAGTGAATGCTAGCACATATTTCTATTTTTGAGCTCCTAGAATTGTCTCCTAGAAACAAGCGTGTCCTTGAGGATGCTTTGCATGCAACAAATGTCCATAATAATATAGATGTCAACCAATTCCAGAACATGGTCAACCAATTGGCTAGCCCACATTACCTTACATTTTCCAAAGAAGATGATAAAGCCTTGAGCCATCCACACAATCTTGCCCTTCACATTGAAGTCATGATCCATAAAACCCATGTTAGGCATGTGTTGATAGATGGGGGTGCTAGGCTCAATATTTTTTCTCTAAGTCTTTTGAAAAACCTGGGTTACTCAGAGCATGCCATTGATACCAGGAAGAAAATTACTATCAAAGCCTATGATGAGGCTGAGAGAAGTTCTAAAGGGTTAGCTGTTCTTCCAGTTACCAGGTGATAGTACCTTATCTGTTAATGCCATTTCAATAGGGGCCCATGTTCCCTTAAATAGAGAAGTGGACAATTTTGGGGAAACTCTTGAGCAGTGTAAAGATAAATTCAAGACCATAGACCTTGGTATGGGAGGATATCAAATTGACTCCTTTACAAAATTGCCAATTTCAGCTAGGTCCTATGGTAAATCATCACAAGAGATGCACCCCTCATCTTCAGCCATGACTCTATTTGATACTTTTGTAGAGTCTTCAGTACCTATTCAGCATGAGAAAGATGAGGTGGCTATCAAAGATTGGATATACAAAGAAGAAAAGTACCTACATAATGAAAATTTTTCTCCATCCCCTAAGACTTATGGAAGAGGATACACATTGGTCACCAACATGGGCATTCCAGGTCATGGCCCTCTCAGTCATAGGTTATATGCCAATGCTAAACCACTCAACCATGCTCTTTTTGGTCATAGGACTAAGTCAACAATTGGATTAGGTTTTGAAAATGAGAAACAAACAAGCGTCCCTATCTCAGCTGTGATGGACAGTGACAATGACTTTGACTACACACCTAATCTTTCTAATCAGAAAGACATGTCTGATGATTGGGTGCCTTCAACAACTCTCCTTTGGGGAGATTCAAAGGATTTGACAATTGACAGTCCTCCTATCCTAGCTGTGATAGATAGTGACTATATGAATGCAAGATTGACAATGGAAAGCATTTCTATCCTAGCTACCATGGATGGTAACAATGCTAGTGCTAGAGAAGGGGAGATCCTTCCCAACCTTGAGGCTTCTACATCATGACACCCAACTACTAATTCAGAGATAGAATCACATGAATTTGAATGGGACTCACTTTCAGATGCAAGAGTTGATTTAGACATCGATGTTGTCCACACCTATAGTACTCAACCCGATGCGGCCAACGAACCTAGTGTAGAACTAGAGGATTGGACTCCTTGAATTGCCTTAGTGGACAACACTTCATTTGGTAGGATGAGTCTTGATTCAGGTATCTTAGGGGGATACTTGACATACCCTAACTATGCAATCACCAGGGATATTACCTTTTGTATCAATAATGTTGAACCAGTCATTGACCTACCTCTTGTAAACCATCATTTGATCAATTGGTCACAACTTGGTCAAGAGCCTTAGCTTCTCACTTTTCACAATGACTACGAAATAGCTTGCTACTTGAATGCTCTTGAACCCATAGTCTCTTCCACCAGTGAACCTACAACAATTATGACAGAGCTGGCTATTAAGTACCTTAGTCGCAAAATAAAAGAAAATAAAAAAAAGAGAAAAGGTTCTGATTGCGAAAACCACTATGTGGTGGTGTTAGAACCCAAAAAAGTAAAAACAAAGGATGTATCCATAGGTGAAAACCTCTTTGAGGCACTTAAGGATGGGGCACTTAATAACCTGTCGAGTTATTTCCAAGATAGGTCATCAGTTCTTATTGAGCCTACACAACCAGTAAATTTGAATACAGAAGAGGCTCCATAGGTGATTCATCTAGCTCATTCTCTATCAGTGCAAGAAAAAGAGGCATACACAAAGTTCTTACAAAAGAAGAAAATCAATTTTTCTTGGACATATTCAAACATGCTAGGGCTTGACACTAATCTTATTATGCATCACTTATCTATAGCTCTAGGAATTAAACCAGTAAAATAGAAGTTGAGGAAAATGCACCCTCATATAGCTCTCCTTGTTAAGGCTGAATTAGAAAAGCTCTTAGGTGCAGGATTTATTAGAGCTATCAACTATGCCGAGTGGATCTCAAATATTGTTCCAGTTTCAAAGCATGATGGGTCCATTTGTGTATGCACAGACTTTAGAGATCTTAACAAAGCTTTCCCAAAGGATGACTTTCCACTCCCTAACATAGACATGATAGTAGATATGACTGTGGGCTATGAGATATAATCTTTAATGGATGGTTTTTCTGGTTATAACCAAGTAAAAATAGCTCCTGAGGATGAAGAAAAGATAGCCTTCACATGTGCATGGGGAACCTATTGTTGGAACGTCATGCCATTTGGATTAAAAAATGCAGGAGCCACATACGAAAGAGCTATGACCACAATATTTCATGATATGGTGCATAAAAACATGGAGGATTATGTGGATGATACCTTGGCCAAGTCTAAGCAAAAGGGTACACACCTACAAGATTTGGAAGTAATTCTAGATCGAATGGAGCAGTTTCAGTTAAGATTGAATCTAAAAAAGTGTGCATTTATGGTTACCTTAGGTAAACTTCTAGGATTCATAATTTCAGCCAAAGGAATAGAGGTGGATCCTGAAATGGTTCAAGCCATATTAGATATGCCACCTCCTAAGAACATTAGTCACATGAGAAGTCTTCAGGGATGACTCCAATCCATATGGAGGTTTATTTCATAGCTTGTAGATAGAGCACAACCATTTAACAAGACATTGCATAAGGGAGCCACATGTCCTTGGAATGAGGATTTCCAAAAGAGACTAGATCAAATAAAACAATACTCGGCTAATCCTCCAATTTTGATGCCTCCTATCCTAGGAAAACCATTGATTTTGTACATCTCAGTGACAAAATCTTCCTTAGGGGCATTGTTGGCTCAACTTGATGATATGGGGAAGGAAAGAGCCATCTACTACATTAGCCATACTCTAGTATCTTATGAGATCAATTATAATAGTATTGAAAAGGCTTGTCTTGTGGTAGTGTTCGCTTCCCAAAAGTTGCGACACTACATGCTTGCCCATACTACACATCTTGTTGCCAAAATTGATCCTCTTAAGTATTTGCTTAGTAAGGCTGCTCTCATAGGGAGACTTGCTAAGTGGATGATGGTTTTTTCAGAATTTGATATAGAGTACATTGAGTGTAAGGCTATAAAAGGGAAAGCTATTGCAGATCAACTTGCTGATTTCCCGATCAAGGATAGCATGCCTATTCAAGTGGAATTCCCAGATTAGCATATCATGTACATGGCCATGCGTACTTGGAAAATGTTCTTTGATGGTTCAAATATGAAAAATGGATCAGGAGCCAGAGTGTTGTTTGTTTCCCCTCATGGGTGTACAATTCCCAAGTCTTATAAATTATTGTTCCCATGCACAAACAACATTGTTGAATATGAGGCCTTAACCAATGGATTGGAAATGGCCATAGAATGGGGAATTACAGAGCTGCATGTCTTTGGGGATTCACAATTAATTATCAACCAAGTAAATGAAGAGTACCAAACTAAGGATGATAAGTTGATACCTTACAAAAAGATGGTTGATTCATTGTGGTGCTATTTCACATTTGTAACATTTCAACAGATCCCTAGAATGGAAAATAAGGCTGCAGATGCTATGGCTACATTAGCTTCACTCCTTTAGTTGGAACAACATGAGTCAAGATTTGAATTCCTAGTGGAAGAGCTACACCATCCCATCTTTGACTCGTCTGAAAGCCATGTCATTTGTACCTTGGTCACTCATGAGTCTTCCTGTTATGGTGCTATATATTCTTACCTTTGTGATTGCATCATTCCCAAATCATTTAATTGATCTGAATGAAGAAAACTTGTCCGTAATGCCTCTCACCATACCCTTATCTTTGGTGATTTGTATAGGAGGGATTTCGATGGGACACTTCTTAGGTGCTTGGAAAAGGATGAGTTTGACCGAGCGTTAGTTGACATCCACAAGGGCATTTTTTGAGGATATTCCAATGGTCTTGCCATGGCCTGAAGGTTGCTTAGGGTGGGGGTACTATTGGCCCATAATGTAGATGGATGCTATAGCTTTTGCCAAGTCTTGTGAAAAATGTCAGAAACATGGAAACCTGATTCATGCTCCACGTAGGGAGCTTATTCCTTCTATTTCTCATTGGCCATTTCATCGCTAGGCCTTTGACCTTTTTGGGCAGATTCATCCCAACTCATCAGGTGGACATAAGTTCATAATTACTGCTATTGACTACTTTACCAAATGGGTACAAGCCATTCCACTCTCCGTTGCTTTAGGAAAGACAATTTCTTTGTTCATATTGAATCATATCATTTGTGGGTTTGGGATACCTTTTGAGATAATCATTGACAATGGAGGTCAGTTTAAAAACAAGGACCTTACACACCTCTACAAGAAATTCAAGATAAAATAGCATTGGTCCTCCATTTACTTCCCACAAGGAAATGGACAAGCAGAGGCCTCTAATAAAACCATTCTTAAGATTCTCCATAGAACAGTTCACAAGAATGGTCGAGATTGGCACTTACAGATCAATCCAGCCTTATGGGCTTATAGAATGAGTATACATACTCCCAGAGGGGCAACTCCTTTTTCCCTCACTTATGGTGTCGAAGGAGTATTACCTTTAGAAGTAGAGATTCCCTCACTTAGAGTCTCTCTCAAAGCTTTGATTACAGATGAAGATTATCATGCCATGAGATTGCAAGAATTGGAACTTCTTGATGAGAAATGAAGAGCATCTTTTGATCACATGAGAGTCTACCAAAAGCGTCTGTCCAAAGCATTCAACAAAAAGGTTCACCCTAGAGAATTTGAAGTAGGAGATCTTGTCCTACTTGAGAATCCTAAGAACCAACAACATCAAGAACAAAAGGGCAAATTTTAACCTAACGAGCTTCGACCATACATTATTACTGCTGCTTTTGGGACAGGTGCTTACTTGCTATCTGATGAATAGAGGGAATAGCTCCCTGATCCTATTAATGTTTTTCACCTCAAGAAATTCTATCCATGATGCCTATTCTGTCTAGGGGCATCCTTTGTACATTTTTATTGATCCTTAAAAAATACCAAAAAAATTCATATATGATGCTGAAAAAATCCTAAAAAGCATATAAAGTCTTGAAAAAAATACAAAAAAATCAAAAAATGCAAAAAATTAAAAAAAATAGAAAAAGTGCCTTGGTGAAAACCTGGAAACAGGCACCTTGGTAGAAAAAATACAAAAAAATCAAAAAAATCAAAAAATCAAAAAATCTCCAAGTGTTGAAAAGCTGGAAACAGGCGCTACTTGAGGCCTTTGCACCCTTGTCTTTTAGCATGTGTCCTCAACACTTAGCCATTCTGCATCATGACTTGACCTTGTTGACTTTGTCTGGAATTGGTCTTTTGTCTAGGGGGCATAACTATTAGCATAGGTCCTTTAGGTGCATTTGTCTCTTGGGGCATTTCACAAATAGGTGTTTTTCAACACCACCCCAAACAGTGTTTTTCAAGACTACCCTAGCGTTGAGTGTTTCTCAACACTTGTCAGATGTCTTACCCACCAGTCTAGTATGATGCAATATCATTCATTTTGAAAATTTGGTACTCAAAGTTTGAATCTATGACCGACACACACGCACTTAAACACTTGACTCATTGAGATATGTTGACTTTATTTATTTTGTGTGCTGTCTATGATGATTTCTTTGATGAGTGGTCTCTCCCTGAGAAGTTTTTGATGATGCATAGCTAGAAGACTGAGGGTATGAGAACATGTTTTATTTCTTTATCTGCTTGTGGGTATATTTCATTGATCCTAAATATCATGAGCATTTATGCTAGTCCTACTTGACACTGGGGATTGACAAAGTATTATCCTTGACTATTTTGCGAGTGCATGCTTATAGGCATCTTGACCTTCTTGTGTCTTGATGCAAGCATAATCTTGCTATAGTAAACTTAGGTAATCTCACTGCACTAGTCATCTTGACCTACATGTCTTTGGTGCCTAGGTGGGATTCCCACATTTCTATCTGATATAGATCATATTCATATACCCATAGTCATACTAGTGAGTATTGTATGATCTTACGATGCTACCAATAATGCTCAATGATGATAATTAGATATCTATAAGTGTTGTGACCTTGCAAGTCAACCACTTTTCATAGTAGCTTGCATTCCTATGTTCATTTTAGTTTAGTTTTTCATCTTGCATATGGAGAGAGCTCTCCTTTTCATCTTACGTGGACCTGTCGGTCAACTGCGCTCATTTCCTCTTTTCTCGATCATGTCTTTCACTCTTTGTCTTTCATCTCAAACCTGTTCCTATCATCATAAGGGGTTAATCTTATCATCATATCTATCTCAAAAAATGTCATTTTTAGAAACATGAGTCTATATCATACACATGAGAATTAAACATACATCTATGAGAGAGAATATACATGAGCATATAAACATACATTTTTGAGCAAAATGACAAGACAATACATAAACTGATACATTCATCACAAGTGAGACGTAAACACAAGATATATCACACATCCAATAATCTCATATATAAATCAATTTTATCATACAACATACAATATGAGATCGCAAAATCTAGATCACAAGTCTCAAGATATGTCTCAAAACATCTAAACCTAAGCCCTAAACCTAAGACTGACTCTCCCCATCACTTGGTGGTGGTGGAGGTGGTGTTGCTGCCCTATCTAGCACCATATCTGATCTACCTTCCCTCTGAGAGTAAGATGACACTCTCTATCCCTTAGGTATAGCCTATAGGTAGAGTCCATGGTAATAAGTAGCTCGTGCAGACTCTCTTTAGACCTCTACTGCATCAGCTTGTGCCACCTGCTCCTGGCGTGCTATCTCTACCCTAAGATCAATGATTTTCTCATCTCTCTCCACCCTAAGGTCATCTAGCTACTGCTCTCTCATATCTATGGTGATCCTCAGCTACTACATCTCTCCCTCTAAAGCCTAGATCCTGGCTCTCAAGTCATCCCCTCCCGCAAGCTGATCCTACTGTACCTCTACCTATTGGTGAGCTGGTCTCACCTTGTCCTTAGGGGTCACTGATCTCTATCCTCATGGACATTTTTGGCCACTTGATCCTGATCCCTCCCCCCTATCCATCCCTCTCCATCTCCCTTCATCTCCTCCATCTCCTCTATCATCCCCATCCCCACCTTGAGCTACTACCAGAGCATCAGGTACTGTGAAACAAGGGAATGGTGCCCTGTACCACTCAGCCCTATATGCTACATCTGATCCTACATTAGCCATATTGGGAAGGTACTCCCAAGGCTCCCTCTTGATGCCATCTATCTCTACAATGGCCTACTGATAGTCCAACATGGGTAGCCATCCATGTCCCTCCTCGTCCCGTGCCATGGCATAAGTAGTAGTCTTTGTGGAGACCCGCTACTGTCTCCTAAACTGTCACCACACTCGCATGATGCAGAACCTCTCAAAAATCTTGGAGTGTTGGCCTACCAATGGTTGGCTACACAACATGTAGCTCAGCTCATCGTCTACATCCCCCCATGCCTCAGCATCCCTGTATGGCCTCCATGAGAATGAGGTCATCTCATCTAGGATCCACCTGTAATATGTCACATCCCCAGTATGGGCATGTGATATGAATCCTTTGTACCTATATATGTATAGGTATCTCTTCTCCCTCAGCTAAATCCTAGGCTATATTAGAGCGACGTGATCCCAAGCCCACACCTGTGCTAGGATGGCACCACAAGCCCATGTCTGACCATCCTTGTAGATGATCTCATGTAGCTCATGATACATCTTTGCAAGTATGGTAGGTCCCCATGCCATGTGCTAAGGTCTACCTATCAAGTCAACTAGTAGTCTACCCCATCCAAGAGAGAATCCCTTCTGACTGCAATCAGTCATCAGGGCCTATGCGATGATGGAAGAAACAATACATGACACTGGGAAGTCCCTACCAAAATCATCTATCAGCCGCTCCTAGCTGACATGTCTATCGATGATACTGACATCCTGAAACATGCCTTGGATAGCATGTTGGCCCTCAGTGGCATCCTGATCATAGTACACCTATGCCAACAAACAATCATGTTAGTTTTCATCATTTGGGAACATTATATTTAAATGATTATATCTTAAAGCATGATTTTACTCACTGGCTCTCTATGGCATGGTACTCAGAGAATTTTATAGACATCCTCCAGTGTGATGGATGCCTCTCCTATGGGTAGGTGGAAGGTGTTATGCTCACTGTGCCATCTCTTGACAAGAGCAGTCAACAACCAATGATCCACCTAGATATTTGGGAACTGCACCAAATATCCAAATCCCATTGCTCGCAAGTAAGCCTTGCCCAGATCATCAAGATCTCGGGTGCACTTCAATCCCACCACCTTTGGTGCTCTGATGAGTAGCACTGGAAAGTGCTCTTTCAAACCATTGAACCAAGCCAGATGTCAATACATATCATGATGAATGTCTAAAAAAATTAGTACAGATCATCTCATTTAGTTGCATCTCATTTAGTTTTCTTTCATAGTTGTATAATCATGGAATTCTTAGTATAGATTTCCTTTATGCAATAGATTAGTCACACATAGATTAATTAGGAGGGATTGTAAGACTTGTACTTTCCTTTCATAGTCTAGCTTGTACTTTCCTTTCATAGATTAGATTTCCTTTCAAGCATTGCATTGTTATCATTTAGCTTAGCTTGCATCTTCATTCTTAGTTTACTTGCATTGTATTCATATTGATTTCATTGGAGGTATTGGCACTTTTCCCCTTGTCTTCACTTGAATCTCTCATTGTGTGGTTGACTAGCAAGGTCATTAGCTTCATAGCTCTAGCTGAGAGAAATTTTACAATCTTGCAACTCCATACATAGAGAGCTATGGATCGATTTGTGAGGGCTCATTCTTGAGTTTTCTTGCATGTAAGGATTCATAGAAGTGCACTACTTTTGTTTTTGAGAAAAATGACAAGACAATACATAAAATGATACATTCATCACAAGTGAGACGTAAACACAAGATATATCACACATCCAATAATCTCATATATAAATCAATATCATCATACAACATACAATATGAGATCCCAAAATCTGGATCACAAGTCTTAGGATATGTCTCAAAACATCTAAACCTAAGCCCTAAACCTAAGACTGACTCTCCCCATCATGTGGTGGTTGTGCTGCTGCCTTGTCTAGCACCATATCTAATCTGCCCTCTAAGAGTAAGATGGAACTCTCTATCCCTTAGGTACATCCTATAGGTAGAGTCCATGGTAATAAGAAGCTTGTGCAGACTCTCTTCGGATCTCTATTGCATCAGCCTATGCCACTTGCTCCCAGCTTGCTATCTCTATCCTAAGATCAGTGATTTGTTGATCTCTCTCTACCCTCAAGTTAGCTAGCTGCTACTCTCTCATAGCTATGGTGATCCTTAGCTACTACATCTCTACCTCTAGAGCCTAGATCCTAGCTCTCAAGTCATCCCCTCTTGCAGGCTGATCCTGCTGTACTTTTGCCTATCGGCAAGCTAGTCTCACCTCATCCTCAAGGGTCACTAATCTCTATCCCCATGTCCATTTTTGGCCACCTAACTAGAAAACTATCACATGATACCTAGCGAAGTATCACATGACCAAAGATATATCATGCTACTATAGAAAGAAGTATCGCAAGATACTTGTTCCAAAAGCAGTATCACCCAAGTGCAAAATTAGTACTACTTTTGTACACACAAAAGTAGTGCACTTTTATGAATCCTTACATGCAAGAAAACTCAAGAATGAGCCCTCACAAATTGATCCATAGCTCTTTATGTATGGAGTTGCAAGATTGTAAAATTGCTCTCAGCTAGAGCTATGAAGCTAATGACCTTGCTAGTCAACCACACAATGAGAGATTCAAGTGAAGACAAGGGCAAGAGTGCCAATATCTCCAATTAAATCAATATGAATGCAATGCAAGTAAACTAAGAATGAAGATGTAAGCTAAGCTAAATGATAACAATGCAACGCTTCAAAGGAAATCTAATCTATGAAAGGAAAGTACAAGCTAGAGTATGAAAGGAATGTACAAGTCTTACAATCCCTCATAATTAAGCTATGTGAGACTAATCTATTGCATAAAAGAAATCTATACTAAGAATGCCATGATTATGCAACTATGAAAGAAAACTAAATCAGACGCAAGAACAATGTCTTTAAAGCTTGGATGCAAGGATGTCTTCAAAGAGCTCCAAATGACCTAGAAAACCTGCAGCATAACATTAGCATAAAACATGAATGATCTATATATGCAAATGAGGAAGAGAGCTCTCCTTTTATAGGAAATGAAAAGGAATGGACCATGGAGATTAAGAGGCAAAAGTCTTAATCAACGGTGGAGCATCAAAGAAGAGCAATCCATGTGTCCATATAAGACAAAAAGTGCTTTTCTTCTTTTTATAAAATAAGAATAATGCTTTATTTGTGCAACTTAGGATAAGATGAAAAGGTGGGGGCTTTTTTTTATTTATTAAAAGTGGAGGAAATATTTCTTTTAAATAAATAAAGACTTAGGATAAAATGGTTAGCCCAAGGCAAATAATCGAAAATGATGAAATTAGGATTTGATCAAGGAAATTGATATATTTGATAAAATGTTGATTTTTAAAATATTGATTCCGGGGTTTGATAAATTGCTAAATGGGGGCCCAAAGTCTAGGTGACCATTTTAGGGTGCATACAGGTAGCACTGATTATTTTTGGTCTCTATGTTGTGATCTGAAAAGACTCTTCTTCATAACTCTTATGTGTTCTTTCCTCCATTGTGATTGTAGTTCTACTTTCTTTGGGGAATGATGTCAATTCATTTGCAATAATATCATATATATATATATATATATATATATATATATATATATATATATATATATATATATATATATATATATATATATATATATATATATATATATATATATATATATATATATATATATATATATATATATATATATATATATATATATATATATATATATAATACTGACCCCATGGCAGGTAGATCCCTTATGTGTTCTCTATATGTTTATGTGGTATTTCCCTTGATTTGTCTTCTCTTGGGGACATCTTGTAGTCTAAACGTAATCAGTGGAGTTGTTTATGTTTCCGTTTAAGCCATTGCTCCTGTTAAAGTGTTAGCAATGACTTTAATGTGGGGGCATACGCTCTACTTTGCACACACACACACTTTCAATACATATATTTTTCAAGGCACTTTTCTCTCTTTATGGATTAGTGACTAATCCTTAAAGCATGGATTTTTATCTTATAGGATCTCCTGATCCCTCCAGTTTCAAATTTCAAAATTTTGATCCCTTAAGGTCAGAGGTGTCCTTAAGACTGGATCTCTTTTATTTTATGCTTTTCTCTTTTGGAATAGAATATTCCTAAGGGTGAATCCTTGATGGGTTGACTAGTGAGTAGCCACATTCACTAGGCAGTTCAATTCCATCTTTCCAGTTGTGTTGTTTCCTTGTGTGGTTCACAAAGAGACATAAGTTCTCATTAGGTGAGGTAATTACACCCTCTTCTCTCTCTTTTCTAGAGATGTCTCTCTTATTGTAATCTTAGAGTTGACAAAGACTTGAGTCCCTAGGAGCTTGAGGATTCCTTTGTCCCTTTGATTTCAATAAGATTATCTTTTTCATTGTGATCTACTTTACCAAGAGTTTGCATCGAGTCCATACTCTTGCTAAAGTGGGGGTTGAATGTATAGTCAAAAAATGGAAGCACTTCCATTTAGGATCGGTTTAGCCCTCTGAGTAAGTGGTCTGGGGTCATGTCAAATGCATTGAATGGGTCTTTGACTTGGATCTGGCTTTTTCCCCCTATTCTTCTTCTCTATCCACCTATTTCTAGCATGTTTCTAGCACCTGATCTTGAGAATTGAGATTCTTGATCTCAAGGTCAAGGTTGACCTACTGGGTCAAGGTCAACCTTCTGGGTCAAGGTTGACCTTGACCTTGACCTAGGTCAAGGTGAACCTTGACCTTGACCTAGGTTAAAGTCAACCTTGACCCTGACCTTGGGTCTAGATTTCAAGTTTTGGAAGTTTCCAGATGTCGGGCTTTAGAAAGTTTATTTTCCCACTTTTGGGTTGACTATTTTGGGCTTTAAAATGGTAAACTCTAAATGATATTTTAATTAGGTCCACTTCCAAGATTAAAGGCTTAAATTGGAATTTAATTCTCCTATGTAGGACTCTCTAGAAGTTTGTGCCCTAACTTATATAAAAGAAAGCCTTCCTCTCTCATTTTCACATCCATCATCCATTGAATTCAAGCATAAATCAAAATCAAGTGATCAAAAAATTATCAATCAAGTAAGAAGGAGAAAGAAAGCATTCAAGAATTCATTCATCTTCATTCATTCAAGAATTCAAGCATTCAAGATCCAATTCATCAAGCAGATCCATTGGTAGCCATTGAAGGATTCAATCTCTATGGAGCCCCTTTGTTGAATATTTCTCCATCCATTTCCATTCAAGCTTCTTCCTATTCCAAGATCCATTTAACATTGGTGTTGAAGATCTAATAAAATTTATTTAAGACATGCTACATACAATTCTACATTCATTTGGAGCATCCATACTTGTGGATTCAAGTATTTGAATCCTCCACAAGGGTTTCAACATAAGCAAGGTGAATTGTTCCATTTAATTTTTTTATTGCTGCAATTTCAATTACATTTCAAGGTTAATTCCAAAACTAGGTTTTGACCAAGACAAACCCCTCATCCAACAAGCAAAACCCTTTTTCTTGCAGGTACAGGTGCGTGACAACAAATTGCAGATTAGATCTAAGTACCCTTTTCGGTGAACTTCTGGGATTCATGAACAAAATTTCCATCGCAATAGTGTATGTCAAGGTCGACATAAAGGGGTAAGATTGTGCCCCGGGATAAGATCTTACTCCTATTTTGGGTCAATGTCAACCTTTCTCATAAAAGAAGAAGGTTTCTAGGTTTTCTCTATTTCTGTGTTTCCATGCCAGATCTGGCTACAAAATTTCTTGAAATTGAGTACAGACACCCAAAAATAATATTTTCTAGATATGTCCTATTTTGAGGTTAGTAATTTTCTTCAATTCAATTAAGATTAATGTATTTCCTTTCCATAATGGAATATAAGGTTTTCTCCTTTCTTCATATACTCCATCAATTGATTCATTTATGTATTGACCATCTTCTTGTGGTTAATCAATTTGGATCTTTCCTTTGGGAATTTGGGGTTAAGAAGAGGATCTTACTTTTCCCAATCCTATACATTACATACACATAACATTCTCATCATACCCTTGTCCTTATATTATATTTTGGGGAACACAATACACACTCCACTATCCACTATATTTTATATCTTACACATAGCATAAGGGGTTTTGATCTACTCTTTGGTTAATTGGACCATATGCTAATTCTCTCACTCATTCACATCTACAATTTTGGTTATTCTTGGATCAACATTGTATATAAAGAGGTTTACGATTCCATTCAAATTGTACAAAGGGTGCAACCTCTTACCATGTTCTTTTAGACTTTTGGGAATCATAATTCCTATAAATTCATTTGAAAATTCTAGGTTCAATCTACAAAAGTCTATGATTCTAACTTCATACTTGTTCATACAATCAACCCTATGATCTTCAATATTAGGATCATTCTTGTAAATTTCCCCAATGAATGGACTAATCTTTGCAATTGGGTCAAACCTCTCCCATGTAACTGATAGTATACTCATGGGAAACTATATTATAAAAAAAAAATATCCTCATACAATTCTATTCTCACTTAGGCCTCACTTTAGTTCTCTTGTTTCCATGTCTCTAGATCTGGATGATATTTCTCAATCCAAGGCCATATTTTTCAAGTATAGTACCTTTCTAGCTCCCTTGACCTCTTTGTATCCCTCTAGGACTAGTCCAAGGTGTCTAGTGCCCTAGTTTTAGTAGACTATGGTGCTAGCTACTAGTGTCTGACAACAAAAATCCCAATTTTAAATATGTTAATAATAAAAAATTTAGAGTGAGAACATACTATCCATGTTAACCTCCTTCAAAATTATCAACACATTTAATGAGGCTCTCTATAAAAGGAGGCCTCATCCCACCATTTTAACATCACATATTCACACTTCACTATCTTATTGAGAAAGAATTTCAATAATTCTCAAACTAGTAAATGAGATCTAGAAATGAAGATGCAATCCATGATCAATTTAATATGTTTCCTCCATTAATAAAGGTATATATTAGGTCCCCTCCTAGCACTATTGACCTTTCATGAAGGCTTTAAGACAAGGATAATTCATTAGAGAAGGTATATCATTGTGATTCAACATTCTTTATTTCAGAATCAAATTTTATCTTAGACATAATATTATAGGGAATGTTGAATCCTCTTGGGGATTGACTAAAGAAAACCTGTATAGAACACAAATACCATTTCTCCCTCTTATGTGCATATTTTTAGATAAAAGAGTATTTTATTACAAATCTAGGAAGTGTGGACAGAGAGAAGAAGAATCAAATGTGGAAAAAATAATGCAAATGATCTCAATTAGAAAAATAGTCTATAACTAGTGTACAATATGAAATGGAGAGAAATACAAAGGGGTAGATTACTTCTTTTCAAACTTTCACATTTTGAAGGAAGATGTCCCGATAGGCTCAAGTAGATCCTAAGTAGTGAATGGGTCAATGATCCTTTGTTATAGATGTGTAAGGGGAAATGGATAGGCGCATTTTGAAAGAAGTATGCAAGATAAAGGGATAAACAAGAAAATAAGGACAAATCAGGAAAAAAGATTGAGAAGAGAACCAAAAATGACTTGAAATGAGAAATAAACAACAAAACTAACCTTTGGTACAAATATGGGTTGAAAATACCAGGTATAAAATATTCCAAATGACTTGTACCCAAGTACAAAACATTCCAAATGACTTCTACCTTGTGTTTTGGATTGAAACTTGTAGGATTGCTCAACAGGTCCCTGATATTTTCATAAAATTTCCAACAGTTGTGCCATCTATTCTTGAACATATAAAAATGGGGAAGAATGTTGGATAAAGGGGTTAGCATAAGTCAAACCCTTATTTAGAGTCAATCTTGAAATGAAATTAAAGAAATGAAAGCATATTTTCATGTAGTAGCAACTAGATCTAAAAATGAAGTAATTTATACCTTGGAAATGCAAATACTTCTTTGAATGTCATTAAATATGTTGATCCAATAGTTTTTACTTAACACAAAAACCCAAAAGGAAATCATGAAAGATAAAACATTATGTAATGGATGGTGTAATTTTCCATAATACTTGATTCGGAGAGAAAATAAAGAAGACTTGAATGAAGATGTATGTACATCCCCTTTCTTGATAGAACACTCCTTTTCTTAGGACTTAAAGGAGGGGAAGAAGCTATATCCATGGAGAAGAACACCTTGAATTCATTAGAAGAATACTTGATTTCTTTATTGCTTGATGAATCTTGAACTTGATTTTCTTTCTTGCACTTGATGGCTTGATTATGAATGCTTGATAATAAATAATTGATGATAATGTTGGATCAATTGATACCAAAATGAGGAGAATTAGGGTGTTTATATACCTCTCACAACATCCTGGGGGTTAAAAATAAGAAGGATAATTGAAAATCCTAATCCCCTACTAAATCATCGAGACGTGAATGTAGTTTAAATTTTGGCTCAATCTTCAGGGTGTATAACATTTGGGACATTTATCCCCAGGTACATAATGTTTGAAATATTATGTACAACTCAATTAGGGCCCAAATTAGGACCATGGGTTGTAGGAAATGATACGATGTAGGATTATAAGGTATAGCCAATTCTGAGGTTAGGATAGAACACAAAGACCAAAAATGGTAATATAGGGCCATGGTGATGAAATAACTAATGGGATTGGAGGAAAAATAAAGGAGAACACTTAGAAATAAGGACTTACCTTAATTTAAAATAATATTGAAATGATAAAGGACCCATATTTGAATTTATGTATCCATTATAGGTTATATGAGGTCTTTTTATAGAAAATATAATAAGACATGTGTTAAATGCTCCTAAAATTATACACTAATTAAGTCTTACAATCTATGATAATACAATCAACCCCTAGTTTAGCAGGATTACGAGACAACCTCATACTCTTGATAAAGGGGAATAGAAAGAAATGAGAGAGATATGGTCATGGGTGAACTAGAAAGAGATAAGACATCACTAAGTTTAAGGAAAAAAGCCCCTAAATAAAGGATCTAAAATTAAAAATCCATTCACAAGGGTACAAAAAGAAAACAATCATAAAAAATAAAAGACATAAACAAAAGGGGTTAGTACTAAAAAAAAAACTCCAAATCAACTAGTTGAAGAGACCTCAATCAAGAAAACATCTCAACCTCTAATGTAATGCTCAAAAAGATATTGAAAGATCATAAATGATCAATTGAAAGGGAAAGCATATCATCCAAGGAAAACACTCCATAATATAACCCACTAGAAAAGCTACAAGAGCATGAAAGGTAAGAGAGAGATCATAAATACAATAGGCTAGAAAGTTGTGTTATGCTAGTTGATTCATGGAAGAAGAAGAGGAGGAGAAGAGTAGAAAGGAAATCAAGTTTTGTTATGCTAGTTCCATTCATCCCAAAGAAAAATGGATGGAGAATTGATGGTATTTTTGTCAATCAAGATTGTGCCTATAGAAAGATATGAAACCTAGATATCCTATTGAAACATGGAATTACTCTCAAGTTTTGGGTATCCTATGGCAAGAGAAAATCTTCAGGATTACAAGGAAAGTTCCTTAATGGTACTCACATAAAACTAATTTTAACAAGGGAAGAGATATAAGGATGTGTTTGTGAAAATGTAAGTCTAAAACTAATGGGTGATGCACTAATGTAAAAATATGACTTGCAACTGATAAAATTCACAAAATTACTCATAGAAGACACTAATAAACTCACAAACTTGATTAAACACAACTTGAAAAATTAATTCTTATGATATGTCTTGGTATTCTAATGTTTGAAGAGGAAAACACTAACATTTTTTCAATTTCAACATCAAAATTGAAAGACACAATCACAGATCTGGGCTTTGGTTTATCAAATTTTACATTAAACACTCAAAATATTTTGATTTAACAAAGGTGATAATATAATAGTTGAATGAAATCACTCACAATCAATGTTGGACACATAAAAATAATCGATAAGGAATCAGTCTCTATATATCAATAATCATCTAATCTACTACAAGCCATCAAGTAATACCATCTACCAAAATTTGCAAGATGCAAAATAATGACCAAAAGTTAGAACCCCCAAAAATGAGCTCCAAAGAAAAGATATAGACCAATAATAATGAAGGGTAAGATAGAAGAGAAAAGTAAGGAGAAAGAGGGGTCAAATTGATGGAAACATGTAGTTGACCATCCAAAAACTCCTCTAAACTCAAACTTCATGCTTGTGGCCCTCCAAACTAATGAACAACTCCTCAAAACTACCTCAAAATTATGTAAAATCAATGGGGTCGGATGCAGGAATAAAACACTCCAAAATAGCAACATAGCTATGAGTATCATATACATAACTGCTAAAATAGGCCTCTCAACTAATATGGAATTGACCATGACCTCAACTGCAGTCAAACTGTACTCAACCTCCTCAAAATTTGACCATCAAGTGCTAGAAAAAAGAAAACTCCCCCTTTTCCTATATCTTCTTATGTGAGAAAAAAAATGCCCTCCAACCATTGAAAATATAACTTTAAGTTAATTTATGCCCATGTGGAAAACAAAATTTCCTCACCTCACCAATCCACTTCATGTGAAAGAAAATAATATCACCCCTTGCAAACACCTGCAAGATACCTATATCATCTTTACACCTTAACTTCATTTGAATAATTATCTTATGATTTATAAGACATCATATGATAATTATTAAATTACATTTTACTATCCATACATATGTCAATTTTGATATTTACTAAATAGTTTATAGATCACTATTTAATAAATATCAATTACATTTTTTTTTAAAAGGCAAGAATAACAAAAAATAATGTTTAAATCATATCCCTTTTTAATTTATATTTATTAAGTACACAAAATATTATTTAATAAATATAAACTAAAATTTATATTTATTAAGAAATATTTTATACACAATCAATATAAATTAATAAGTAATAAGAATGCAAATATTAGTTGTTCCAAACTTGCGGGTATTATTCCTGAGAATATTTTTAGTAAACAAAATGAGACCAAAAAATCATTTTAAAGAATCAACTACTTTAGGGTATAAACCCTAATTTCCATTTCACTTTATCATTTTTTCTCTAGAAAACTTTTCTCTATTACTTTTAGGTTGACTTAGGGCTTGGTCCTGATTTGAAGATGAAACTTGGAGTTTTCTATGGATGTTCTTGCAAATTTTATTTTTTTGTATGGGTATGTCCTTGTTTTTTGCATTGTAAACTTTGTGATTTTCCATTACTTATTGTCAATGTTCTAAGAAATAGACAATTTAATTCAGTAAAACCATTATATAGAACATAGATTTGCATCTTTCATCTACGAATCTATCTTTTATCTAATAAAGGTTGTGTCCTTTATGCTGCTTCATATTTTTGAAGAAAACTATGTATAGATGTTTGTAAATTGACCCAGAATGGGCTTTAATGAAAAACCTTTGAGAGTTCTTTCTATTCACAAACTACAATGAGGGTTTCTATATTTTAACATTTAAGCTTTGTGCGTTGGATTTTCTGAGAGTTTGTAATATAAATGATGGGCTTTCTTTTCATAATAGTCACAACTTCATATTTGATATGTAGTGAACTATATTTAGTTAATCTGTTCAAAACTGTGTACACTGGATTAGCTAAGCTTCATTATTTTCTTTCAATAGTATAATTTGAGGGTTTAATTCCTTATAAACTTGAAAATCATTTGTTAGGGCACAACCCTTTTGTACCTCTTAATATAATAGAAATATTAGATCATTGTAAACTCATCTATGGATACCTTATGTTCAAGGGCTCAAAAGGGGATTTCATTTTTTATTCTTGCATGACTTACTTTATGAGTTAATTTTCTATTCTTTTCATTGGATTAGTGGCCTTCACTATCACTATTGCGTATCTATATGCAATATGTGTATATGGTTTCATTTTTTTATGTTCCATACCAATCAAGGGTTTCAAAAACTATGGTTACAAGTAATGTAAAACTTTGATATTCTCGAGGGTTCATGAGCATTTTTGCACAAATAGATGAGGGCATAATAGATTTTAATGAATTCATTACCATACTTTGATTTCTCCCAAAAATTAAACCATATCCTTGATGTCATGGCATTGTTTTGGTCTTGTTCCATTATTTCATATGTAAAAACATAGTCTATCATTTAATTTCTATAGCTATTTTTAGCATGACATGACATACACTACTTTAGAAACTATATAGATCTCACTTCTTTCTATATTAGTTTTAGCTCCTTCTTGTACATATCTATCTATTATTGTTACCAGCATGGTTTTTATGAGTTTATTTACTTGTAGGATTAGATAATTTTGTACTTATTAGATAGTAATTCTCTCCATTATCCCATGGTGATACTTTGCATAGAAATTAGATTGTTGTTTCATAATATTGGCCTTTACTGATTGTTTTCATCTATTATAATAAAAAATTATTGCCTGATTTGAATGTTGTTATGTTACTAGTTATTCTTTTCATATGCTATTATGTGGCTTGGTCACTTCCTAGACTTCATGATTAGTGTGATATGGATTGTTTTGTTTAAGAGAAAATCAGGTTTTAAAGGACCCAAAACCTTTAGAATAGAGAAAAATAGAACATCTATTAAACAACCCCCAAAGAAACAATAGAAAAGACAAAGAAGAAGAGCTAAAATAGACAAGCTGAAAACCTAAAAAAAAAGCCAGCTAACCTAACACCAACAACCCGACAACATACAAACAAAGCCAAAAAAAACATAAGAACATTAGAAATTTTTGAGAAGCTCAACTGCGTCAATCATCATAAGGTCTACGTTAATAGCAGTTGACTTTGGCTCCTCAAGATCTTTGTTATTCTCGACTTCTTTTTTCTTGGTGTTGGATCTAGTCCTCTTTCTTGGCCTAGGATTTTCATCCACTATGTCCTTGTCCACCTCAATAATCTGAGATCCCTTCTCCTCCTCCATCTTACCTACCATAATTTTAACATGATCTGTAGAAGCTTTCAAAATTTTATATCTCTATTCTCCTATCATTTTCAAACTGTCCTCCACTTTGGCCATCTTAGTCTCCATAGCCACTATCCTTTGTTCCATGTTATTATCCTATGTGATATAGAGTGTTATTGTCAATGATGGTTTCTAATTTAATCTTGTACCTTTCATAGTGTATATGATTTTGAATTCAAAGCATTCATGCCTATATACTTATGAAAACTATGTAATACTACTTTGGAGGTCTTTTCATGTTACAGACTGGTATTATCTGCTCCTTGTTCACTATCTTATCTTTCATTTTTCATTATCACAACTATTACTTGATAGTGAAGAATTATCTTTATGGTTGGGGAATTTTATTAGCTTTTTTCGGTCAATAAAATTTATTTGCAATACATGTTTTTGATTTCTCTATTATGATATGGCATCATCTACTAATAAATACTACATTCCTTTCTTTGTTATTACATGAACTCTTGCTTGTACTTCTATTAGCAATGATTGTAAATATAATGTTTTGACATTGAAAAATTTTTATATAAAAAATTAGCATGCTTGATGATTATTAACATATCAGACACATTGCATTATGATGATCTAGAATAATCAATATCTTTGATGATAAAATAGCATCCTTATCATGATAATAGAAATATTACTAATGCTTGTACCTTTGACCTTGTAACTGATCCTCTTATATGCATACCTGATTTTTGTTGTTATAGCCTTTATTTTGATGTCTATGTTATAACACATTTTGAATCTGCATGATCTCTATCATGAGTGGATACATGATCTCATTGAATAGTATTCACTCCTTTAAGTATGAAACCCTATTCTTGCACATGATAACAAACAAGTTATATAAAACATGAATTCAAACTTGTTTATTTGGATTTCTTTTTTGATTTAATGTGATTTAAAGTATGCATTTGTATGGTAGTATCTTTTGAGAGATAGGGTCCAAACCCCTCATTGCTCGATCTCTTTGACTAACACCATTTTTTACCATCTTACAGGTAACTTGAAGACTAAGAAACAACTCCTCGAAGCCAACTAACCTAGATTCAATGCAATCCATCATTACCACATGAAATGATAGATCTTCATCCTTCCTCTACATCTTGACTTCTGTACTTTTATTTTCTTTGTATCATTTTTAAGAGTTGTTCCAAGACTTGTGTGGGTTCTTAATTTTCTCTTTCATTCTAAAGAACAAAACTTGCAACTTTGTTACTTGCAGTTTGTGCATATCAGTGATGCATGCCCCTTTTCTACAAAAGTGAAACATTTATAAAATATATTTCACAATTAAATGATAAATTGAATTTATGTAACACTCTTTCTATTTTTATTTTAATGAATTTAAGACTAAACCTTTTCTTTTAGAATTTGGCAAGATGCAATGATTAGGAAAAATAACGAATGAATGAAAACTTTCACTTTAAAATAGATAAAACTGAATCAACTCTACCAATTTGAGCTATGGGAAAATTTGGTAATAGGTCTAGGAAGATGCATTATGCTTGTCAATTCTACCTTTCAAAGTTTGCGCATAGGGAAAACTTGTATAAATATTATGCTCAAGGGTGGCCAAAAAAATTTGTGCATAGTGGAGGCTTACAATGTTATTAGCATAGGGGGGGCTTACATGAATAGTCTTACAAAAACCATTATATTCATGTGGATCCATAAAAATCATGATCAATTCCAAGAAAATAATTGTCTTTGAAGGGATCAATAAACATGATGTGTCTAGAAGGAAAAGATGAAAAATATAATGATGAAGGATTCGATGAATCTGACCTAAATCTAAGATCTACGAAGGAGATGAAGTGGTAAAAGAGTGATCTACCTGATCAAGGAGGTATATAAAAAACCTAATTGTGTGTGTGTGTGTGTGTGTGTGTGAGAGAGAGAGAGAGAGAGAGAGAGAGAGAGAGAGAGAGAGAGAGAGAGAGAGGAGGCTGATGTTATTGACTGATAAGTCTAAGAAGAAGGTTGAAGGTGAAATTGTGAAGGAGATGAACAGAGTTGTGATTGCTTGAAGTGAATATCGAGTAGATCAAAGATGGAGATGGAAATGAAGGTCATTTAGTAAATTAACATATGTGCAAAGTGGATTTGTATTTGTAAAGTGAGTTGTATATTATTCAGATCAGAACCTACTGTTACTTTATAACCATTGTATCAATCTAAATCCTTTAATCAAGGTTGACCTAACAGTCATTTTATAAATCCTTTGATCAAGGTGAAATTCTAATGGAATGTTCTTAAGTCCTCTAACCAAGCCAATTCTGACAAAGTGTTTAAATCCTTTAACAATGATGCAAAGGAGGATGAGGAGAGGGGCCAAAGACACACCCTAACTAGATCCACCTTGCAGAATGACACGCAGAAGAAACAAACACAACAATGAGAGAGATAACACAGATCAATTTTGTATGTTATATTCAATTTGATTCATACATGCCAGGCTATAAGGCCTTCCTAGTTTAGGCTAGATATTACAATCAAATACAGAAGTCCTCCAACATGAGAGGATCTGCCAACAATCTCTAATTTTTTATCTTCTATCTTCTATTTTAAAACTGCCTCCTAAACTCAAACCAACCAACTACATTTATACAAGAGGCTACTAAATCAAGTCGGCCTTTAGATCCACCATCAATGGAAGGAATGACCAGATTTAGGTCCACACACTTCCCAATAATAAATACTAGCATTAAATCTGTGACCCAAATTAAATGCACAAGTTAGCCTTAATAGAAATCCAAAATAAACAACTCGGTAAGAAAGGAAATTGAGCGCCAAACGAGCATCACTAAGCACCAGGGAAATTCACTAAGCACTAAAGAGATAACTAACCAACCTTAGTAAACAAAGGAAACTAAGAAACACCAAACCAACTCGGTCAAAGAAGGAACTGCGCAACACAGAAAACTTCAAACATCTTTTTGGTGACATAGGATTGCTAAGGACCTAAGATGCTCCTGCATCAAACACCTGGGGTTATTTGAAATGATTCTCTGAATCATGAAATATGTATGATCTGAGCTACATCCAATTCAGATTGTGAAATCCATGAACTGTCTTCAATCGGTCTATTCTTCCACTTTACCAGATATTCCATATACTATTTTCCTCTTGTACTCTTGCCAATTCATTGCTCCAAAATATTTTCAACTTCTTCCATCTATTTCTTAGGATAATCCATTGGTACTGACATGTCTTCATCAGGTTCATGATACTCATACAAATCAACAATGTTAAATATAGGTGATATATCCATGTCATCAGGTAATTCAATCTCATATGCATTTCCACTGTCAAATTTCCTCAAAATCTTACAAGGTCCAAACTTCTTCATTTTCAGCTTCCCATATGTTCCAACAAGAAATCGACCTTTCTTCAAATGAACCATCACTTCATCACTGACTGCAAAAGTCTTATGTCTTCTTGATCTATCAACTCTATCTTTGTATTTCTGATTACTTACACTACTACATTTGGGACCAAATTTCGACAGACACTTCCGACAGGTAAATTTTTTATAATGAATTTGTTATTTAAAAAAAAAATAGGGCCCAATGATGTTGGTATTCCAATGGGTTTTAAATTGACCATTGAAATTCTGACAGTTTTAGGTATACATAAAAAAAGTGAAGTTCCAAATCATTTTTATTTCAATTGGCATAGAAAAGGAGTGGAAGAAAATGAGCTAGGTGCAAGAGAAGGTATGTGATTTCTTCATCTTTTGAGCCTCTAGCATCATATTCAACCACAAATTTCATATGCATTGCATTTTATTTGATCATGAATGCTCTCTGAAATGACCACATTCTACCAGTGTTGTGCCCTAGCCGATGCTTTATCTCTATTATTTGATGTTACTGGTGTTGTGCTCTAGCCCATGCTTTAACTCCATTATTTGATGTTATTGGTGCTTGTGCTCAAGGATATCCATTTTTTTGAAATGTTGACCGTGGTTATCAAATGGACAACCCATGAGCTTCTAGCTAGGCACCATTTGTATTGATAGCTTAGGGTATCGAATGTATTGTATCATTGATAGTTGAGACTTTGTTAAAAGGAAATAGGAGAAAGAATGATTTTGATTTAGTGCTTTAACTCCATTATTTGATGTTATTGGTGCTTGTGCTCAAGGATATCCATTTTTCTAAAATGTTGACTGTGGTTATCAAATGGATAGCTTGTGAGCTTCTAGCTAGGTGCCATTTGTATTGATAGCTTAGGGCATCAAATGTATTGTTATATCATTGATAGTTGAGACTTTTTCAAAAGGAAATAGGATAAAGAATAATTTTGAGTTAGTTTCTCTATTTTGATCCCTAAGTGGCTTACAACCCTAGAGAAGTATATGCAGATTTATAGATGTAGTTGTAGGATACATAGCAGCCAATAATTCACAAAAAATCCATGCATTAAATTTTAATAGCAATTAATACAAAGAAATAAGGTCCTCGAATGGCCCAGTCATCTGGACCTTGACTATCCCCTCAACCAGTGACCCTTCAAAACTGGGTTATCATGCAATTAGTGAGTGATCCTTCATTCTCCTAGTCTGCCCTGGATCCAAACATATTGGACATAGATAATACAATGATAAAAATCCTTTCACAATCCCCCTTCCCTCAAGGAACACTGTCAACATCTAGACCTTGACTATCCCCTCAACCAGTGACCCTTCAAAACTAGGTTATCATGAAATCAGTGAGTGATCCTTCATTCTCCCGGTCTACCTTGCATCCAAACATATTGGAAATACACAATACAATTATAAAAAGTATTTCACAATCCCCCTTCACTCAAGGAACACTATCAATATCCGGACCTTGACTGTCCCCTCAACTGGTGACCCTTCAAAACTAGGTTATCATGCAATCAGTGAGTGATCCTTCATTCTCCTATTCTGCCTTGCATCCAAAAATATTGGAAATATACAATACAATTATAACAAGTCTTTTACAATCCCCCTTCCCTCAATGAACACTATCAACATCCAAACCTTGACTGTCCCCTCAACCAGTGACCCTTCAAAATTGGGTTATCATGTAATCAGTGAGTGATCCTTCATTCTCCTAGTCTACCCTGCATCCAAACATATTGGAAATACACAATACAATAATAACAAGTCTATCACAATCCCTCTTTCCTTAAGGAACACTATCAACATCTAGACCTTGACTGTCCCCTCAACCAGTGACCCTTCAAAACCAAGTTATCATGCAATCAATGAGTGATCCTTCATTCTCCTGGTCTCCCCTACTTCCAAACATATTGGAAATAAACAATACAATGATAACAAGTCTTTCACAATCCCCCTTCCCTCAAGGAACACTATCAACATCTAGACCTTGACTATCCCCTCAACTAGTGACCGTTCAAAACTGGGTTATCATGCAATCAATGAGTGATCCTTCATTCTCCTATTCTACTCTGCATCCAAAAATATTGGAAATATAAAATACAATGATAAAAATTCTTTTACAATCCCCCTTTCCTCAATGAACACTATCAACATCCAGACTTTGACTGTCCCCTCAACTAGTGACCCTTCAAAATCGGGTTATCATGCAATTAGTGAGTGATCCTTCATTCTCCTGGTCTACCTTGCATCCAAACATATTGGAAATAAAAAATACAATGATAAAAATTCTTTCAAAATCCCCCTTCCCTCAAGGAACACTATCAACATCCAAACCTTGACTGTCCCCTCAACCAGTGACCCTTCAAAATCAGGTTATCATGCAATCAGTGAGTGATCCTTCATTCTCATATTTTGCCCTGCATCCAAACATATTGGAAATACACAATACAATGATAACAAGTATTTTACAATCCCCCTTCCCTCAATGAACACTATCAACATCTGGACCTTGATTGTCCCCTCAACTAGTGACCCTTCAAAACTAGGTTATCATGCAATCAGTGAGTGATCCTTCATTCTCCTGGTATGCCCTGCATCCAAACATATTGGAAATACACAATACAATGATAATGCATGTAAATCCTTTAATGAATCTTTGTCACTGGTAACACATGGACAATCAAACTAGTAGTCTCCAAAGAATTCAATAAGTGAATATGAATGTTTGAAAACTTTCCTCTCAACTTCCCCAACCACTCCTAATCAGTTAGAGGGATATTTCTAGAATATCTACTATTCCTATCCTTACCAACAATTCTTAAACATGCTTTATCTGATATGATAATAACATGCTAAACTGAACCAATGGCATGTTCTTTGTGTGGTACAAGGAAGATTTGGCTATCAAATCTTCCTTCGTGCAAGCTGAGCGCGAGAGAAGGTATGTGATTTCTTCATCTTTGATTGGTATCTTTGATGAGCAATGTCTTTCGAGCCTCTAGCATCATATTATACCACAAATTTCAAATGCATTGCATTTTATTTGATCATGAATGCTCACTAAAATAGCCGCATTCTACTAGTGTCGTGCCCTAGCCCATGCTTTATCTCCATTATTTGATCTTATTGGTGCTTGTGCTCAAGGATATCGATTCACTATTTTGAAAATATTTGGATTCATGTTTGTTGATATTACAATTCATCATATCAGATAAAGTATGTTTAAGAAGTTTTAGTGTCTAAACACTCAACTAATCCCTCTAACTGATTAGGAGTGGTTGGGGAAGTTGAGAGGAAAGTTTTCAAACATTCATATTCACTTATTGAATGCTTTGGAGACTACTAGTTTGACTGTCCATGTGTTAATGTTTAGAAGAGATCAATAAAGTATTTAAAGACATTCTTACATGTTTGGAGAGGTTTGAGAGGCACTTATCATGACTATACCCTCACAAACAATGACATAGACTAGTTTTACTAAGTTTCCTTTCTCTATTTTGAGGTTTCCTTTCTCTGCTGTAGGGGTACAGTCAGAGGGTTCATTGACAAAATGATCCTTTCAATGGTTACTATAAATATGAATGATTTGATATAGCATATTTCTCATTTTGCTTTAAGTTTGGAATATCTTGTGCAAGGGTGAAAGTACTTTTGATCATTTTGGTTGTGACTGTTCCTCTACATAGTCATGAAATGTAATTGTCTAATGATTATATGTAATGTTGAATGGATTAAATGCTTTATTCTTAGTAGAAGTGAATGGAAGGAATAGTGTTGGTGTTAGGTTTCATTTGTTATTGAATTCAATGATTTCCAAGATGTGATGAGGAGTATTCTCCTTGTTTAATGTTAACTGTTCCTACACAATCCACTCATACAACAATGAAATGCTATGTGATTGACAATTTCATACAACTGGTCCTTTGGCATGTATTAAATAGAATAGAATTTTCAGCATATTATTATCATTCTATTTATTTGTTGTAAACATGCCATTGGTTCAGTTTTGTAAAAAAAAAAATTGTGTTAAATTTTTTTACAAAATAGATTACAAAATACTCTTCAAAACAAAGGAAAAACTTAGCAAATTCAGTCTAACTCACTGTAGATGAAAGAATAGTCATGCTAATAGTTCATCTAAGTCTTCCAAAAAATTTATTGAACTCCCCTTAAGTCCTATTGGATCCCCAAATTTCTTAATCCAATCAACTTACATCAGGATCATGAGAAACTTCAAAGGATTAAAAATATTACTTGGAACAGTCACTGGTTTTACTAGTCAAAATGTAAGGAACAAAATTTTAAAGTGCTCAAAATACATTCAATGATGAAATGAATGCTTGGAGATTGCTTACTATTCCATCCTTGAATTTAGAAACCAAAACAATAAGTAAAGAAGCCTTTCAAAAATGAATAACACAATGGACTTACAGATTTAAACTTCTATTTTTATTGAATCTCTATTCCTGTCGTACACTCCAGGCTTAAGTCTGTCATAAAATGACTTCCAAAGGTTACATATAACTCCATCACAACTTCCCCAACCATGAAGAACATATGTTAAGAACTTGATGGTTTCATGTTTTAATCTTTAAGAACTTGATCAAGAACATAGGTTTTAATGAAATATCAATTTGATTTGCAAAGTTCGTGTTCTTTAAAAATTTGAAAGGTTCTAATACTTGGGCAGATGTGGATGTGCAACCTTATGATTTTAGTACTAAGTCTCTATTTTTTGGGCATACCGATTATAAGTACTTTACATATATCACAAAATTTTCTAATTAAGGTTGGTGGGATGATTACGCCTATCCTAAAAAAGACTGTCAAATCATTATGGTTTCAAATCAATTACCTATTGACATATCCCTTGTGAGGGAGAGAAGCCAAACACATAAAGAACATGCACATAAACATGACAGCTAAAAAACTTAAATGGAATTGAATAGTTGTGATTTGGAATCACCACTATTTGTGTATGTTTGTGGGGAAAATGTAAGATTTACTCCAAAATCCAAATTCCCAAAGGAGAGATCCAATTTGATCAACCAAGAGGTTAATACACAATCAAATCAATCTATGAAGAATATGAAAGAGAGAGAAACCCTATATTTCCTTATAGTTGGATTAAGCTTGAAATCTGAAATAATTGAAGTGCAAATACTAACCTTGAATTAGGGAAGATCTGGAAAATGTTGAATTCTAGCTTATGTATGAACTTTCTAAAGATTTCATCACCTATTCTAGACTGGAAATGTCGAGGCGGACAAAACCCAGAAATCTTTTCTCCAAATTCACATAGGTCAACTTTGACCTTTTAAAAGGTCAAAGACCACATTATTTATTTGAAGTCTAATTTTGATTTTGTTCGCAGATCCTAAAAGATTTCTGAAAAGGGTATCCAAATTCACTCTCATATCTAATATTTCTCACCTATACCTACAAGAATATGGGGGTTTTTGGTTGTATGGGGGGTTTGCCTTGGTCAAACCCCAGTTTAGGAATTAACCTTGAAATTGAATTGAAATTGTATTGTGCATAAACAAAGTAATTGAAACAAATCACCTCGCTTATGTTGAAGTCCTTGTAGAGGATTTGAATCCTCAAATCCATAAATAAGAATGCTTCAATGAATGTAGGATGTCTCCAATCAATGGTATTTTGATCTTCAACACCAATCTTGATTTGATCTTTGCATATGAGAAGGTTTGAATGAATGGAGAAGGATGGATCTTCAAGGGGGCTCCAAGGGGATTGAATCCTTGAATAGCTAACAATGGAACTTCTTGATGAATGAATGCTTGAACACTTGAATGCTTGAAGACTTGCTTGCACTTGAACACTTGATGTAAACTTGAGAGCTTGATTGCTTGAGATGAGATGTGATTGATGGATGTGAAAATGAGAGAGGAAGACATCCTTTTATAGTGATCTAGGGAACACTCCACTAGATGGGACACCTTGAAGAATTAAATCCCAATTAGGTCCTCACCTTTAGAAAATATACCTTGATTAAATATCATTAAAGGATTTACCATTTCAAAGCCCAAAACAGCCAACTCGGAAGCGGGAAATAACTTTCCCGAAAACCAAATTAGCGGGAAATGAAACTTTGAAATTCTGGCAGAAAGAGGTCAAGGTCAAGGTTGACCCTGACCTAGTCAAGGTCGAGGTTGACTTTGACCTCAAACCCTAACTTTGTCAAGATTTGCAACAGAGGTTCCAGGAGACGCCGGAAATGCAGAATTTGGTGCTGAACAGGACCCAGTGTCAAGAATAGATAGAAAATCCTCTGTTTGATATGATGAAGGACTAGGAGGTCTCATTTCTGAATCCTACCTAGAAAATAGAGCCATGGAAAGAGGAAAATTAGGAAAGTCCTTAAGACCTTAACCCCAATTTCACTTAGAATGAAGAAATCAAGTGCGGAGAAGAAGTGGAAAGCGGGGAGAAAGAAAAATACATGCAAAGACCCATATCAAGGTGCCTAACATGACCCCAAACCACTTACTCAGAGGGCTAAACACTCTTAACATGGAAGTGCTTCCATTTTAAGATGATACAAGAATACACCAAGAAGTACCAAATGATGAATGCTCAATTGTTGTAAGGGAAAAGCATCAGAACCGTCCATTTTTAGAACTTGATTTTCTAGTCTAAATGATTTTTCTAGAACTTGATTTTCTAGTCTTAATGATTTTTCTATAGTCCTAATGATTTTTCTATAGTCTTAAGGATTTTTCTTTCGTCCTAATGTTTGTTGCTCTTGATAAATTAGGCCTTGAATATGAATTTTTGTTCACTATTTTATTTCAGCTTGATATTTCATTCATTTTTCATATACACAAAGACTACACATGCTAATAAAAAAATGAGCTATTTGATTAAGGTTAACTATTCATGATTGTAAATAGTCAATATTTCTGATGGTACTCCTTGGTGTATTCCATTTTAAAATAATCATGTTTCTATGGCTATGATAAATGTCCCTTTGTGTTGAGAAAATTAGAGTTGAAAAAATGGTTGCAAACAAATCATCCTTCTTCCACCAACATTCTAGTCAATGTACAAATAACGAGTCATTCTATTCAAGAAAGACCATGTTTGACAATATCAACCCAAAACAAAATAGGGAGTATGTAGAATTTAGTGATTGTATCTTCCATTAGAGCTACTTCATATGCACAGGTGATGAACATGCATATTTGCTTGATCTCTATTGGGAGCTTACCAAACAACACATGAACTATTGTAAAAATCACCACAAATCTATTTTCTATTGGGTCTAGCTCCCAGTATTTCTTGGTCAAATATGCATGTTTTTCACCTATGCATATACCTTCTATGATCAACTATTATATGCACAGGTCATGAACATTCAGATTTTCTTAAGCAGTACTTTGAGTAGTCCTCCAACACATGTACTATTGTGAAAATCATCACAAGTCCATTTGTTGGAGGAAATCTCATAGTACACATGTTTGGAGGTCTAAAGGAAACAAGAGAATTTGAAGAGTCACGAGTCTTAAAATTGTACTTAATATAGCCAAGCTTCATTAAATGGTACATTCAAACATGAAACAAACCATTCTTAAACCAGATTAAACTAGTAAACCAAAGGACATGCTTTTACTACTAAGTCTCTGTTTGTTGGGCATACTGATTATAAGTACTTGACATATATCACAAATGTTGCTAATTAAGGTTGGTGGGATGATTACGCCTATCCTGAAAAAAGACTATCAAATCATTATCCTTTGAATGGTTACTATGAATATGAATGATTTGATATAGCATATTTCTCATTTTACTTGAAGTTTGGAATAGCTTGTGCAAGGGTGAAAGTACTTTTGATCATTTTGGTTGTGATTGTTCCTCTACACAGTCAGCAAATGTAACTGTCTAATGATTATATGTAATGTTGAATGGATTAAATGCTTTATTCTTAGTAGAAGTGAATGGAAGGAATAGTGCTGGTGTTAGGTTTAATTTATTATTGAATTCAATGGTTTCCAAGATGTGTTGAGGAGTTTGCTCCTTTTTTAATGTTAATTGTTCCTGCACAATCCACTCATACAACAGTGAAATGCTATGTGATTGAGAATTTCATACAAATGGTCCTTTGTCATGTATTAAACATAATAGAATTTTCAGCATATTATTATCATTCTATATCTTTGTTGTAAACATGCCATTGGTTCAACATATTATTATCATTCTATTTCTTTGTTGTAAACATGCCATTGGTTTGGTTTTGTAAATTTCTTTTCGTGTTAATTTTTTTTTTTCTATTTTTTCCATTTGATAACCATAGTAAACATTTCAAAACAATGAATAACATCAAATAATGGAGATAAAGCATGGGCTAGGGCACGCCACCAGTAGATTAAAACTGAACCAATGGCATGTTTACAACAAAGAAATAGAATGATAATAATATACTGAAAATTCTATTCTGTTTAATACATGCCAAAGGACCAGTCCCAACAATTCTTAAACAATAAAGTATGTTTAAGAATTGTTGGGAGTAGTTTTCAAACATTCATATTCACTTATTGAATGCTTTGGAGACTAGTGGTTTGACTATCCATGCGTTACCAGTGACTGAGATTCATTCAAGGATACAAAACCTTCATTTTGGGTTATTATGTGTGATTCAAATGTAGGTTTGATTTGGTTAATGTTTAGAAGAGATCAATAAAGTATTTAAAGACAATCTTACATGTTTGGAGAATTTTGAGAGGCACTTATCATGACTGTACCCTCACAAACAATGACATAGACTACTTTTACTAAGTTTCTTTTCTCTATTTTGAGGTTCTCATTGCCAAAGTGGCCAAAGACTATGTTAGGATGATAAAATATGGGGATTCTCTTTACCACTGCAAATCTTTGAAGGTTGTTGCACTTGGATGGATGTGGATGTGCAACCTTATTCTTTTACTACTAAGTCTTTATTTTTTGGGCATACTGATTATAAGTACTTGATATATATCACAAATGTTGCTAACTAAGGTTGGCGGGATGATTATGCATATCCTAAAAAAAGACTATCAAATGATTATGCTTTCAAATAAATTACCTATTGGCGTATCCCTTGTGAGGGAGAGAAGCCAAACACATAAAGAACATGCACATAAACACGACAGCTAAAAAAATTAAATGGAATACGCCAGGAAGTACCAAATGATGAATGCTCAATTGTTGTAATGGCAAAGCACACAAACCGTCCATTTCTAGAAATTGATTTTCTAGTCTAAATGATTTTTCTATAGTCGTAATGATTTTCTAAAACTTGATTTTCTAGTCTAAATGATTTTTCTACAGTCGTAATGATTTTCTAAAACTTGATTTTCTAGTCTTAATGATTTTTCTATAGTCTTGATGATTTTTCTTTCATCCTAATGTTTGTTGCTCTTGATAAATTAGGCCTTGAATTTGAATTTTTGTTCACTATTTTATTTCAGCTTGATATATATTTCATTCATTTTTCATATACACAGAGACTACACATGCTAATAAAAAAATGAGCTATTTGATTTAGGTTAACTATTCATGATTGTAAATGGTCAATATTTCTGATGGTACTCCTTGGTGTATTCCATTTTAAAACAATCATGGTTTTATGGCTATGATAAATGCCCCTTTGTGTTGAGAAAATTAGAGTTGAAAAAATCATTGTTTAGTGTCTATGTATCTGCAGGTTGCAAACAAATCATCCTTCTTCCACCAACATTCTAGTCAATGTACAAGTAACAAGTCATTACATTAAAAAAAGATCATGTCTGACAATATCAACCCAGAACAAAATAAGGAGTATGTAGAATTTTGCGATTGTATCTACCATTAGAGCCACTTCATATGCATAGGTGATGAACATGCTATTGGATACAATTGTCTGAGGGAGATTGTTGGATACAATTGTCTAATTGTGTGTTGTCTTTGATGTCACACAAATTTCATATCATAAGTAGTTTTGTGTGTCTACTGAGCTCAGTCAGTTAGCAAGGCAGTTTTCAGTGTCTACCGAGATCTCTCAGGTGTCAAAGGAAAGTATGGTAGAAAATAGTGTTAACCGAGCTTCCATGGTTATCGAAGGAAAGTTAGTGTTTACCGAGTTCACTTAGTCACCTAAGGAAATCTTTTCAGGATTAGTATTTACCAAGCAAGGTCAGCCCAATAAAGGATTTTTAATTTGAGAAATAAAGTTTGTTTATTCCAGCCGACTATTGTAATGAGTGTTAATGTTTGTAATGATTATTAGTGCTAACTTGACAATCTGAATGGTATATATAGAAGGTCAAGTGGTGAATTCAAAGTGTGAAGAATAATGTGCAAGTGTGGAATTTTGTGAGTGAACATGCAAATCATTTTGAAGGAAGGTGTGTGTGAATTTTGAAGGATGGTTAGATATCCTTGAGGAGCAGCAAAGATTTATTTGATCAGGAAGGATCTAGTGAAGCAGAACAGAGATCTATAATCAATAATTTAGTTGCATCATTATTCAGGTCATTCCATTGTTACTTTCTTACCATTTTAGTAGTGATTTCAAAATCTCTTAACCGAGTTGGTTTAACAACTATTTTGTAAATCCTCTAACAAGGTGACAGTTCTATTGAATTGTTTCAAGACCTCTTACAAGGCCACTCCTAACAGGGTGATTAAATCCTCTAACAAGGTCACACCTAACAGTGTGTTTTGTAACCTTTTACCGGGTTGGCTCCTAATAGGGCATCACTTCAGAAGAGTGAAAAATAGTAACTAGTTACATAGGTGGTTTTTCCCATATTGGGTTTCCATGTTAAATCTGGTGTCTCATGTGTTCATGTTATTTTCTTTATGCATGCATGTTAATCACTGATGAATGCTTAAGAACAATTATAATTAATACTCACTGCAATAATTGAGTTACAACATTTCTCTGTATGTTTACCGAGTTACAACATCAAATGATTTAATAAGACATCTAAGGGATCTGTGGTAATATTTTTGTGGTTAACTAATTCACCCCCCCCTCTTAGTTACTCCATCTATATTTCCAACACATGCATATTTTCCTAAGCACTATTGGGAGCTTACCCAACAACACATGTACTATTGTAAAAATCACCACAAATCTATTTGCTGTTGGGTCTAGCTTCTAGTATTGCTCGGTCAAATATGCATGTTTTTCATCTGTGCATATACCTTCTATGATCAAATCTTATATGCACAGGTGATGAACATTCAGATTGGCCTAAGTAGTACTATGAGCTTTCCTTCCAACACATGTACTATTGTGAAAATCATCACAAGTCCATTTGTTGGAGGAAATCTCATAGTACACATGTTTGGAGGTCTGAAGAAAACAAGAGAATTTGAAGAGTCATGAGTCTTAAGATTGTGGTATATTTTGGAAAATGAAGAGTGGAAAGAAGATGATATTCTTAAGATCATGGATGGACACAATGTTTCATACTTTATTGATCCATATATCTTGCAGAGGCTTGAAGAACTAGAGAGGGAAGAAGGGCTTAGGATGGCAGCTGAGGGTGATGAGGATGATGAGATGGGGGAAGTGGAGTTGAATCTTGATGAAAAGGAAGCTTTGGCTGCAATTAGGAAGAAGAAGAAGATGCTTATTGTCAAACACAAGTTGAAGAAGAGTACTACAAAGAGCATGCCTACCATACCAAGGAAGTTTGACAAGAACAAGGAATATGGATTAAACAAAATGGGAAGACATCTTTCTAGCCTGGGCTTGGATCCTTTGAAGTTTGGTCATTGTGGATAAAATATACAGATCTGTCTAGTGATGCAAAATTAACTTCTTTAAGCCTTACCCTTGTTGTTTCAAATCTATCATTTGGGTACGCACAAAGGGCATAGGAATTGGGGTACACATAGTTCATTTATGAGATTTTTCTTGGAAGCTAATTTCTCATCTATCATCTACATTATTATGAAGCTAATTGCCAAAGGATCTAGGCCCAGGCTAGAAAGATGTCTTCCCAAACACAAAAACATGCACATAAACATGACAGCTAAGAAACATAAATGTAGATTTCACAATAGCTGAGAAACATAATTGTATGCATCATGGTCACAATTTTTTGGAGACAACATAATTGAGTTGTATACCCAAGTGATGGAGAGAAACTTCTGCACCTCTAATTCCAAATTGAATACATTTGTGTTGGAGGACTTTTTATTCATGAGCAATAGATGTAGTCAACTTGGAATTGGAGGTGCAGTAGTTTCTCTCCATCATCTGGCTATACAAAATAATTGAGTTGTATACCCATACGATGCAAAGCAACTACTACTCCTCTGATACTAGAGGAGTAGTGGTTGCTTTGCATCATCTGGGTATACCACTCAATTATGTTGTCTCCAAAAATTTGTAACCATGATGTCTACATTTATGTTTCTTAGTTGTTGTGTCCTAGGACCCCTTATGATCCTTTACAACCCTTTATGACCCCTAAGAATACACATCTTAGAGGTCTTAAAATGTCATAAAGGGTCATAAGAGGCTCCTAGGAGGGGCCAGATGAGCTTCCACCTTCACGTTGTTGACCCTGTTAAGTAGAGAATGTTAAACTATTCTCAAAACAAAGAGAAGCTCAATAATTTAAGGTCTCAATCCATAGAGATGGTGAAAAATGATGGGAATCAATGATGGAGAGTTTTTAGATACTGAGAAGATGTATATGCAGTGGAGGCCAGAAGGTATTTTTGTGGTGATTTGCTAGATGTGGAGATTTTCTAGAGGGGGTTTCCAGATTGAGTACCAGCGCAGAGATGATGATTCAGTACTACATCTATAAAACCTTCACAAATATCCCTTTTTTGGCCTCCACTCATACCTCTTCTCAGAATCTAGAAACTTTGGATATTGTTTCTCATCCATGCACGAAATGTGCTATTGATCATATAAAATTACTTTTGCAAGACTGGGATCAATTATGAGAAGGTAAACAACAAGATAATTTTATTATATCTTTCAATTCTTTTATCCATTCATATTTTCTGCCTCCTCTTATATTGGATACTGTGTAGTGTACATAAAGGCAAGGCGGTGATTATTCTCAATGATCGACAAGTATAAGTCTTCCATCCCTTACCCAGTAGCTAGGGCTAAAGATAGCAGAGCTCAAGAGACCATCATAGTTGGTCTCCGTCCTTGGTCTTTATACTCACAAAACATTGTACATTTCGTTAGCTCATCAAATGAGGTGATTTGAAAGAATTTAATGGATGAATTTTCATGTATAACATACATTATTTTAGTTTGACGTTGAATGAATTTATCTACTTCATGCACTTGTAGACATCAAACATAGCCATAAAGAAGCATCCCCTCCTATGGCTTGAGTAGTGTAGGCTATGGGAGGAGATGCTTCTTTATCGTTGTGTTTGATGTCTACAAATGCATGGAGTCGATAAAATCATGCAATGTCAACTTAATAATATATGTTATCATGAAAATATTCTATTAAATTCTTTCAAATCCCCTCATTTGATGAGCTAAAGAAATGTAAAATGTTTTGTCGGTATATGGGCCAAATACGGAGACCAACTATGATGGTCTCTTGAGCTTTGTTTTTTTTAATATGCTAATTTGTTGCTTTTTTGACAATTAGTAAAGCATTTATGACAGACGTGCTATACGTTCGACAGGTTGGTTCATCGATAGTATATTACAGATCGTCTGAATGTAGATCGACCACCATCGGATAGGACACCACTCCAACATATATGTGTGACAAGATTGCTATACCTCTGACAGAATCTTCTGTTGGAATATACTGCCAATTCGTCAGACGGCCAACTGAAAAATGTCGTAAAAATGATTTTTTGATAGACTGGTTACATAGTAAAATTGTTATTTATGTGCCCAATTTTTAACAGGTACTGATGTCGGAATATCGATGGTTGTCACTCTCATCGCCATTTCCAACACAAAAATGACAATAGACACATGTGTCAAAATGCTGACAAATAGGTGTTGGAAATCTGACAAATGGCCATCAGAATTTGGCCTCAAATGTACTAGTGTTACTACCAACTTCTATTTCACATCTTCATGCAATGTGTAACACCCTGCTAGGGAACCCAAGAAAGCACAAAAACTCCAAAACCTCTCTCTCTCCAAAAATGCTCCGACAACCTGATTGAATGCAAAATGAATGCAAACTCCCTCTATTTGAAAATCCATTCCACCAATCAAGCGAAACCCTAGATGACTCACAAAGAACTCCTAATCAAACTCTCCCACTTTTGTTGAGAGAAATTACTAATTAATAATTAAAAATAAATATAATTGTGCACAACTCAACATAATCTCCTAAAGACAAGTTGCCACTTTTTCTAAACAAATCACTTCCAAACTCAATAAGGCACATGTTGATAATAAAATCTATTATTAAATAAATTAAATACTTAATGCATCATGAATTCATGCAATTAATTATTTAATCATTTAATAATACTCACAAACATAATAAAATCCAATTCTCAATAAAATACTCAATTAAATCCAAATAATCAATTATTTGATTTTAATTAAATTTCATCATAATAAACTTAAGACATAATCAATATTAATTTCCAATACTAAAATAATTAACTTTAATTTAATTCCCTCAATTAAATTCTAGAAGCATATTTAATCATTAAATTCAACTATGCACCTAACATTGATATTCACATAAAATAATCTAAATTAACATAATTCAACTATAATCAATAAATTAATAATCACCCACATAATCATAAATCAACTGAATCATGCAGAGAAAAAATCAAACACAATAAGTCAAACAAACACAGGAGAAGGGATCCACGAATTCATGCCAACTAGGTGAATTCGGGTAGGGTAGTAAGACTGACACTTGTCCAATCCTAGGACAATAAGGCTTAGGTTTAGGGTTTTGGGTCTGTGTATTATCTCCCCTCTTTACCATTGAGATGAATGTTTGTGGGCACGCTCACTCCTGCCAATTTAGGGAAGATGATGCCCTATACCTACAAACCTGTCATCACAAGACGAAGCATGTACATATAGTAATATATATCAAACAATGATAGGGTACAGTTGGTCATGTGGATCTCGACTATGCGAGTAACTACACCTCCGTCCTCTACCAAACAAACATGTCAAATAGATACAAACACATGACAACCATACACATGCTAGTATGGGATTAGTACCATGAATCAATATAAAACATAAACATAACATCAAATGATATCAACATCTAATCTATGCAATATCTAGTACACAAAAGATGAACAATAATCCATAATCTTCATTTATTAACATAATAATTGATCACATCAAAAGTCACCTAAAAGAATTCGGTCATACAATTGAAATAGAAAGAAACCTAAAAGTGAACTACGGGCGGGGTACAAAAAAAAGAATTGAATGGGAAGTGGGGGCCACCGCACCCCCACTGCCCCCGAGGTGGCAGACTCCCCTGCTGGGCGGTACTCAAGGTACCGCCGACAGGGAGTACCCTGCCAGCGGTACTTTGAGTACTGTCCGCCAATGGCCCCTCTACATACTACACAATGCCTTGATAAGAGGTAAAGTGCTTTTTAAATTGCTTTTTTGATTTTTATTAAAAGGTTTTAATTTTTTTTTAACAGTCGGTTTTTCTTATAATTTATTTTATATATAAATAAATTTCATTGTTATGTTTTATTTAAAAATTAATAAATTTTATTTTAATATAAATAAATTTTATTAGTATGTTTTGTTTAATTATTATTAAATTTTATTTTAATATTAGAAAATATTATTAATATGTTTTATTTAATATTGGTTATGGATTTTCATATAGCATCGTCAATTTTTTTGGATGAATTTTCTATTTATCACAAGCATTATTTTGTTAGCAAAATATACCAATGGTCATTAGTAAATAGATTTTATAATTCTATTTTACTAATCGATCATAAGAATGTCAATTATAAGGAATTTAGACTTTAACCTTGCAACTTAATTATTGCCATTCATAGAACAATATTTTGGTTATTTTCTATCGAAATTGGACATTTTCGTTATGTTGGATTCTAAGGTACTTTTTAGGAAATTTGTTTTACTTATGATGTTACAGGAATGATTATTTTTCAAAATTTCCTAGTAGAACTTATATTTGAATTCAATTGTGATAATTATGGAATGTATTTCTTTATGATCCTTGTTTCAGTTCAAATTAATGTGAATGTGTATTCTTCATGTTCTCTTTTACATTTATGGGTTGTCGGGTTCTAGATGACCTAGGAGGATATAGAGGTTGGGGTGTGTGTGTCAGATATTTCTATTTCAACTATGTTTGGTGTGAGTGTACTTTATCTGATTATCATTCCTATTTGACCATTGGGCTCATGTTATACTGTATTCTGTTTGTGGTATCTCTATAACCATATCTAGTTCTTTTGTGTGAAAATGGATATGAGGTTACATAGTTGTATACCTGATTAGATCTAGGAGAGATCTATGAGCCTAGGGTAGTTTAACTGGACATGTAGTAGGAGGTGGCTTGCAATAAGTACTGGGGCCCACAAGTGGCTGCCAGGATCACTTATTGTAAAGTTTCAATAATCAAGTGATAACCTAATATAATTAAGGGGTATTTAATTAAACCTAATAAGATATAAGTCCTCACCCATGCTTGAGTGCTAGTATAGACTAAGGTGGTGTTGAGAAGATGACTAGCCCTTTTTTAAGGGATGAGTTGGCATAGTCGATGACTTCGTCAGTACGAGAGGTCATTGATACCGTGTATGGTCACTTGGACACCAGGATCCAGAGAGATTACTAGGACAAAACTCAAGGGTTAGACGTACATGATGACACCTTCCTATGCATAGTTTGGTTATTCTACATGTGTCAGTTGCCTTTGGTTTAGTGAGTTGTACCTTTATATTTATCTTGAGTTAGAGTTCTTTCAGGATTCTTATGCTTAGGGTTTTATCCTTGTATTGTTTGGTTATCCAATTGGGGTTTGTGATTATCTCCTCAGCATGGTGGGGTAGGTCTTTGTGGTCCTACATGGACGGGTGGTAGTGATTCTTTACCATTTGAGATTCGACGTCTTGGTGCCAGTGCTTGATGGTGGTCCTGCAGTTGGTTTCCTTATGATATTTCATTGATGCTTCTTTCTTATCTTCATATTTGTAATCCTGTATTAGTGTATCACATGTGATACCTAATCTGGACATTGTATTATCATAGTTAGTTTTATTACTACATACCCTATGACATGTGCAGTGGATGTCAATTTATGTATATGTCATGGATGTCCATGAGGATTGTATTATTGTTGTATCATGTAATTGTAATTTATAAGTTATGTAATATTTTATTGATGTTAGTTCTAGTTTTGTTTTATTCTTACGTAATTCTATGTCATGGAACCCTTGAGTCTTGTAATCTATGTTGAATGTTGTATCAATGTGAGTTAATGGTATTTTCTTCCACACTGTTGTTTATCTTGTTTGTTAACTTTAGGAAAAAAAAAATTATTCACCAAACTTAGTAGCATGTTTTAGGTTAAATTCTCTTGGGTTCCTTAGCGGGGCATTACACAATGTCTTCATGTGCTCAGAAAACTTCACTCCTTCAACACTTCTCTTTCTTTCATGAGAAATATCCTTCAAATTAGATATACCTCTTAGTTGTATGCCATTTACAATCTCAAAAGGTGTTTTTCTAGTACTCCTATTCACTGAATTATTGTATGCAAACTCTGCTTGTGCCCACACAGAATCCCAATTACTTGGTGTGTCTCCAACTAAACATCTCAAAATATTTCCCAAACTTCTATTCACAACTTCTATCTATCCATCGGTTTGTGGGTGAAATGTAGAACTATATTTCAACTCAGTGCCAAAATTTCTCCAAAGGGTCTTCCAAAAGTATCTAGCAATTTTACTGTCTTGGTTAGAGATAATACTCCTTGGTAATCAATGCAATCTGACAATTTCTTTAAAGAAAATATCTGCTATATGTACTACATCTAATGTCTTTCTACAAGGTATAAAATGTGCCATTTTAGAAAATCTATCCACAACAACAAATATAGAATCATTACCTCTTACTATCTTCGGTAAGCGAAGAACAAAATCCATACTGATGTCAATCCAAGGTTTCTCAAGAATAGAAATTGGTGTATACAATCCAATATTCTGACTTACTCCTTTTGCAACTTGACAAACTCCACAACTTCTCACAAATTTCTGAACATCTTTATACAATTGTGGCCAAAATTATTTCTCCTTAAGCAAATTCAATGTTTTATCAACAACAATATGTCCAACCAAACCACTACTATGTTTCTCCTTTATCAGATTAGTTCTCATTGCTCCTTTTGGTATATACAACTGAATACCCTTAAACAACATACCTCCTTGAATAAAATATTTTTCCCATTTAGTACTCGGTTGATCTTGAATAGGTGCTCTGCACTTTCTCCATGACTCAGAAAAATCAAGATCAAATTCATAAGAATCTCTCATGTCATCAAAGCCAAGAACTTCAATTTTCATCTCGGTCATCAAAGATCTTCTTCTACTTAATGCATCAAAAAATCAATTAGTGACTCCACTCTTATGCTTTATCATAAATGTATAACTCTGCAAATACTCAACCTATTTCATGTCTCTGATTTGGCTTATTCTAACTACCCAAATATTGTAAAGCCTTATGATCGGTATACAACACAAATTCACTCAGTATCAATTAATGTCTCCATTTCTTTAGTGATTGAACAATAGCATAGAATTCTTGATCATACATAGAATATTTCCTTTTTTCATCATTCAACTTTTCACTAAAGAAAGAAACAAGTTTACCTTCTTGACTCAATACAGCTCCAATTGCACTACCACTTGCATCACATTCCACTTGAAATACCTTATTTAAATTAGGCAATGCCAAAATAGGCAATTTGATGACCTTCTACTTTAGAGTCTTGAAACTTTTATCAACTCCATGTGTCCACTTGAATTCTCTTTTATCTCCTCTCATAGTCTCAGTCATAGCATTACAAATTGAACTAAAATTCCTAATGAACTTTCAGTAAAAACTTGTGAGACCATGAAATGATCTTACCTCACTAGAATTCTCAAGTGTAGGCCAATTCAAAATAGCTTCAACCTTTTTAGGATCCATTTTCAAACCATCAGCTGAAATCACAAATCCCAAATACACAATCTCCTCTTTCATGAATGAACACTTTTTTAGATTTATCAGCAACTTTTCTTCTTTCAACCTCTGCAATACTTGTTTAACATGCAACAAATGTTCTTCTCTGGTCTTATTGAATATAAGAATATCATCAAGATATACAATCACAAACTTGCCCAAGAATTTCTTCAAAACTTCATTCATCAACCTCATAAAAGTACTCGGAGCATTAGTTAAACCAAAAGGCATAACCAACCACTCATACAAACCTTCTTTTTTCTTGAAAGAAGTCTTCCATTCATCACCTTCTCTAATTCTGATATGATGATACCCACTTTTCAAATCAATTTTGGTAAAATACTTTGCTCTAGTCAAACTGTCCATTATGTCATCCATTCTTAGTATAGGAAACCTATGTTTCACTGTTATCTTGTTGATTACTCTGGAATCAATACACATTCACCATTCTCCATTCTTCTTAGGTGCCAATACAATAGGTACTACATAAGGACTCAAACTTTCTTTGATCAAACCTTTCTGCAACAATTCTTGAATCTGTCGGTTCAATTCTTGATTCTCAGTAGGTGTCTATCGATGTGGTGCCTTATTCAGTAAACCAGATCTAGGGATTAGATCCATGCAATGATCAATGATTCTATTCGATGGAAAACCATCAGGTACATTATCAAAAATGATTTTACTATACTCAGTGAGTAACTTATCAATCTCCTCAGGGACACTATCCTCTATTTTCTTACTTGGTTTGTTAGGAATCACAACAAAACATACATCATTCTTCTTCAAATCCTTAACAAACTTTCTTCCTTCCGTCAAGAAAACTTTCACAGATGTGCAAATATTACTAATAGGTTCTTCAATCAAGGGTAACAAGATTTGTCTTCTCTCATAAGCCCAAATAGTATATTTATGCAATCTCCCATCAGTGAAAAACTTTAGTGGTGATTATTCACCATTTGGCGAATGTCGCATGTCGACGACCCCCAATTTGGTGAATATATTGGCCATATGGGAATGACCATATCGCCCCGCATTTATTAAAATTGGGGCCAATGCCCGGGCCCATCGCCCATCAGTTTATCTAATTTTGTCCATTTCTTTCACATTATCACCAATGGCATATAATTTTTAGGAACGATATATTTTAAACATTCGCCTATAATTTCAAAGCACCCCAAATGGACAACCTATATTCGCCAATAGTTTTATATATATATATATATATATATATAGGTGGCCCCAAATTCGCTAGGCATTTTATGGATGTGTGTCTCAAACCGATGCATTTTCACCACTTTATTAATCATACCAAGGTATTGGACGACCCATAATTGCCTAGGAAATAACATAAGATGTGTTATAATTATGCGGGCTTCGCCAATTTCCAAATATTTGGAGACCTAATACCTCTCACCGAATTTTCTAAAAAAGGATTAGTATAAATATATTCATAGATCAGTTTTATTATACCCAATTTGGCTCTATTCAATTTGATTGATAGCGAAGTTTAGACTGTTGAGTCTTGACTGCATTGGTGAGTCATGACTGCAATTGAATTTGAGACAAAGGTAAGTGATTATTATTCTATGACTATGTAAATTTAAGTTCATTCTTATTTAGTGGGGACCAGTTAGTGAACAGTGGTGACCTCATACATGATTTAAGGGTCAATGAATCATATATATATTATAGTTCTATTGTCACTTCTTAAACAAGTAAACATTTTTTTTTCTACTGGTAGGTTGGTAGCCTTTATTTCATTGAAGAATCAAGATGTTGAACAAGAATAAGGGTAAGGCTCCTGCATATGGGGAAAGCCAAGAGAGGCTAGAAAAATGTAGAACCTTATCATCGTACTTTGGTCATGTTGTTGGAAATGTTTCTAGCCAAAATCAGGAAGCTACTATTGGCAAGTTGACTATACTATTGTATATGACTAGATATAGTGTTGTCATTATGGCAACAAAGTCATATAAAATTTTGGAGTCAGCGTACATTATCATAAGGTCAGAATATGGCTAAGTGTAGAAGACTGGACATTTAGCAGAGCACCAGAAGGTCAGAGCATCAGTGCACATGCGTATGATCGAGTTATGGTATGTGCCCTTGAAGTTAAGATGGTAAGTGTGTATTCATGCTAAGTCTAAGAGTTCATAATCAGATGAGATAGTATGACAGAGATACAAATAGTTGAAGAGGTACAACCAATGAATGCTAGAACAAAATAGAGTATGCAGTTGACTGTTACTATTTTGATTAGCAATTATAATATTATTTTGTAAAGGCTATGCACCTATTATAATTAGGTTGTAGACATGTAAACATCTTTTTTTGTAAACACGCTTGAGCCAATTCACTTGGAAGCATTGTATGTAATTGTTCATAGGTTGACCTAGTTAATTCTTTTGGTAGCGAATATAAATATTAGATGGGCCTTTGTAATAAAGTATGGAAGTGGATATAGAGATAAGAAAAGTAGAGAAGAAGTATGCGAAGAGCAGTTAGAATGTATTAGAGCTTTGCAAGAGGTCAAAGCATCAGTGCATCAAATGAACTAATCAAACAAGCAGTGTCACAGCACCAGTTCATCCAACAGATATAGTGTGTATCTGAGATTAGAAGGTTGTAGCCTTCACCACTTGAGTAGTGAGATCTAGGATAGTGTGTCCCCACCCCTAATAGGGTTAGTGTAAAAGAATCCTAATAGGGTTTGACCCTTGAAAAGGTCACTATACTAAAAGCATTGTAAATAACAACTCCTAACAGGGTTGCAAATCTTTTAACAAGGATCATAAGACACTAGTGCAGTTCTTAGTGGGTGTCAATTCCCACTGGGGTTTTTACCTATTTGGGTTTCCCCATAACCATATTGGTGTTATGTGTTGTGATTGTTTATCTTATTTATATACTTAAGCAATCAAGTTAAGTTTCAAGAGTAATGTAAAAAGATTAAATCTAGTGAACACTAATTCACCCCCCCGCCCCCTCTTAGTGTTCCCATTCCTAACAATTGGTATCAAAGCTCTAGTCCTCTAAAGAGAAGTTTAACCACTTGAGGAGATCAATGGGTTCAGAAGAAGAAAAACATCTAAAGAAGAATCTTATGGAAGCTCTTGAAGACCTTGATAGATCTGAGAAAGAAGTTGAAGAACTAAAATTGAAAGTCAGTAGCGCACAAGTATTCATCAAGAAACTGAGATGATTTGAAGGATTGTACAAACAATGATTTGGGAAATGGTTAAGAAGTTGAATGAGGAGAAGACATCTTTACAAGATCATATCTAAGAGTTGGATGAAAAGCTAACTAACAATCAAGAAGTTTATGATGAACAGATCAAAGAGAACCTTCAACTGAATGAAGAATTGAGGCAAGAAAACATAGAAATATTGGAACTAAGAAACAACAAAGAAAAGATATAATCTGAATTGATTGAAGCAAAGAATCACATTGTTAGATTAGGTGAAAAACTAATCTCCCAAGAACACCTGCATGCATAACCCTGTCACATGGAAGAAGCAAAGAACAGAAGCAAGAAAAATTTATGGAGGCCAAAAAACCAGAGACATCTTATGGACATGCAAAGAGAAATCTCTATTATGATCCAAATAAGTGAATTAATGAAATACAAAGAGGGAATCCTTATAAAAGGATACCAAAACCCTAAAGGAGAAAACCCTAAAGAATAATGAGAGGCCTAAGTCTAACTTAAGTGTAGAGAATAATAGACTAATAATTAAATAAATTAATTATTAGCTATAATATGACTACTCTAACACCCCCCCTTAAGTGTAACTTAGGGAGAAGCTAAACAACTAAGGACTAAAAGATGCATGAAAACAAAAATGCATGAAAGAGCTATGGGTCCCGGCAACAAGGCCTGATCAGGTACCCAAGTACAATAAAATAAACTAGATGAAGGAAACAAAGCCTCCAATCTAGGGAATGTCCCAAAGAAAGGAACAAGAAAGAGCATGAAGCATCTCCGAAGCATGAAGCTGCAAACACTGTCAGAAGAATACTGCTGGAACCCCCACTGAAATAGTGCATGACCAGGTAGAGAAGACAAAGTCTGAAGAGCTGATCAATCGAAGAGGTGACCTACAAAAAAGGAATGAATGAGTGTCTATATAGTAGATGATCCATCTCACCGAAATGCATAGGTGCCTAGCCACTGCATCCGCCTAGTACATAGGAACAAAAACTGAATACGTAGATCACTCAACCGAACCAAGGAAGCAATAGAGCCAACAGGTGAACCCCCCCATAATGCTGAATGGGGTGACAGGAACACTGAAATGCAATGCTAGAAACATCTGCAAGAAGTAGAAACAGGAACACCTATGTGCAAAAGAAGGTACAAGCACAGGATAAAGGACGGTGTCATAGACACAAACTACATGAGGCTAATGTCGTGGAAGGTACACTCACTTGACAAAGGTGGATGAGCACAAAAGGCAAAACATCATAACCCCCCCATGGCACTTTATAACTGAGTGCGTATACAAACAAACACAAGGAGTTCAAGATCCTAAAATGCAAAAGTAGGCACTTTATCTCAGTGTGTTTACAGAAAAAAGAATGCAATAGAAGAGCATGCAAGCTCAAAAGTCAGAAAGAAGAGTGAGCTATGAACTCAGAAGAAGAGATCCCCGGACCTGTAGAACCAAGCACTCCACCAGAGGGCATAAACTGCCAAACGCGGAGGAGTGAAAACCTAGAGTAGAATCTGGAAAAATAACCTCTACCACTGAATAGCACACAGAACCAGCTTTCCGACGATATAAGGTGAGCCCAAAAAAGAGTCCGGATGAGCAAGATATGGCTCCTGGAAGGCAAAAAGTAAACATCACCTTTGACAGAAAAAAACACTGTCAAAACAGCAGATCCAAAAACTCTAACCTCCATAATCAGAAAGAGCTCGGAAAGAGCTTTCCGGCGATATAAAGAAGTCCAAAAAAGACCTCTGTATGCTCAAGATATTGCAAAAAAGGCCCAGGTACCCTAAAAAGGCTTCAAAAAAAATTTTTTAAAGCCCCTGGGGCTAGAAATGCAAAGCCCCTGGGTGCATGGCGCCCGCAGGGGGCGGAGCCAAGGGCTCTCGGTCACCCATGTGACCGCCGTGGGGGGCTAAAGAGCCCGCGGGGCCTGCAGAGCGGAGCGGGGGCGCGGGCCGGCGGAGCAGAGCAGAGGGCGGCGGGGGCGCTGGTGGAGCCGGGGTGGCGGCCGGGCCGGCAGCGGCTGGGCGGGCCGCGGAGCAGAGCAGAGGGCACGGGGGCACTAGCGGAGCCGGGGTGGCGGTCGGGCGGGCCGCGGGGCCTGCAGAGCGGAGCGGGGCGCAGCTCTGTGGTGGCCGCTTGGCGGTGCGCTGGTGGCCGCTGGGCGGCCGCCCAAAATGAGATGTTTTTTAATATTTTTTTTTAAAAAATCACCGACTGTACCCACCTTGAAGTGCGTGCCAGGGCCGTACGGCCCTGGTATGCAAATTTTTTTTGCCTCAGATGCCACTGTGTCCAAAATGGACAAGTTTTATATGGATTTAGGGGTTCTTGGGCCTTCCGGACATAATGGTGGTGTTCGTTTTTGCCCAAGGTGAGCCAAATTTTGGCTCCCCCCCAGATCCACAAAAAAACTTCTGAAACCCTTGAAAACCTCCTGCTTCTGAAACACTTCAACAAAACATGAACAACAAGCAGCAAGATGGTTCTGATACCATGTTAGATTAGGTGAAAAACTAATCTCCCAAGAACACTTGCATGCATAACCCTGTCACATGGAAGAAGCAAAGAACAGAAGCAAGAAAAATCTATGGAGGCCAAAAAACCAGAGACATCTTATGGACATGCAAAGAGCAATCTCTATTATGATCCAAATAAGTGAATTAATGAAATACAAAGAGGGAATCCTTATAAAAGGATACCAAAACCCTAAAGGAGAAAACCCTAAAGAATAATGAGAGGCCTAAGTCTAACTTAAGTGTAGAGAATAATAGATTAATAATTAAATAAATTAATTATTAGCTATAATATGACTACTCTAACACACATTGTTAAATTACAAGCAAGCAAGGATCTGATTGAATATTTTTTATATGCTCAAAAGCTTAAAGGAGATACCAATGGCATTGGATTTAATGAAGCACAAAATCATATTGATAACATACGAGAAAGAATGAAAGCACCAGAAGACACTACAGATGCTAAGAAGACTAAAAATAATATTGAACCATCTAAAGATGAGCGCAAGCCAGTAGACTAAACTTGTTATGCATGTAACAAGCATGGACATATAGCAAGGAATTGTATAAAGGTAAGACCTTTCAATGGTTACTGTTATTCATGCAATAAATTTGGTCATAGAGCTATGAATTGTAGAACAAGTCAGAAGAACAAGACTCAACATAATTAGAGGAATCATAATCAAACAAATACAAGAAGTTCTCAGAGTATTACATGTTAGATATGTAATTATAATGGTCACTCAGCTAGAAAGTGTAAAATGGTAACCCATATCAATGTGCCAAAGAATTTAAGGCCTCCAATTATTTTTCACTCTTGTAACAAGGCTGGACACATCTCAAAGTTTTATAGATCAAGAACACAAAGTCAGGAAAGCCCTAAAAAGCCATAAGAATCAATATTAGATACCGAAGGAGAAGTCAAGTTTCTGAAAGTTATAGAAGATGCGAGCTTGATTTGGTCAGAGGCAAAGAAGGATAAGGTTGATGAGTATGTATCAGATGCATCCACAGTGGATGCACCCTCTACATCTAGATGAATGACCCTCAGGGTCATAGGGGGAACTAATTTAGCTCTAGACCCTTGAGCGACCGATATACTCACCCTCAGAGTATGTGCTTTTGGATTTAACCTTTTAGAGATTATTTGAGGCTATGTGTGTGTGTGTGTGTGTGTGTGTGTGTGTGTGAATTTTGTACCTAGCTGTAGACACAATATTTTAGTAAAACATTAGAGGTTAGCAAAAATCAAAATATACAAATAAGAACAATATAGCTAACTAGGTGATTTACTACCTTCTAGTAGGTGTGAGTATGGTATTATCAGATTAGACCGAGATCAGTGACAATGCAACACCTAAACGAAGGATTTAAATGATGAAAGCAATAAGATATGAATGCAAATTAATCTATTTTTATTTATTTTTGATGCAATAAGATGAGAAAAAATGATAATAAATTAATCTAAATGGATTGAAATGATATGCAAATTAAGCTAAAAATGATATGAAATATTAAACTAGAATGAATTGAAAACAAGATTGATCTCACAAAACACTGATTCACAAGAAGCTTGATGATTCCTCTGATGTCAATTCACTAGAGTAAGTATGCAAATTCTGTGGATGATTTGTAAAGAGCTGAGCCTTGATTTTATAGAAATCCAGGGCTTGAGGGTGCATGAGAAAAGCCATAAATCACTCTTGATGAACTTAGGTTAATTTTTGAGTTAGCAAGAAATTAGAAATAGATAACTCATAAAATCATGCAAGAACAACTTTTTAACTCAAATCAGAAGTTTAGATCAACTTTGAAATCAAAATAGACGTTGAGTTTCAAAAAGATAACAACTTGAATTGATTTTCTGATTTAAAGTTTAACTACTCTTTGAATGTGCACAAATAATTATGAATTAATTAAATAAATAAAGTGATTTATCTTCAACTTAACTGATTTTAAATTTAAAAATAACTAATTTGTGGGTTAATCAATTATTTTAATCAAAATTTTATTCAAAACTATATTATTAAATATTGACAACTTGGATTTAATCAATTAAATAAATATTTAATCAATTATTTGCAGGAGATTTGATTTATTGTCAAAATTAAATAATATAATTAGGAATAAATAGAATTAAATCTAATTAAATAATTAAGTGGCATAATTAAATCTGATTAACTATATTTTCAGAATATTCAATTAATCAAACTTTAGGATAAATAGGATTTATCGCCAAATAATAATTAAATTAAAGATAATTAGAATAAATAGGAATATTGCTAGGAATATTCCCTAATGCAAAATTTATGATAAAATCAATTAGGATTTCGATAATGTGCAGATGTGCCTTAGGTTAGGACTTCGATGTCAATTTCATTTGAATTGAAGATGTAGGAGGTTAATGAACCTATAGCCCATTTTTGGGGTATTAAATTTTGCCCCTCTTTGAATCATTGTGCAAAGCATAGTGGTTCAAAGAATAGTCTGTGTATGATGTATGAAATTGATTTGAAAGATTTGAAAGATTAACCGATTCTGAGATAGAAACCGATTGAAAGATTGGAGAAAGAGATATCGACCCAGGCCCAGAATGACCAGGAATCGAGATGATGCTAGCTATATCAACAATGAATCGGTGATTACAAAAAAGTGCCAAAACACTTGATTTTGAACCTTATGATTACAAAGAAGTGAGTGACCGATTCCAGACCTCAATGTCCTTGTATGAATCATATTGGTATCACATCCTGAACCCATCAGTTATGAAGAACCAAGGAAATGACGCTAATGAACTGATAGTTACAAAAAGTTGATATAGTTTACAAGATAGATTTAGGATACTAGATTGCAATAGATTTGCCCCAAGTGATGAGGACTTTAGATGAATTAGCAACTAGACATGGTTGTTGTCTTGATTACTAAGGAAAGATTTGATTTGTAGAATTGAGTTACAAACTTTGAATGATGTGTAATACCATGCCCCCTTCGGAATAAAAATTGAAATCTGACAAGAAAAGTCAGCTTTGAATGGTTTAGAAGCATGTTAATTGATTTGAGAAGTGGTTATACACATTTGAGAATGTGTTCTGCATCATTTAGAGGTCTTGTAAACCAAGTTTGACTAGGTTAAACCATGAGTTGACCATAGTTGGCCAAGTTGAAATTTTGATAGTTTGATGTAAGATAATCAGTTAAGTTAAATTCTGAATTTGTTTGATGATTGAAGGTTGATTATGCAGGTAGTGAATAATATAAATGATCTCAAATTTTGATTTTGATCCTGAAAAAAGATTCTACTTGCAGTTTTGTTGGAGGAACCTTCATGTGAGATTCAACTCTTATGATATGTTTTTAGCATTTTTGAAGAATCGTTTAAGCATTTAAGTTTAATTTAATAATTTGTGAGATCATGCAATCATGCAAAGTACAAAATAAAATGCAAACCTAGGACCTAGGACCTAGTCATTGATCATGTTCAGTCATTCTCATCATTGAATTTTTAGGTAACTAGATAAATCAATACAATGCCCACTAGTTATGAAACCATAGGCATATGAATATTGATTTTTATGCTCAAGAATCAATACAATGCCCACTGGCTAGACAACCATAGACATATGAATATTGATTTTGTTTTTGGAATTTCAGATTAGATATAAGCACCAAGGCATAAGCGCCAGGATGACCTGAATATCATGTCCATTTTGATATAGCATTTTGTATAAGCATCAAAACATAGACATCTTGATGACCAGAATATGCCTTTTGTACAAACACATCAAACAATCAAGAGATCATTCTAAATCCAATGCGAATTACTCATAGTGACCCTTTATCATTCACATCCTTAGGTAAGATCACATTTCACAATAGGAGAAAGAACTCACTCAAAAAAGACAATAGTTAGATCAAACTTCCTTGAATTTTATGGGTATCAATGGTCGAGGTACACATGGCCATCCAATTTAAGATAGAGGCTCTTACAGTCAGATACCATTTCAATCTAGAATTTCCAAAGTTGTTAGATTTTCAAATATAAGAAGAAAACAAAGAAAAGATTATGCCCCCTGTCATCACTCTCTAAATCCTGTAAAGGACATCATCGAAGAGCTTGTGGGGACAAAATATGCAAAAAACTCAATGTGAATCAGCAAGCATACAAGGAGATAAAAGCATGTAAAAAGCATAGATTTTTTTCAGTTTGTGTTTGATGTTTGATTTCGTTGTTGTAGATGCAAAATTCTTTCTGGAGACAAGACAAATTGACTGACTCAAATGAAGCTTCAAAGGACTTTGATTGGATATGATACATCTATGTTACATTAGAGGCCATAGGATATGACTTTGATTGCCCCCAAGTTTGAACATTGATAGGATACAAATGCTTTAGTTGATTGGTTTACAGATTGACTTATTGAAAATAGGAATGTGGGAACAAACCAAGAGATATGTACAAACTAAAGCAAGACTGAAAGCTGGGGAAGACCAAGATTGCACTGATAGATGGAGCATTTTGAAACAAGTGGTGCCCATTTGCCGGGTTTTCACCATCTTGGCAGAGATTCTATTTTTGCTACCAAGGCACCTATTTCTAGGTTTTCACCAAGACACTTTTTCTTTTTCTCATTTTTTTGTATTTTTTATTTTTTCAAATTTTTTGTACTTTTGATATTTTTACTTTTTTTTGTGAATCATCAAGGCACCCAATGCTAGGTTTTCACCAAGATGTTCATTTTTTTAGAACTTTTACCAATTTTTAAGATTTTTTAAGATATTTTACCATAGACTGAATGCCTTAGGCATAGAATTTCTTCAGATGAAGAATGTTGATTGGTTCTCAAAGCTATTCTCCTTTAGTCATTGAGACTTGATAGGCACCAGGGCCAAAAGTAGCAGTGATAACAAAGGGACCCAACTAGTTGGGTTCAAACTTCCCCTTGCGCTCTCTATGTGATTGATTTTTAGGATTCTCTCTCAAGACTAGATCACAAACCTAAAATTATTTGTATCTAAATTTCTTATTGTAGCCTCTAGACATTCTCTTTTGATATACTCTAAGATGATCATACGTTGCTTGTCTGCGCTCATCTAGTAGTTCAAGTTCTTGCAACCTAGACACTCTGTAGTCATCATCAGTTACTAGACCATGCATTTTGATTCTTAGTGATGGGATTTCAACCTCAATAGAAAATACTAATCAGTATGTACAAAGGATGCCCCCAGAAAGAATGGGCATCAAATTCCCAAGCAAGATCACATCGTGTAGTCCTAATGTCTAGCAAGGTGGAGAACAAGAGGGATTAGCAAGCTGGTGGAAGAGATGGAAGACAAGAGAATGAAGGAGAATGAAGGGAAGAAATCTTCAAGGGAAAACTCCTCAAGGGTAGCCAAGCTAGGGAAAAATTGTCACGTAAAGCACATTTGGACAAGAAATGAAAGGCAAGCATAGGATAAGTCACAAAAGCGTAATGCCAAAGAAGGAAAGGATGTAGCCCAAAGGAGTAGACATGTCAAGAGTTTTCAAAGCATCGTGTTCTACTCTTTTTTTATTAGATCAAGACTAAAGGGGAAAAGGATAGTGAAAGGCTAGAATGAATGGAGGAAAATAAATATGAAGGCTAAACAAGAAGGGAATGAAAGCAAGATCATCGTAACATAGCTCACAAGATAGCCAAATATTCATGTATAGATCAACATTGTCAAGATCAAAGAGAGAAGATGAAATGGATGAAATATGTAGAAGAACTATGCATGATGCCTAATTGCTAGGTTTTCATCATGGTACTTATCCAAGGCACCACAAGGAAGTGGTTTTCACCATAGGATGAATTTATTTCTCTTTACTTTTTATACCAAGGTGCTTGTTTCCAAGTTTTCACCAAGGCACATTTTCAAATTTTTTTTTTCAATTCTTTTTTTTAGAAGAAGGCAAGCTTTTTAGATAATGCTTTTTGAAAGGATAAACCATGATATGCCAAGAATTCAAAATGATATGCTCAAAGATGCTAATAGGGAAAGGGAGATGGAAGAGAAAAATGAAGGATAAGGTTTTATGCAAAGCGAGTGAGGTTGGAAGATAGGATGAATAGGAAAATGAGGAAAAAGGATAGAAGGCAGGAGGATAATGAATGGAAGGATTGTGAAAGGGTAGATGGAAAGCAAGGAAAAATCAACATCAACACACACCTTGAAGGGTGGTGAGAGGATGGAGGAAATGTGAATGAAGGAATATGGTGAATGGATAGCAGAGGTTATGGTTTAGGTGCATGGAATGGAAGAATATTTTTGGAAGAAGATGAAGTGGAAGTCTTTGGAAGCTTGAATGTCAACTTCACTTGTTTCTCAACATCAGACTTTTTCAAGAGAGATTTTGGAATCCATATAGCCATAGGATTTTCATTTCTTTTTGATGATTTAGAGAGAATATCTTCAATGATGGATTTTGGAACCCATACTTGTCTTGTAATTTTTTTCTTAGATATCTCTTTTGACTTTATGCCTCCATGTCGATTAGAGGAGACATGGTGATCTTATTTTTTTTATGGATTCTTGTATTGCTTCTTTTTCTTATATTGAACATTCACATTAATTCCAAAAGACTTGGGACTTGTGGAAGAAGGAGGATATGACTAGTTTAGATGGGTGGGTGGACAAAAAGGATTCAAGGGTATGAATTTATGTTGATCTTGAGGAAAGATGGGAGATGGAGGGATGTAAGGACCCAAGATGGATGGTGAATTAGGAGAGTTAGGAGGGAAAAGTGAAGGGACATAAGGACCCAAGATGGAAGGTAGACGTGAAGCCCTTTGTAGTGGTGGAAGAGGTCCAAGGATGGAAGTGGAAGATGCAAAAGGATAATCAACAAGTTCATCAACATCTATAGGACAACCAAGGACATTAGCATCTTTAGAGTGAGCATTAGAATTTGAAATAGTATCCTGAACATCTTGAATATGAGCACCTTCTTTGATAAGATTGTTCACAGCTTGCAAAGACTTAGGAAAAGTAGAAAGTGGAAATGAACATGGAGTGGTAGAATAAGAAGATGGAAGACTTTGATCTTGACAAGGATCTTTGGATGGCATAAGCACATAATTTTTCTCTTGATTTTCAATAGGCTTAACATTGGAAGTAACAACACCATTTTTACCAACCTTAATGGAAGTATCATCTTTGGAAATTGGAAGTGGGGTAAGGTTATTTTGATTGTCAATAAGCTCAATGGTGTAAGTAGTAACTTGATCTTTCTTAGGAGAAGATTTAAGATAGGGTGGAATGAATGAGAAAGGGCACACAGGATCAAAAGAACCATGAAACAGATAAGAGACATCATGAAAAGGATTGGATGACATGAAGGTTTCTTGATCTTGATCTTTGTTTATGTTCTTTTCTTTATCATTTTTAGAGTCCTCTTGACATGGAGCCACTTCTAAGGACAAGGAAGCATGTTGGGATTGTATGGAAGACTTTGGAAGAGATGGTGGAGGACTAGCTGAAGTAAGAATTATAGCATATAAAGGCTTAAGCTCTTTAGGTTTAGCATTATTGAAAGTATTTGCAGCCAAGTGAAGGTTAGCTTGAGTTTCTTTAAGAGGTAGCCCTTGAGGATAACTATAGGAAACCGCATGAAAAGTATTAGGACCTTTGGTGGATGAAGGACTTGTGAAAGATTTGATAGGCTTGGAAGCTTTAGGAAATGTATGGATATTGGAGGAAGTAGGGGATGGAAGGGAACCATCACAAGACAAAAGTTCAGGATTAACATGATCTTTCTTGAGAGTGTAATCTTTATTTTCAGCCTGAGAGTTCTTAGAGGAGAGATCCTTGTAGTATGCACGTTTATAATCAGCGTGGTAAGATTTATCTTCCTCAATAGAAGTAGATATATCATCTAAGTATTGTTCACAAAAATCATCAAAGTCTCTTTCAAAATCAGAATCATATGGATCACGATCATGATCTATCCAATGTGACATCCCATTTCCAGTAAGCACAAGCACACGACGAGGAGGACTCTTAGGAACAGAGGTGCCATAGGTATCATTATATTGTTCATCATCATAGTCATCATAGTCTTCAAAGATGGGTGTGTCACTCTCTATAGAAGATGTATCACAAGTGTTATCACGTTGCTCATTATGGTATGTCTTGAGAAGAGAAGTAAGACTATTGGGAGAAGTAGAAGAGGAATAAGATTGTGAAGAAGAGGAAGGTGAAGACTCAGAAGAGGAAGAAGACGTGGATGATGAGGAATGATGAGAAGACTTAGCATGTGAAAGATTTTTGGAAGAAGAAGGTCATGACATGACCATGCATATGATCCTAGCAAAGGCATCTGATTCAATTAGTTTTTCATTTATTTTCATCATAAATTTATCACTCATGGGCTTTTTGGAATAATACTCTTCGAATTGAGCAATGAGTTCAAGATCAGCCATTTTCAAGAGAGGTTCCATAACAAGATAGCTGAAATTCATGGTTCCGAAAGAGGAGGAATCAAGCATGGAAGTGATAGAAGAGATGAATAGAAGAAAGAAGACTAGATAATAAGAGGAAAAGAATCAAGAAGACGTGAAGAGTTTAGGAAGAAGAGAAATGATGGAAATGGGAGACTAGGAAGACATGGGAGATGTGGAAGAAAGAAGACGAAGAGTCATTTTGTGCAATGTGATACCATTGAAGTTCATTTGGATGTTGAGAAACATGTCATAGCACCTAAGATTTGACCCAGATCAACCAAGGATGACTAGAAATGACAAGAATCAGTTTGCTATTTTGACAAAATTTGGGAATAGGCTGTAAAAACTAGATTTCTGACAAATTTGACCAATCTCTGACAACTTTGACTTTGGCTTTGATACGAGTTTTGAAATTTTAGGATGACCTTTGACACTAGAAAGGATTTTTGCTTTAGATTTGCAATTTTTCAATTTTTCAGTATTAGATTGTTTGCAAATTTTTCTGTCCGATTTTTGAAGATCTGTGTAAAAGTTTGTCTCAAGTAACCAAGAAGATATCAAGCACTCAAAATAGCAAGCAATTGTCTAAAAACAATGAACAAGGTCAAAAGCAACCTTGCGCATAAACAAGAAATAGTGACTTATTGTGCTAATCCCTAGAAGTGCTAATTGTGTATGTTCCAAAAAGTTTTTCAATAATGCACATATTCCTAGAAAAATAAAAAAAATTGGCCTCACTAGGGTTTGTAGTAATGGTTTGACTTTGCAAATTTTGTGATCTCAAGAGGGTGAACTCCAATCCAGGCACACTAGGGTTTTGACACAGTCCAAGAAATTAATCAATCAGGAGTTGCTAGGGAGATTTGATAGCCCAACAAGAGACCATGCCTGTGAAGATTTCCTCCACAAGGACATTTATATAGCGGTTGCTGCTACCACAGTGAAAATGGCTATTACCACTTGAGGTTTCATCTATGTGGTTGACCCAATTAAGGGAATGTCCACTATGGTTAACCCTCTCTAAAGGTGACTCACAAAAGATACCACTGGGGGACTAGATCAGATTCAAGGATCTAGGTTTCTGGTACTATCCAAAAAGGAAGTAGAGCATAATCCCCTAACCTCTTCAATTCACCAAGATAAAGCAGATAGATTAATCTAACATGCTAGGACCAAGATTATCTCACAAAGATCTATGATGTCAACCGCTTATGATCTATCAACCTCTCCGAAGAGAGAATGTATCAATCAAAAGTTGAAGACACACAAATCTAGTAGAATGTGACACTTTCTCAGTACCTTCCCTACCTACAAGGGGATCCTTCGTTAAGAGGAGCTTCACATGAATAAACAAGTGAAAGAAGCTCAACCTCTCAAGATCATCCACAAATAGTGTTCATAGGGCCTATTTACTATGTGTAACAGATATGCAAAAAGAAAATCTATGTTCGTTTTATAGCCCAAAAAATTGAAGTCTGATTTATGAAAGCAGGAAAGGCACTCAAGCTAGACACGTGAGATGTTCATTTTATGTCCAAATTTAAATGTTTTCAGATGTATTAAAATACCTGAATTGCCTCACAATGTACTTAGTAGATTTTACCTGATTTTTAGCTTTGTTAAGCAATCTCGCGCAAGTAAGCCACAAACTCTCCGATAAGAAAATAAGCAAACAAGATATGCAACGTATATTCAACTTATGAAAACCCTAGGGTTAGATCTGAAAATCAATTATTAGGAGCAATAATAACTAGAAACTAATCCAAATGACAACTCATATCATTCATTGAACCATGTGAAAAATAAGTGCATACCCATCACAAAATTTTATCTTTTTTGTTGCATTTGACCTAGTCAACAAGATCTGATTTTTTTGATATGATTTTGTCCACAAAAATAGAAATACAAAACAAAGACCCCTACTAAAAAATAGAGAGATTTCCAAAAATGTAAAATTTTTAGAAAATCCTCTTCATTTGTGCCCTAGAGACCCATTTTACCAAAACAAACCAATTTTTGTAAATTGACTATTTGAGCTATTATATTGCATCCAAATTTAAAACACAAAGAATGGACCCCCTATAGAATTTAAAGAGATTTCTGAAAATATAAAAATTTCTAAACAATATGCTGATTTGTGTTAGAAATTAATTTTTTTTGGAAAATGAAGAAAAAATTATTAAAAATTTAAAACATCTCAGAAAATTCTAATTTTTTTATTGAAGCTTCCTTGATATGTCTCCAACCTATAAAACAAATTTGAGACTAGAAATCCAAGCTCTTTGGGAGATAAAATTAAATCTTTGAAACTTTAGGGTTTTAGCTCCAAAAAAAAATCAAAACCAGCATTTAAATGTGGGTTGCCCCACGGTGGGTGCCAGAAACGTGTGTGTGAATTTTTTACCTAGCTATAGACACAACACTTTAGTAAAATATTAGAGGTTAGCAAAAATCAAAATATACAAATAAGAACAATATAGCTAACCAGACGATTTACTGCCTTCTAGTAGGTGTGAGTATGATATTCTCATATTAGACCGAGATCAGTGACAATGCAACACCTAAATGAAAGATTTAAATGATGAAAGCAATAAGATATGAATGCAAATTAATCTATTTTTTTAATTTTTGATGCAATAAGATGAGAAAAACTGATAATAAATTAATCTAAATGGATTGAAATGATATGCAAATTAAGCTAACAATGATATGAAATATGAAACTAGAATGAATTGAAAACAAGATTGATCTCACAAAACACTGATTCACAAGAAGCTTGATGATTCCTCTGATGTCAATTTGCTAGAGTAAGTATGCAAATTCTGTGGATGATTTGTAAAGAGCTGAGCCTTGATTTTATAGAAATCCAGGGCTTGAATGAGAAAAGCCATAAATCACTCTTGATGAACTCAGGTTGATTTTTGAGTTAATAATAAATTAGAAATAGATAACTCATAAAATCATGTAAGAACAAATTTTTAACTCAAATTATAAATTTAGATCAACTTTGAACTCAAAATAGATGTTGAGTTTCGAAAAGATAACAACTTGAATTGATTTTCTGATTTAAAGTTTAACTGCTCTTTGAATGTGCACAAATAATCATGAATTAATTAAATAAATAAAGTGATTTATCTTCAACTTAACTGATTTTAAATTTAAAAATAACTAATTTGTGGGTTAATCGATTATTTTAATCAAACTTTTATTCAAAACTATATTATTAAATATTGACAACTTGGATTTAATCAATTAAATAAATATTTAATCAATTATTCGTAGGAGATTTGATTTATTGTCAAAATTAAATAATATAATTAGGAATAAATAGAATTAAATCTAATTAAATAATTAAGTGGTAGAATTAAATCTGATTAATTAAATATTCAGAATATTCAATCAATCAAACTTTAGGATAAATAGGATTTATCGCCAAATAATAATTAAATTAATGATAATTAGAATAAATAGGAATATTGCTAAGAATATTCCCCGATGCAAAATTTATGATAAAATCAATTAGGATTTCGATAATGTGCAGATGTGCCTTAGGTTAGGACTTCGATGTCGATTTTGTTCGAATTGAAGATGTAGGAGGTTAATGAACCTATAGCCCATTTTTGAGGTATTATAATGTGTAAGAGCACACTACCTGATTGATTGCAGAATGGAAGTTGGAAATTCTTAGTCAAATTCTGGTTTACGCAACAAGCATTAATGGCAAAATTTTCAATTTAAAGTACATAGAGACTTGCAGATCACTCATTGCATTCAAGTTAGAGTGATTGGAGATCACATAAGCCCTAGCAGTTGATTGTGAAGTTTTGAAGTTTGATTCACTAGCGAAAGAGTGTGACTGATAAATTGTGAAGCCCTAATCTATCACAAGGATTTAGAAGTTCTTGAAAATTGATTTTAAGTGATAAAACAAGTAAGTTATGGCTACACTTGTTGTGTTTGATATTGCGGAGAGGAAAAGATATGTTTTCAAGAGGCACCCTTTTAAGTCTACCCTAGATGACCTAGAGTGTGCATTCTCAAGAACCCCTATGGGCATCATGCATGTTAAAGACATCCATGCATACATTTACTGCAAGAAAGAACCAGTTGGACTTGATAGGATTAGAGTGCACATGGAAACAATGATAAAGATAGACAAAACCTTCATAGATGAGTTTTCACAACTAGAAAACCATCCCATAGTTAAATATGCTACCGCATATGAGTTTTATGAGTCTGAATGGATCAAGATATTGCTTAGTAGGATTCATGATGACCTATTCTAGATAAGTGAAGTGCCGGTGAGAATCATAGGAGACCTTATTCATGAAATGATAGGCCTTTCAAGGACATGTGCCATTCTTCCAACAGACAAGGATGTGAGAAAACTAGTAGGACAAGTATGTAAGTCAAGAAGTGATAGGCATAGAATGAAAATTGAGCCTATAGAGGAGAAAGACATCAAATTGATGTCTATGATACTAGGTTATAGGTTTCAGCACACTAACAAGGTGAATAGTGTGTCCACAGCCACTATTCTAGCAACAATAAGAATTGTGAGAGAAACTGGTGAGTTCAATTTGTGTGAGATCTTGTGTGCACAATTGATAGATAATATTAGAGCCATCAAGCATGATAAGACCAAAATATTTAGGTTTGGGTCTTTGATTATGTACATGTACTTCCACATACTTGGAAATATCTCATATTTGTATTTAGACAAGATTTTACCTACAATGCTAAAAATATCTCTTAAGGCATCTACTGAGAATACATTGAAGGGCTACATGGAGTTGGAATTAAAGACATTTAGGATCAGAATGTAGATGAGGTACATAATACCAGAGAGTATTATTGAGAAATATAAAGACAACATATTCTTTATGGTAGAAACTGATATAACATGTATGGAAGTAGTTCAACCTAGACTAAAGTGGATCCATACACTTGGCTATGAGGTAGAGGAACCAATTTTGGAAGCATATGCACAAGTACTACTTTCAGCACCTAAGGACCCTAATGAAACTAGGTGGGGTACTTATGAAGAAAAGACAACAGAAGTTGATGCAATTCTGAATAGTGCAACAACTAAGAGGAAAGGCTCTAAGATTACATTTGAAATACTAAAAATTCATGGTGTAACATAGGTAGACCTAGATAAAGTAAGATAAAAAAAATATAGCATTGGAGATTGAGAGCACATCTTCAATGGAAGCTAAAAAGATGATCCCATACTAAAGAAAGTCAAAACTGAAGATCCAAAGAATAAACAGGGTAAAACATATGTTATCTCTCCTACGCCCAAAGTGATAATTGATCTAACATAACCTCCTAAGTACAAGGAAATGGCCAAGAGGAAGAAGGAAACCAGCACAAGTCACCCATCCTCGCAGGTAACCATAAGAAAGAAAAATGCTCAAGCACCTCCACAGTTAGGTTTTAGACCTAGTCTTCAAGTCTTGAGACCAAGGATTGTTGATGAAGGCAGATTAGATCAAATAAGAAAGTTTTATGAGATGTACAATGAAATTGATAAATCAGATATTCATGGAATGATCATAAAACATATGATTAAGTTCAAGAAGATAGTCTTGGAACTTAAGACAGTCATCTCGAATAATGTTTGGAATATCTTGGAATCCTTGAAGAAATAGGCTATTGAAGAAGATCTTAGAATAAGGGAAAAGATTCTAGATGAAAGCCTATTGGTGTGTTCCTTAGAAGAGAAAACACTATTGTTAGATTTGGTAAAGCTGCATCTAATAAAAAAGCTAAGAACACTACACATAATGGACAGGAACTTTGAGTTGACAGCCAAAGAGACATAGAAAGCTTTTGAGAAAGTTTTCTTGAACAAGCACATGTATCCACCTACTATGTACACAACACAAGTTCCCTCCAAGGAATCCAAGATGGAAGAGACCACAAATATACCAGTAACAGGTCCTCAGGATTCAATGCCTACAGTGGTAACACCTACAAAGGTAGTGAAGTCTGCGCCCATGACCGAGACACAAAAAGATGACACTATCTTTATTGATAATGTGGAGATAGCAATGGTGGACATAGACAATGACTTGAATAAGTTTGAGGAAGCCTTTGTGAGCACACAAGAGGTTGGAACTCTATGCGGTGACAATTCACCCAAGCTACAAGAAGTACTTATAGAAGATCTAACAGGTGAAGAAGAAGAGAAGGAGACAGAAAAAGAGGAAGAAAAGGTAGAAGAGGTAAAAGGAAGTGAACCAACAGATGAGCCATCTATTGAAATACCTATGAAGATAAAACAAGAAGTGATAGACAACACTCCTATCACATCCCTTCCCTCAGCATCATTATTGACAAGTTTGACACCAGACACCTCAAACTTAGACTCTTGGGGAGAAGAAGACTTGATTAAGATCAATGTCCTATCCATGGAGAAAGCTAAAGAGAAGAAAGTGATGAGGAACCATTTGTTTGTTGAATCAATCAACATTCTCAACAACTTGCTACCTTCAGACAAGAAAGTGTCTAAGGTTCATTCAGTTGATGATGCCAGTACTATATTGACAAATTTCAAAGCAAGCTTTTCTAGCTTGGAAGAATCTGCATCCCAAGTTGCAGAAGAGAAATACATGAAGAAAAGATTGAGGGAACTAACTGGAAACTTTACACTTGACCTAAGTTTATTGAAGATTAGTCAAGCATCCTTAAAGGAGTTCAAAACTAAGGGAAGGAAGATCATTGCTAATTGTATGAACCTAGATAAGTTGACTAGTGATCACTACAAGAAAATCCAGGAGGTAGAAGCAATGATAGACAATGTAAGGAAATCAGTGGAAGATCCCTCCACCGATGTGAACATGTGTAATAATGTGTACCAAGGATAGATAGGCAAAATAGAAAAGGCTGAAAAGGAGATTTCTAAAATAAGGGCAAGGCAAACACATCTTAGGAATGCTCTTGCGCGCTCTCTAAATATACTCAATCAAAACATCAAGGAGATTGATGCCACTATGGTGAAATATGATCAAGGTCTGAGTACAAACTTGGATAAGATGGAGAAGCTACAATATGCCTTATGCTCCCATCTATAGATTGTCAATGCACTAATAGCATTTTGGAAACAAGAGATCCAAAATTTGTAGATAGCATATCCGGATGTCCTAACATTGTAGGTACTTGAAGATACACTTTTTGATAACCTTTTCCATTAATGTCAAAGGGGGATTACTATATATAGAATATGGAGTATCATATATGATGTATATAAGAAGTATAGTATAGAGTATAAAGGGAGATATAAGTTAGAAAGAATTTTGTATAAGGTTACAGTTAGTAACTTCACCATATTCCTTTGTTGCCATTAATGAAAAAAGGGGAGATTATTGGAAAGTTGACTATACTATTGTATATGAATAGATATAGTGTTGTCATTATGGCAACAAAGTCATAGAGAGTTTTGGAGTCAGCGCACATTATCACAAGGCTAGAATATGGCTAAGTGTAGAAGAATGGATAGTTAGAAGAGCACTAGAAGGTCAGAGCATCAACACACATGTGTATGGCTAAGTTATGGTATGTGCCCTTGAATTTAAGATGGTAAGTTTGTATTCATGCTAAGTCTAAGAGTGCATGATCATATGAGATAGTATGATGAAGATACATATAGTTGAAGAGGTACAGCTAGTTAATGCTACAACAAAACATAGTATGCAGTTGACTATTACTATTTTGATTAGCGGTTATAATATTGTTTTGTAAAGGCTATATGGCTATTATAATTAGGTTGTAGACATGTAAACATCTTTTTTTGTAAAAATTCTTGAGCCAATTCAATTGGAAGCATTGTATGTAATCGGTTATAGGTGACCTATTTAATTGTTTTGGTAGCGCATATAAATATTAGATGCACCTTTGTAATAAAGTATGGAAGTGGATATAGAGATAAATAAAGTAGAGCAGAAGTATGTGAAGAGAAGTTAGAATGTATTAGAGATTTGCAAGAGGTCAAAGCATCAATGCATCAAAGGAACCGATCAAACAAGCAGTGTCACAGCACCAGTTCATCCAACAAATATAGTGTATCTGAGATCATAAGGTTGTAGCCTTCACCACTTAAGAAGTGAGCTCTAGGAAAGTGTGTCCCCACCCCTAATATGGTTATTCTAAAAGAATCCTAATAGGGTCCGACCCTTGACAAGGTCACTATACTAAAAGCATTGTAAAGAACAACTCCTAATAGGGTTGTAGATCTTCTAACAAGGATCATAAGACACTAGTGCAGCTCTTAGTGGGTGTCAATTCCCATTGGGCTTTTTACCTATTTGGGTTTCCCCATAACCATATTGGTGTTGTGTTGTGATTGTTTATCTTGTTTACATTGAAGTTTATTTCAATACTTAAGCAATCAAGTTAAGTTTCAAGAGTAAAGTAAAAAGATTAAAAATAATGAACACTAATTCACCCCCCCTCTCAGTGTTCCCATTCCTAACAATTCACTACCTGAACCTACGTGACATATTGAAGAAGTCAGAAAACCTGATATCTTAGATCATGATGAACTTGAAGAAGATTTTTAGTTAAATACCTAGAATAGCCATAATGATATAATCGACTTGGATGAGACTGAGAATGTCAGAGAAGATGATGGTGCAGGGAAGAAGAAAAGAAAATACAAATCAAAGAATGATAGAGAATCAAAAAAAGATCGGATGTGGGATCTGTCGAGGAATTTTCAAGTAGAATGGGTGTCAAAGTATCCATTCATTGAACCAGTGGACAATCCAATTGAAGGTGAGCCTTTGGTAGAATGTAGATGTAAGATTTGCAGCCAGATAGATAAGAAGGAAAAGAGGTTGCAGCTAAAAATTGACACCATAGAGAAGCATATGGGTAAAGTTTACAAAAAGAAAAACATAGATGGAGTTCAAAAATCAGTGATAAGATGGAAAACAAAGGAGGAATCTCAGCATGTTAGGAATGCATAATTATATGAATTTTAGCATAATATAAAGACAAAGCTTGGTGAAGTTAAAGGCTCTATTGAAGCTTGTTTTGGAAAAGCATTGGAAGTAGAAATAATGGGGAAAGTTATTCAGTTAAGTGTTGTGTTTAATATTTTGAGCAGAGGGTGTCCTATGATAGACTACCCATCATTGAGTGCTTTATTACACTTTCTAAAAGTTTAGAACTATCCTAACAGTCATTGGTAAGTAAACAGTGGATGGGAATGGGCAATTTGTCTTGCCGAGGTTGAAAAAGAGGGTCTAAAGGAAAAAATTAAAGACTCAAATTTTATTGCATTGTCTTTAAAGACAAGGTTACAATAGTAGACAATACTTCCTGGGTATGCATGCATGTTTATACTATACACAATTTTGTTCACCAACCTCATCTACTAACTGTTGCTAAAATGAAGGATAATGCGACAACGAAAAATTTATTTGAACTAGTAAAGAGTTCCCTTATTGAATATGGAGGTATAAATGACATGACAATTGCCAAAAAGCTGGTGTGTGTTGGATCAGATGGAGCTTCAGTAATGTAAGGCCACAAGGGTGGTCTTTGCACAAAGATACACTCTTCTTATGCACCCTATGTTACTCCCATTCACTGCATGGCCCACAGAATGAATCTAGCTTTTAGAGTTGTCAACAAGCATGCTCTAGTACAAAAAATTGAAGTTTTAATCAAAGAGCTCTACCAATACTTCTGTCGAAGTCCAAAATGATTGAGAGAATTTCAACACTTTGCTGAAGGACTAACCGATGGGAACAAGATTCTTAAGGATAATGATACCAGATGCATCTCTTTGGATGGACTAGCACATTGAGTTTTTTCAGAATATCAATCATTGCTTGGTCTAATGAACTCAAGTCATGATGAAGTAGGGAAACCAAAATTTCTTGCACTACTGTGAATGTTAAGTAATGTAGAGACACTCTTAAAATTAGTAGGTCTTCTCCCCATGCTTGAGGAAATGAGAAATTTAATGAAAAAGGCCCAACAAAGAGCTATGTATATTGCAGAATATGTTGTGTTGCATAAATTGACATGCTTGATGCTCGATAATCTCTATTGATTATTTGATGATGTAAAATTTTCCAGCTGGCTGAAAATCATAGATTTGGACAATCCTGATAACTTTTTAAAAATTAGTGCAAACTGGGAGTTATGTGCAGAAGTTCACGGAGTTGAGATATCAATGCACTACTTTGCCAGGATCAAGTCTGAAGAACTAGGAAAGAACCCCAGGAAGCGAGTATCAAGTATTAAAAGGGAAGACTTTACCAAGATCATTGAGTCTGTAACAGATTCTATGAAGCACATTGCTTATGATCTTTCTGCACAAATTAGAGCAAGATTCCCTCGAGTCAAACTACTTGAATCAATGGCTATTATGTTTCCTTGATATTGGAGTTTGAACATTTTGAAATATTTTAAAACTAAGCTACTAACTTTGATAGATCATTTTTGCAAAAACAAAGAGTTAAATGGAGTAACTCTAAATGGAATTTTAGATGAATCTTGTTTGAGAGACCAATCAGGACATTTTTCAATAACAATGAGGGAACAATATAATATTATGCAGAACCCTCTCAAAGATGGATTGGTAACAAGGCTTTGGAAAAATCTAGCTGAGAGAGAAATGTTGATTGATTCAATATCAGAATATTTCAAGCTTGCTGATTTATGGTTGACCATGATATTGGGGTCAGTGGAGGATGAGAGAGTTTTTAGTGCTTTGGGATTCCTAAAGTCAAAGCTAAAAATTAACTAGACAAGAATTTGGAAAATTGCTTGAGGCTCTATACATCCAGGTATGAAGTCAATACTTTTCCTTACGAAAGGGCACTGAAATTGTGGAGGAATAAATGTCAGAGAAGAGGGTTGGGAAACATTTCAAACCAAAGTGGGACTGCTAGAGACAATGATATCATTGACTCATGTACTGGTATTGCTAGTGGTGAACATCAGTTAAGATGAGGTATACAGAGTGAAGAAAACATATCGAAGAACCAAGGAAGATATGAAGTTGATGGCGATGAATCTGAGGATCTCGATAATGATATGATGTGGCAGCTTGAATTGTTGTAGAAGTAGTAGTTCCTAGGTATTTATTAAACTTTTTCTTGGATTCTACTGTTAGTTTTTGTATCTCATCATCAATCATGCATAATAGCATATTCCAATGTCAAAAATATGAATGTGGTTGATAATGTCATCAAGATTCAATTCCATAATTAATAATGGTTTTCATTTGAATTATTAAGCTCATATGGTATAATTGTTGTAGATTTTTCTTTATTTTTTTTGACAACATAGCAATTCACATGTTACAATTCTTAGAAATACCGATTCTCATTAATTTAATTACAAATATGATACAATGTAACAATTCATTCATTAATATTAGTAAGAACACAACTCTATGATTCTGCTTACAAAAGTCAATGACTCAATACCCATTGGCAATTTGGCACATTGCCTAATTTCAATTTCATTACCCTAAGCCAATGACCCTGAATTCCCCTTTATAGAAACAAGGGAGCAACAACAGCTTCAGGTTGATTTACCAAATGTGAAGTCTCAAAATCTAAATTATTAAGACAACTACAAGTCTACAACATCTCTACAACTGTCCATTTATGCATTTCATAGGACTTTTTAGTAAATTAGCATTGGTAATAACATCTGCAACATTGATCCTGTTTAAAAAACAAAGTTCAAACTTGTTACTTTAAACTCAATTCTAGTATTTAGGATAATATCAAAGATATATACTAAAGATATAGAGATGATTGAAATTGAAAGTACTTTCACATACTATGATTGATGAGATCAAGATGATTCTATTAGTTTCTTTAGTATGCTTCATTCTTCATCGGTTGGAAGGGAAAAATTTGTGATGTTATAGTAAATGACCTACAACCTCGTCAACCATCCATAGCTAGAAGAGTGAGTTGAAAGCAATGTTCCTTCCATTACTACATTCAAATTTGTCCATGTTTTGATGTAGTTTGCAATGCCTTCATGAGTTTTGTCCTGAGGAAGCTTGCCTAAATCAGATGTCATTGTGTCCTCCAAATTTTTTTGTAAGCTTCTCTTCCAATGAAATTCATTGATGAGTAATCAGGACTAGGACTCGAAAAACCAAGAGATATCAATTTGGTTGTTTTACTATTCATCTTGGTGAGCTTTGGCCCAAATAAGACAAGAGTTTTGTTTTCTTATGTTAGTTTATGACATTTTTGAAAGACAAAGTTCACCTTTATTGTTGCACCAACGCAGTCCTGAATTCCCTTTCTTGCCAAATGCTTCTCACTGTTTGTGTTGATTTCTTGCATAATCTGCTTTGTAGTTTTCTATCTCTGACAAAATTTTTTGTTCTTCTCAATGTACTCTTTCAACTCCCCAAAAACATCTCTAAGAATTTCATTCAGTTCAAACCAATCACACAACCTATCACCAGGCATCTTTATTTGCCCCCAGAAGAATTTTTTTATTTTCTTGATTGTATTATTTACATGGTCATTCAAGCTATTTTCATAATTTTTAATTGTATTATTTTCCTTCTTTAGGTCTTCTCTCCTTTCTGAAAACTAGTGTTCATTATGTTGTTTTATTTTCTCTTCTTTCTCTTCCCACTATTTTTCTTTCTCTTCCCACTGGTTTGTTTTTAACCTCTCATTCTTCAATTCTTTCTTTAAGTTATTGTGTGCATGTCCCGTGTTCTCCAAGTTTTTGTATAAACTTAATGAAGAGGATTTTTCATCCTCAAGTTTTTTTTCACTCTGTTCCAATTTTTCCCCCAGAGTTTTCAGTTCTACATCCATATGTTCTTGTTGTCCAATTGATTCTTTAGAGGATGATATTTTTATCCTTCTCTCTAATTCTTTGCACCTATTTTTTGTTGCTTTCTCATTAGCCTTTACATTTTCTAGGTCTACCTTTAACTTATCTATTGTGCCCTGAAGCTTTCCTTTCTCTCTCTTCAACTTCATTACTAAACTGTAGACCACTTGGTTGGTCATTTTTGACACATTTATCTTGTCCACATTTTTAATTTTGGATAAATCCATTTGGAGGGTGCTAACTTGAAATTGAGATGGATCTAATTGACTCTTTGGTGGATTGTTATCTCTAGTTGGGGGCATAACAACCATGAATTCCATCATATATTTATTTGGGTCATATGTGGGAAATAACTTGTTGGATACATGTTCTGCATCATGAGCTGCAGTAACTGCTTCCATCTTCATTGTCTTACTATTTTGTCTATTCCTATTTTTTGATTGTTCATAGCTAGTTACAAAATCATTGCAATGAAAATCAAGGTTTTGTGACACAATTGAATGTTTTAATGGTGAAATAGCACTTGCACTGATGTACGAGCTTCCACCTATGTTGCCCGTGGTTCTCCTAATTCCACCATGAGGATTACCAACACCTTGACCCATTACAAGTGGAGTTTATGGACTATTCTAATGGTTTTTTCCTGAAGGTTGGTCAATTGTTGGACTCATAGGCGCCATTGCCATTGTTGTACTAATACTTGTCATAACCTTTTGCTTCTTTACACTACCTTGATCTCTAGGAACCATTATTTTCATGTCCACCTTTAATGTCCTTTTTAGACCACTAGTTATAGTTGTACCAATGATATCCATAGCTATGGGAGTGGCAATTGATTTAGATTGAATCTGAGTGCTTGATTCAGATTGAATATGAGTGCTTGGAATAGGTGGAACTATATTTGAAGCTAGAACAAATGAAATTGACCGAGTTGATGAATATGATGATTGAACTCCAAGCCCAAGGCTTGGTTTCTTACCATGTTTTGGTGGAGCTAGTGGGTTGGGTACAGAGCAAAGCCCTTGTCCACTAGGACCCAGACCACCAAAACTAGGGTAGCCAATTTTTTTTGCAATATCTACCCCTTTGGTATATTGAACTTTTGTGGACACATCAACTCCTCTACTAATTGAATATACTTTACTAGATGTGGGATTCACACTAGATGTGGGATTCACAGAATCCAGGTCATAGTCATCATCATTGCTATGATATGTTTTAGCTGGATGCTCCTTATTCTACAATTCGCTAAATATTGTATCCTCTTCTATGTCATAAAGATCTGCAGAGGTCTTTGGCTTGCCAAGATTCTTCCTCATTTCCCAAAAATTAGAAATTTTGGTTCGAGTCCAATTATCATCCATACATTCATTCATTAGCTCTTTTGCAATAGATTTTGTAGATGGTTGAGCAACTTTCTAGTAGAAATTGTATGATGTCATGGCCTACACTTTTCCTTTTTGTTTCTACAATGCCATCATTTGTGATGACAATTCTTGTATTGACATATTATTTTTAGCAGCATATTTCTCCATCTCTTTTTTGACCTCATCCTAGGACTCCATGCTTTTAAATTTTTCAATCAATGGCATACTTTCATGTTGACATTTTCTTACAGAGTTCCCATTCTCTCTAAGCTTTGTTCCAATTATGTTGAGTGGATCATACTTCCAGTGACTCTCAACATCAAAGCAAAAATTTGAAAAAAAGGCTTGTGCCACTTTGAATCCTCTTCTCTCAAATGTAAACCCTCCAAATAAGAAATGCAAGGAAGGAAATATCATTTTCTTTTATTGACCATTAAAGAGTACATCTGTGCTCTCCATCTATTGTACATTTTCCAATGCAAATACCCTCTTTGTTACATGTATTGGAAGTTTGTAGGGTTCTACCACTGAACCGTAAAACCTTAACATAGTGTACTCTTCCATTAAGTACTAGTCAACCAATTATATTTGACTTCTGAGTTGAATACAATCTCTACAAGTAACATGTAATCTAGGCATTGGAGTGCCTATAATTTTATGGTACATTGGTGCCAAAAAGAAGTCTACAAAATTGTTGTAGTTCCTTCTATTATCAATCATCCTTATTTGAGGTGTCCACTCATATTTTGGATTTTGGCCCTGACTACAAAGCTTGTTTGTCTAAAATATTGCATGATGCTTTGCTAAGAGAAGATAGCAAAAGTAGGTTGTGAATCTAAATGTCTTCTATGAACCTCTTTCAATCATTAGTAATTGATCTTGCATGCAACAAACAATGTGCTCAATAAAACAATATTTTATTGGTTCTTTTTCAAAATGAATATGAAAAAGCATTTCAAGAATGCTGGCACCCACTTATTTGTTACTATCCAAGCCCAAACAAAATGCTAGCAAGGAAATACTATCTTGTGCCCATGGAACAAAAATTTCATAATCATAAGGAGGCTTATGATCTGGACTCAGACTAGAACCGCTTGTTATTCCTCTGATATAAGAATCTCTCTGTGTTGTATCTAATTTTTCATAATCCTCTGCTAGCTTTCCCAGGTCAATGTGCACGTTGAGTTTTGTTGTTCAAATCCTAGGTTCAACAGACTAGAAAATTCACTCTCGGTTATGGACAAAATTTCCTCCTAAGTATTTTTATTCACAATTGCTTTTCTATTTTCATCATAATTTTCAGCGCAGACCATGACAATTTCTGGGCAAGGGAATACTTAAGGTAACACCATGCATGCTGACCCAGCAACCCACGCTCTAATTTTATTTTCTGTTGCATTTATCATGGGGTTAAATGAATAAAATTTTGAACTCTTATTTGGATTGTTCCACTTGTTTTCAAGTGCAAATCTAATTTCCATTATTCCCTTATTTCCATGAATAACAGGATCACAAATATCATGGAATAAATCAGTGAAACCTGGTGTTTTAAGCAGATTGTGGAATTCTATTATCTGACTTGGCCTTTTACTCATAGTCTTATTCTTGATATTTTTTTTGCCCATCATGGTAATTTGGTAACTAGTTTCACTATTTAATCATAGGAAACTTCAAATATTTATGCATAACTACAAGCGTACAATTTGCAGGGGTGATTCAAAATTAAACTCTAACAAGCTAATTTTTTATATAATATAAATAGTAAAGTTGTAAATCAAGGGATTTGAAAAATTTAAAATGTGGGATGTAGGTGTTTAGGATTTTAGTAGTTACCTGTTACCCTTAGTTTCGATTCTTGCAGACTATGACTGGGAAGAGAGCCGAGAGACTTTGTTGCTTTCCTCATACCTGAATCCTCAACCTAAAAATTTAGAATCTGTAACCCCTTTCTAAATCTACAGACTACTTATACTTATAAATGAAAAATTAGATTGGAAAGTGAAACTTAAAGCACCAAAATTGTACAATCTACATTCATCACACTTCTCATTGACCGTGTGAGTGGACACGCATCATGAATCTAGAATGGGTTTGCAAAAATGGGTTTTCTTTTCCCTTTCAGCCTGAAATATAGCTTCGGTCATTGATCTACAATCATCCAACAGTCATAATGTCAATGTTAGTCACTATCTAGTGTGGTGGCCCCGTGGGTCCCATTAACTCACCTAGTCACCTGATGGCTAAGTCACCTCATGAGTCAAACATGTCACATCATCATGAAATGACATTATTGGTAGACCGTGCAAGAATGCAAGTGAAACATGTTACGTGTTTAGTGACACATGTCATGATTCGGGAACAGGTTTGAAAAGATGGGGTTGCTTTTCCCTTTCATCCCAAAATACAACTTCAGTCATTGATATAAAATCATCCAACGGTCATAATGTCATTGTTAGTCACTGTCTAGTGAGTAGTGTGGTGACCCCGTGGGTCCCATTAACTCACCTAGTCACCTGACGACTGATTCACCTCACGAGTCAGACATGTCAAATCATCATCAAATGATATTGTTGGTAGACCGTGTGAGACTGCGAGTGGAACATGTTATGTGTTTAGTAACATGTGTCATGATTCTGGAATGGGTTTGAAAAGATGGGGTTTCTTTTCCCTTTCATCTTGAAATATAACTTCAATCGTTGATCTACAATCATACAACAATCATAATGTCATTGTTAATCATTATTTGGTGAGTAGTGTGGTGGCCCTGTGGGTCCCATTAACTCACCTAGTCACCTGATGGTTGACTCACCTCATGAGTCAAACATGTCACGTCATCATCAAATGACATTGTTGGTAGACCATGCGAGACTGTGAGTGGAACGTGTTACATGTTATGTGTTTAGTGACATGTTTCATGATTCTTGAATGGGTTTGAAAAGATGGGGTTGCTTTTCCCTTTCATCCTGAATTCCATCGTACATCATCAATTTGTGCTCATCCAATAGTAGTTATTTGCAACAGACATTGTTAAATGTTATACTGTTATTTTTTCCTTTATAGATATTAATTACTAATGGATAATAAGTTAATAACATTTAAAGTTATTTAATTAAATAGTAATAATTTTAGCCAATCAAATTCAAAATGCACTATTTGTTTAATAATATTACATTTTAATAAATTTTAGAGGCCGGAGTTAAGGTTAGTGTTTAGAGATTACAAGATTTTTGTGGTCGTTGACTCGCTAGGTCTCCCAAACATGAGTTAAAGTAATATTTTTATTGATTATATACTATACTTAAAGTTAAAATGATATTTTTTTATTGATTATAAGTTTAAAATTGATAATTATAATCACATATAATTCTCATACCTTATAATTAGAAAACCATAAATTCTTTCTCTAACCTAATTAATTCATTTGCCCTTCAAATTGATTATATAGTATACTTAAAGTTAAAATGATATTTTTTATTGATTATAACTTTAACGTTGATAATTATAATCACATATAATTCTCATACATTATAATTAGAAAACCATAAATTATTTCTCTAACCTTATTAATTCATTTGTCCTTCAAAATTCTATAAATCTTTCATATTAAATGTATGAGTGTGTGAATTTTGACAGGTAACATTACCCAAAATTAATGTCAGTACTCAGTGATAACTGATAAGACATTTCTTTTATTAACTACAACTGTCTACATTGTACAATTGTGATACATTTTAAATATTCAGATTTAAAAATGGAAATACCATCGGCATCATTTGAACATTTCCTTATTTCTATTGAAACATACTTACAAGTTACATCATACATGTATAATACACAGATAAAGAAACTAATTAAAATATTGCAATCACAGTGACAGAGAATTCTAAGAACCATTTTTTGTACAAATTGAAATGAGCTAAAGCTTGCAAAATTTTCATTGGATTTTTTCATAAAATTATAATTACATTGTCCACTTCTAGTACAAAGAGAAACCTACTATAAAAAAAAAACCCAAAAATGAGGTATGTTTTTATAAAAAAAATTGCTAGTAGTCCACTATTGATTTTTCCCTTTGGCTCCATCTAAGTAGAATTCTGTAGAGAGGATTAACTATAAGAATTCATCAAGCCACCCGTATTGCCCCACCTAAGCCTCCACTTCATCAAGCATAAACCAATTTTAGATAAAATCCCTACCAATCAAGGCCCATTTCCTATGGTGCTTATATTGGCCAACATTCAAGCCCAAAAGAAAAGGTTGCATGGCCACATTCTGGCATGGGAGGAGAAGCTTGGGTATTTCACTTGCCCAAGGGATCCCCACCCCTATTTTCATGAACATGAAAACATCAATGTTGTCCCCCAAGTATTCTTCTTTAAAAACCCTCCTCAATAGCATTAACATGTCCACCTTATCTCCTCTGAGGTTGAGAAGAGATGCTAAAAAATGGGACATAATGTCCATGTTGAACCGGTGCCTATCTTCATTGTGCAGAAACTTTCTATCCAACACTATTTTAACAACCTCTACTATCAAAGGCCCACCCTCCTTAGATGTGCATCTAGGCCTAATTGGAGTGTCCATCTAAAACTTCAAAAACCTTAAAAATAAATTATTTGCAGAGTGCAACTGCATACTAATGACCTAAACAAACAATTTATCTAGCAAAGAAGAATCGAGGAATAAAGAAGCTAGATCATCTATAAATAGCCCTTGAATCCTTGATCGTTACTTAGCAATAAATTATTCTATCTTTAATGGTATTAAATCCATTGTCCTTAACATGCCTCTAAGTCTTTCATGTAAATCTTTCCCCTAAATGCATGCGTGTGAGAAATTAAAATTTTATCCTTAATCTTTCATATCTGGCAGTAAATCTTTCCCATAAATGCAAAAATGTTAGATATCGGTTATATCGTCTGTACAAATTTGGAAGTGGTGCGTGACAAGTTAAAGAATGTCTCTTGTCACTAACAAGGCATTTATTTCTTACCAAGTTAAGAGGTTACAAGTTGCACTATAGTAATAGGACTGTGATTATCGATACCAACATGTGTACACTGTAGTCTGCAGACAAGTTACCCTTATTTGATACGTGTCAACATTTCAGTGACTTCCTCAACAACTCTATTTCCTTCAAGAAATTGGGGCTTAAATTAAACTTCAACCATTGATCTTCGATCATCAGATGGTCTCAAATAATACATTTAACATTATAAAATAATGTATGTATGTTAGGTATGTTAGGTTAGGTTACGTGTCTGTGTTATGTCCCATCTTTTGAAAATTGCCAATAAAATGTTTTTTTTCCCATAGTTAATGAATAATTATCCAATAAAATAAATAAATTTTCAAATGGTACATAAAATTTGCCAATAAAATTATTTTTTTTCCCTTAAAAAAAAATCATTCGCCTCATATATTATAATTTTTTTACTTCAAAAGAAAATTATTCGCCTCATATAATATATATTTTCCCCACATGACTGAAGAATTCACCAGCAATTTATGAAATTTTCATTCGGCACGAAAAAAATCACTAATACAAACTATGAAAAAATGAGGATTTGAAATTTTTTTTTTGCTTGCATTAAAACAAATTCCCCCCTAAAATAATGTATGATTCGCCATGATTTTATACTTTTTCCTAAAGGGGGTTTCTTAAAGTTATCCCTGTCTCCCATCATATATAGCATGTCTATCATATTGCCAAGGTCTACCCAACAAAATATGACAACAATCCATAGGCATGATATCACATAACACCTTATCATAGTACTTTTCAATTTTCAAATTCACATAACATTGCTCACTTACCAAGAGTGTATGCTCATCTTTGATCTATGAAATCTGATAGGGCTTCAAATGTTCCAACCTTTTCAACTGCAACTTTGTGACCATTTCCTCAGATGCCAAATTCTCTGAGCTACCACTGTCAATGATTACCTTCCAAAATTTGTCAAAAACTCTACATCTGGTCTTGAACAAACTTTTCCTTACCGGATTTTCCTTATTACTTTCACTCCAAAGTGCTCTCCTTACCATCAAGTTATTTTCCTTCTCAGGTTCATCGGTGACTCTTCTTGCACCAAAGCATTTCTACTGTTACCAACCTTCTTACTTGCATGTGTACACTCAAATGATCTATGTCCTTCTTCTCCACAATTGTAACAAGTTCCTCATAAACCACCTAAGTTATAACCACCTCGATAGTTACTGCCTCTGCCTCTAGATGAACTTTCACCTTTCTACTCGGTCTTGCCTTTATCTAGAGTTGTCGTTTCAGGTTCAGATATATTGTTTTCACCATAAGATCTACCTCTTCCTCTAGGGAATCTACAACCTCTACCTCTTTGTCTTTGCTCATGTCTCTTGTTTGATTTCTCCTCAGCTTTCAATGCAAATTGATAAGCTTCTTCAATGTTCTCCAATTTGACCAAACTGATTTCTTCTTGGATGGAAACTCTCAAACCATTTAGGTATCTAGCAATTCTTTCCACATCATCTTCATCATGTCCAGATATGATATCTAATCTATAGAATTCCTCAGTAAATTCCTTTACCGAGCTATCTTTCTATCTCAAACTTTGCATTCGCCTAACTAGGTTAATCTGATAATCACAAGGTAAGAATTTTCCTTTCAATTTATTCACCATTTTACTCCATACCTTGATTTTTTCTTTTCCTTTCCTCTTTTGATCCAGCTATAGATGTTCCCACCATAAGGATGCATGACTCTTCAACTTTGTGCTTGCAATTTTCACCTTATTTTCCTCAGGTACATTTTCATATTCAAAATACTTTTCCATCTCAGTGATCCAATCCACCAATTCATTAGAATCCAATTTTACACTATACTCAGGAGGATTAAAGTGTGGTGTAGACTTTAGATTTGTCAAATATTTCAACAATCTTTCCTCACCTTGATCCATCGTCGGTGCAGGTTGTACATCAACTTGTTCTTCCTCAATTTCATCATCACTAACAACTTCAAGATATATTGCTCTTCTCTAGGCTATTTCAACAACTTCTAATCTAGTAGCAAGTTGTCTCAACATGTCTACCAATCCTGGATCTACATCTCACCTCCCACAAACCATCTTGAAACCCTCTGCAATTGTAGGCCAGATCATAATCTTCTACCCCACAACAATTCAACTAGGGTTTGACAAGAAGGAACCCTCAAACCTAGATTCACAAACCTAGATCTAGATCTAACCCTACTCTTATACCACCTGACACAAAGGAGGATGAGGAGGGGTAAAAGGCACACCCTAACCAAATCCACCTTGCAGAACAACACACATAAACCAAAAATACAAAAGTGAGAGAGAGAATGCAGATCAGTTTCATATGTTATATTCAATTTGATTCATACATGTCAAGTTGTAAGGCCTTCTCAATTTAGGCTAGTTATTACAATCAAATACAAAAGTCCTCCAAGATGCGAGGATCTGCCAACAATCTCTAATTTTCTATCTTCTATCTTCTATTCTAAAACTGACTCCTAAACTCAAACCAAACAACTACATTTATACAAGAGGCCACCGAATCAAGTCAGCCTTTAGAACCATCATCAACAAAAGGAATGACCAGATCTAGGTCCACACACTTCCCAATGATAGATACCAACATTAAATCTATGACCCAAATCAAATGCACAAGTCGGCCTCAAGAGAAATCCAAAATAAACAACTTGGTAAGCAAGGAAACCAAGCGCTAGACAAGCATCACCGAGTGCCAGGGAAATTCATTGAGTGCCAAAGAGATAACCGACCAACCTTGATAAACAAAGGAAACTAAGAAACACAAAACCAACTTGGTCAAAGAAGGAACCGAGCAACACAAAAAAATTCAAACATCTTTTTGGTGACATAGGATTGCCAAGGACCCGAGATTCTCCTACATTAAATAGGTTCATACCTAACAATGTGTATGTAAACCTTTAATAGGGTTGGATTTTCATAGAGCTCACTTCAGAAGAGTCAAAATTAGTAGCATGTTACATAGTGGTTTTTCCCAAATTGGGTTTCCACTATAAATCCTAGCGTTATACTTGTGTGAATATTATTTTGATGTGGATGATGTTGAAAGTTTTATATTCTGCAAGTTAATTACTTTTGGATAGTGGACTACATGTTTTATGTTATTGGTATATGCTATAGAGACCGAGTTAAAAGTTGATTAGATCTGAGATTGTTGAAGAGATATAAAGTTGAATTGGTATATCTGGACCTGAGAACAACTAATTCACCCCCCCCCCCCCCTCTCTGTTGTTCTAAAATCATTCTAACAATAAATGGTCTTTGGAATAGGAGAGTGAAATAGTACCCTTGCCTCACAAGTGTGGAGAGAAGGAATAATAAGGACTATTATGTTTCTCACAAAATATGATTGCACCTAAAATTGTACCACCATAAATGAAGATGACGCCCCTTGTTAGTTCCCAAATATATAAGTTGTAAAACCCTAAGAATATGCTAGGTTCTATGATAAGGCTCTATAACTGACTTGTCCAACAAAAGGGATTGATCATAATTATCAAACTCCCCTACACTTCTGGTTTTCATACACCAAGGTGGGTGCACCCTTTTGATGATTAAGAAGATTGCATCCTCTTATAATTTATCCTCAATCAAAGCTTACTCTACTTCAGAGTGGAATGCATATATAATTATATCAATCTAACCTCTAATCCTCTTCTAAAAACATAAACTATTCTATAATGATACCAAGAAAATAATAAAAATAAAAAGACTAAGATTATTGAATGTGTTTAGATTTAATTAGAGAAACTCATAGACCGATGCTTGATCAATTGGGCATAGCATCACATGATAGGTTTGAATGCATATTCAAGTTACAAGTTGATCCAAATTGGTGAACCTCTCAACATTAATGGATGAAATCAATGCAACCCCTTGTGTTGTTGCATAGTCATACTTACTAATCCAAATTGCATTCTCCAACTCATTATAACATGTATTTATAATGTAATCCTTTCTTAAAGGAACCCACATACAAATTGACACAATTAAAAGAAATTTTTAATGATAGAATAATAATATCCTTGATACCAATGATCTATATGAAATCAAAGCATATAAATAGGATATAATTCTAGAATATTTTATTGATAATCATGAGATAGTTTACACAACAACAAGAATTTGTGAATTCATTCCTTCTTGAAATACTTCCCAATCTTCTTGTTCAAAACAAAAGCCTATTTAATTTGCCTCTATCTCCCAACCCAACTTTTTCCTCCCTAAAAAATCCTTAATTCCATTTTATAAATGTAAGAGATCCTTTTAGATTGGTTCAAACTTATCGTTTCAAAATAGAAAACTAATTAGTTACCCCTGAAACTAATAAACACAACAACTAATTTGTTTACAAAATTATAACTTTTGATCTTAAAACTATAGAAACTTATTTGTTTTGTCTTATTCATTTTGACCTTCCCATGAGATATGTCTTATTTGATAACAAATACATTTACACTTATGGTTTCTTCTTTACATCTACCTTTGGCCCCATATATACCATTCTTTGCAAATTATGCCCTCTTTTGTCTACATATATAATCAATCAATCTTCCTTTTTGCATTTTGTCTTCAACAATGGTTACAAAAAATCCATTCCCTCATCCATGTCTTGCTTTCATCGAGAAATTGACTAAAAGCTTCACAAATGCCTTCAACAAGTTTTCATATTTATCTCAAACCATATAAAATGACTCTTCAACATTTCCATCATCTACATATCAAGCCATCATCTCAATCTATGAAATTGCACTTCATTGTGTTATTCAATTAAATTGTTAGTAGGCAACATCTATGATTTTTCACTTTTCATACATAGCCTTGTTAGGAATGAATGCTAGATGTTGGCAGTCATTCTGTAGCAGTTGTTGTTGCATTCATGACTATGATTGTCATTGATGTCAACATAGTGATCTTCTGGAGACTAGTAGAGAAGTAGACAGTGTTTTGATTAGCGCACATGGGATATTGTAGATAGAGCTATGAAATGTTGAGGTTATAGTCTTTGATGTGTTATTTTTATATGGTTAAGAGTGCAAACAAAAATTCATTTATTCATAAAAGTTATGAGCATTTTGGTGGAAGCAGTATTCAGGTAGTGTTCCTAAGTAAGCAGTTTGTGGAAATCGGATGATATCTCCTAATCAGGATGGAATCTAGTTTTGTGTAGTTAAAGGGAAGGTTGAGACACATTGATAGTGATGTGGTTCATAGTGAAAAATTTGAGGTCGCACGAGTGAAGAGTTATTACATCTGGAAGCCGACAATTTTGTGTAATTTTGATGTAGCGTGTGGAAACTTTTATTTTGTATTTGTGTGTCGACTCATTTGTAATTATTTGAGTGTGGTATAAAGGAAGGAATGTTTTTCTTTATTGGATATAGTAGAAGTAGTAGCAATGTGAAAGAAGTGTGAGCATGGTATGGTTGAATGTGAATGTAAGCATGAAGTGAATAAAAGAGCTAATGAAATTGTGAAAGCGAAATTGTGAAGGAAGACATGCGAAGTATAGAGATCTAGAATTGAGATCCGGTGTAGCAGTGAGTGCGGTTTGGCACAGTAAGGAGGTAACATACTTCATATTATTCTGCTGAATAATATTAAGGTCATTTGGATAGTGTGTTCAGTGATCTTACCCTGAAGCTATTTGGGCAGTGGGTCCTTCTGTCTTCCATAACTCCTAACAGGGTTAGAATCTTTTAACAGGGATTCAAAATCTCCTAACAGGGATTCATATGTACAGAATGTATTTCATAAGACTCCTAATAGAGTCCATCTTTTCACAATGAATATTTATATTAGTGCATCTTTTGTGGGCATCATTCCCACCAGGGTTTACTCTTTGATCAAGAGGTTCCCGTAGTCAACATATCTTGTGTTATTGTGTCATTATGTATGAATATCTTTCTATGGTTTGTAGTTACATTGCTTACATGGTTAAATGCTATTGAAGTTGATAAAGGTTATAATTATCAGATAACTAATTCACACCCCCCCCCCTCTCAGTTATCTTGGTGGACTTTACTTTCTAACAAGCCCATGGCTCCACATTTTGTACGTAATGCTTTTACAATCATCACATTCTAGAGAGCTATGTCTCCTTAAGATATTTTGTCAAACATTTCAAATATCTTATATATGCTTTTGCATGCACATCTCTACCTAAACACTTTAAAAACCACTCTCCATTATGATTTAATATATTCTCATATCCTATCAAAATAATTCCCACAAAGGTTTTGGATTTTGGTTTTAGACTTGTCGATTGCATTTGTTTGAAAGAATCTAAAGACATATAAATAGATCCATTTTCTATATATAGCGCATGCATATAATCAAAGAATATTTCTTTAAGGAATTTTGTAAAATGGTTTAATATCCATTTCTATGCATCCAAATTGTGCATACATATCAGTTAGAGCATTTTAACTATAATATCTGATAAAACATCTTCCTTTTGTTGTACTTTGATGAATGCCCAAAATTTGCATACGTTGTTCTCAAAATTTTTATTTTATGCATAGGAAAGAAAGAAGCATACTATAAAAACTCATAGAACTTAGCGTGATACCTTTCATTTATAACTGTACAAGGTTTCTAAAGTCCTTTCAATAACTCTCATTTCTATAAGTGTTGCAATTATTGCAAATGCGAGCCAATATCTTAACAAATGACTTGGGTGTCTTCCATGTGTATCCAATGCTCGCATGTTCTTTCTAAAGCACAAACCTCTATGTTGTTATGGTTCAATGCATATCTCAAAAAATCCATTTGGGAACACACAAAGATAGTCCTGCTAGTGATCATTAAATTTGGCATTATGTCTATCAATTTAATTTGCTTGAAAGTCTTTGAAAACCCCTTTTTTCTCAAAATTCAGTTTGTATATTCATTTGTTTTAGAAATAAACTTCAAGAATAGGTGGTAAAGATTATAGGGATGGTTGTGGCTTTTATTTTTACATCTATTGATTACATTGTTTTAAATCAAACTCATCTTGTACAAACAAAGAAGTTTAGGACTTACTTATTTCTTATCAAAGAAACATGCGATGTTGAAGGGACATTTTTAGTCTCTTATTTATGGAACATCTTTCCCTTTGGCTTGGTCATTCTCCTACTTGACTCTTCCATCGAAGAGATATTTCCATTAAAGGAGACAATTTGAAACTCTATTTGTTTTGTTAAGTTACATTGATGAAAACACATGAAATTACTTGCCAATTGTGGGGGCCACCATGATTATCCATCTCCTAGATCTTTTACAAAATAATTTGTAAAATTTTTTATCTACACTTTTGCAATTTAGTAGGGGCCCACTCCAGTTAATGATATTACACCAAATATTATTTAACATTTATTAAAAAAATTAAATAAACTCTTTCCTCTTTGCATGAATAGAATTTTTTGGCAATGCAAAATCAAATGGTACCCACCTTCTTCATCCATTTATAAATCATTATTTAAATCAAATTGATTTAAATAATATATACTTTTTAATCAAATTCAAAATCAATTCTCAAATACCTAGCTAAATATTGGGTCCTTTGTGGGCTCAACTAATTTATTTATCCTAAAACCATTTCTATCTCCAAATGTTCTAGGACTTCAACCAAACGCTTTCTGGATCCAAATAATGAAATGGGTTGACATCCCATATTTATTCCTACTTATTGATTGTAGACCTCCAAAAATTAAATAAAATGCCTTTGAAACTACCCTTGAAAAATATTAACTTTGACTCTAAAAGGCCACCACCGAGTAGATATATTCTTCAAGGTAATATGAGAAAATGTGCCAGACAGATTTTATTAACTCAATTTTTTCTGTAAGATATTAACCATTAAAATGGCCCCTTTGAAACCTTTTAGAAACGTAGTTCATAAAGCCTTGTAAACTACTTTTAGTTTTGACATTGTAAAAATATCTATCATTTTTTTGAGGCTTCAAATATTAACAAAGGTGCACATGAAGGTGGAGAAAAATGCATGGATTAGTCTGCTCTTTTTGGTAAATAACCAAGTTTGATAAACTGCTCCTCAAAGTAGGCCACCCTAAAAAATCTAATATTGTATAAACAACAAATCATAATAGCTTTCATATGGCTTTAACTTGGTAAAAATACCAAACAAATGGTTGAGGCTCTAAAAAATTTCATATGCATTTATTGATGTATATAAAGGATTAGTTGGTTTGGCTTAAAGTTCATTTGGACATGAAATATCAATCTCCATAGAAGGCCACCTTGATAGATTTTGTAATGTCTAGGTATTAATCTAAATAATTTGCAAATGGAATGTGTTTGGGAAAAATACTAAATAGGTTCATATGAATTTAGAAATTGGCCGAGGTGCACATTGTGATAGAGATAATCTAGAGGAATAGACGGATTGACATGGAATATTTTAGGTGATGATACATTGATCTGTAAATGTGGCTACTCATGCATATTAGCCAATGTGAACACAATGATTCTCCTTAGGGCACAAAAATTGACTAAATTAAATATTGATCCCAAGGGTTTGCAATTTAGCACATACACTCTTTTATGACACATAAAATTTCCTACCAAGTCTTATTCCATGATGATCACTTGATTTTGTAATATAGTCTCCAAAATGGATCACTTGATAGAGGTATTTTGTATGTTATAATTACTAATTTTCATCAGTGAAACTTTAAATTTTATAATAAATTAAAGCTCCAATAGTGGCTTTGTTTGGGGATGCATGCCCCTCGCAAGCATAGCAAGAATCCAATTTTCTCTAGGAGAAGAATGCCACAACTTAAATTAATGCAAAAGGAAAATATAAATGAAAAAATTATATGCTACTACACATCGAAAAAATTTCAAGTCCTAGGAATTATCATTGCACTGGTAATCCCTATACTTAATCCTCCATAAGAAGAGTCTAGGTCTCTAGTTGGAGCGGACTAAGTTTTTAGTCAATTAAATTATCAAATCACTACATCCTCAATTCCAAGAATTAGGTCAAAACTTTACTTGGTGGCCTTGGGCCACCAAAATAAAAATCAATGCTTGCCTCTATTGTTCACTTGATTCTCATCATGCTGCACCAAGATTAATCTAAAAATATCATTGAAACCTTTCTAATAGAAAATGATGACAAATTCCTTCAATTCACTATGCTTGATACAAACATATTGTTCATCATTATCCTTATAAAAACCAAACACATACTAAAAGGACTTATCATCATATAGTAAGCATATGCTATGACCATCAACCAAATCAGATACATACTTTATGTGATGTTTTACTTCATGATACCAAATGTCATCCAACAAATAATAGTTATTTTGATGAGCTGTAGGTACATGCACACCGTTGGATTGATCGTGACAATAAAAAATCTTTCCATTTGAATATTTTATGTCCCTTGGAAAACAAACTAATTCATTAAAACACTTATCTTGCACATCCACTATTAAACATGTGTTCATATGTTTTTAATGTGGAGAGTGAAATCCATATTCTCTAACTCATTTATGTAGGAAATAGGCAACAAGAAACTAGGGGGGTGAATTAGTTACTTCCAAAATACTCAAACTTAAAAACCCATGAACCATTCATGCATAAAACCCTTAATCACATATATTGATATTCCTAATACCTTTTTAGAAGTATAAATTATTACAATAAGACTAATACCTTTCTATAAGTATAGCTTATTACAATATGGGGAATGTATATGCATTCATGAACACTACCTAGAGTTCACTACTCAATTCTCCTTGGGAACCCACCCTAAGGAAGTCACACTGACTTACAATTACAATTCAAAAGTCTTGCTAACTTACACAAACTTCTTCAGGCACCATTATGATAAATTATGAGCTGTATAGTAGAATCTCACTATGCCTTGGTCAGTTCCTTTTCAATACAGTATAATCCCTTGTTGCAATTATTTATGCCACACTACATAAAATTAATTCAGCCCTTGGAATATCTACAAAATCCTTTATTATCATAAATTTTCTTCCACAATCTCAAAAACACTAGTGCATACATAAAACACACCAAAAAAACCCTAATTTGTCATATTTATTAAAAACTAGGTCGACAAAACCCTAATCCATTATCATCCATCTCTCAACACCAAAATCAACCATAAGGATCTTTGTGCACTTTTAAAACATCCCTTTGATCCATCAATAACATCCCGAGATCATGATCATAACTCTAAAATATTTTATCGATCTCTTGTAAGTCATTTTATCATCTTCTCTTAACATGTAAACCACCAAATCATCAAGCACATAATTCAAGATCATCCTAAGGCATCATTAAGAACAAACAAACAACCAAATACATTACACTCATAGGATCTACTAGCATCATATGATAAACATTCAAGAAAACTCTCAACCTCCACTAAAATTCTTATAACTGCCTTGTGAATCATCAAAACCATAAACCATTTGAATGGTAGACACATTGCTACATCCTTTACAAATTTATATTTGTACAACCAAATTTCTCATCTACAACACATGCATGAAAGCAATCTTTGTGTAAGGAAACTCAGGTGTGGAAACAGCTTCCTACGCTAATCTCTATAGGAGAGTATTGTGCAAATTCTTATAAATCCTTACAATTTCAGATTCGTTAACTACTTTAACAAAGATATTGCAACCACATACAATGCATATAGAAAAATAGAGAATGACACAATGATATACCCTGGGGAAAACCTTTTGGTAAAAAACCCCAGCACTCCAAAACCTGCACAATGTATTATCTTCAACACAAAGATTATAATACACTTGCAATGCAAGTTCTTTTAGGAAATGAGAGACAAAGCCAACAAGACTTAAATTTCTATTATATCTCTCCCATAGGAGTAGCATCATATATATAGACTCCTCTGGACCCAAAAATAGGCACAACCACCAAGACCCATGCACAAAGCCACATGTACACAGTTGTTACATGCAATCCCAAGAATAGGCGTCCATCCCTAGAATAGACTATGACAGCTTGTCATAGAATCCACCAAAAATAACGGTCACAAGAGAAGTGTAAGAGAATCTATCATACCAACCTATTTTTGGCATATTCTCTTACACACACCAACCACTTCTTCTTGGGTGCCCAAATAGGCCCAAGTCATAAGATGCTCTTACACCTGTCATAACACATTCCTTAAATAGTTCTTACATGTCATAGGAATCCGTCATGACCGTTTCAGTCATGATCTCCTTACGCACAAGATGCCGACACATCAAGTGGAGTGACACATCAACATGCCAACTAGACATGTACACTCACACTTAATTACATTATTTGCAAAAAATACATTTACAAAACAAATAATAAGAATAGGAATTATCCAAGATTGAGACACCTTATTCCTAACATTCTCCCACTTGTCGAACACCTTGTAAGAGCAACAGGAACATAACAGGAACTTTAACCGCTATAGGCCAAAAGACCCATAGACTCCGAACACCATCTAAACTTCTCAGTGCCCACTGGTTTCATTAATGCATCTGCAACATTCTTCACAGTATCTACCTTCTCCAAATTTACCTTTCCATCTTCCACCATATCTCTCACAAAGTGAAACTGCACATCAATGTGCTTCGTTCTGGCATGGAAAGTTGGATTCTTTGCAAGGCAAATAGCGCTCTGACTGTCACACCAAATAGTAATCTATTCTGCATCAACACCAACATTAGAACACAATCTTCTAAGCCAAATGGCTTCTTTACAAGCATGAGTAGCAGCCATGTACTCAGCTTCTGTAGTGGACAAAGCAACCACAGGTTGTCACTTACTCATCCAACTGATGGCACCACCAAACATAGTGAACACATAAGCACTGGTGGATCTCCTACTGTCAATATCACCTACCCAATCTAAATCCACAAACCCATGAATACAAACTGAATGTGGAGATCCAGAAGAGTTACCATGATAACATATGGAGTAATCTGATGTACCCCTCAAATATCTAAATACTCGCTTAACTGCATCCCAATGTACCCGTCCAGGATTAGCCATAAACCAACTTAGGACTCCCACTGCTTGGGAAATGTATGGTCTAGTATAGACCATAGCATACATAAGACTACCAACTACACTAGCATAAGGTACTCTACTCATGTCCTCCACCTCACTAGGAGATTTTGGACAATCATCTACAAATAACTTTGTTCCCATAGAAATAGGAACACATAGTGGTCTACAATCTGCCATGCTGAACCTGTCCAACATAGACTTCACATACTTACTCTGAATCAACCAAATTTTTCTGTTAGACTTGTCTCTACTGATTTCCATACCCAAGATGTACCTAGCTACCCCAAGATCTTTCATCTCAAACTGTGCTGACAAATGAGATTTAAAATCAGAAATCATACCCTTACCCTTCCCAAACAGAAACATATCATCAACATATAATGCAACAATAAGAAGGTGATCATTTTCAACTCTGAAATAAACACAATGATTTGATTTTGATTTTACAAATCCAATTGACAACACAAAGGCATCAAACTTAAGGTACCACATCCTAGGAGATTGCTTCAAACCATATAGAGATTTCTTTAATTTGCAAACTAAGGATTCTTTACCTTTAACAATGTAGTGCTCAGGCTGTGACATATAAATCTCTTCCTCCAAATCACCATGAAGGAAAGTTGTCTTCACATCCATCTATTCTATCTCTAAATCATATGATGCAGCAAGAGATAACAGAAATCTAATGGATGTCAACTTTGCAATATGAGAGAATATTTCACCATAATCTATTCCCTCTACCTGTGAATACCCCTTTGCAACCAATCTAGCTTTATACCTTTCAACACTGCCATCTGCACAGAATTTCTTCTTGAACACCCATTTACAGCCAACAGATTTTCTCCCTTTAGGCAAAGGTACAAGGTCCCAAGTTTCATTTTTCTCCAATGAAGCCATCTCATCATTCATAGCCTCAATCCAGGAACCTACATCTTCCATGCCCAAATCCTCTTTCACAGATCTAGGCTCATCAATGTTAGTAATCAAAGCAAAGGCACAATTGGAATCTAACATAGAATAACCAAACCTTTCTGGTTTCTTTCTTTCTCTCGTGGATCTCCTCAAGGGCTACGGTTGAGGTTGTTCTTCCTCTTATGTTGAACTATCAGAGCTGCTAGAGCTCTCCTCATCATTAGACCCAACATGGTCTCTCTGTTCAGTCTTCTCAGGGGTAGGAGGCAACTGAACAACATCTTTTTCCTTTTCTTTTTCATCTGGTTGTAGCACAATAGGAGAAGATGTTAGCTCTCTGAAAATAACATTTCTACTATACAACACCTTACTAGTCATGGGATCCCAAAGCTTGTATCCTTTCACACCAGCACTGTATCCGATGAAAATATATTTAACAGCTTTGTTTTCCAACTTAGATCTTTTCTCCTTTGGAACATGTGCATAAGCTTCACAACCAAAAACATGAAGATGTCTAATTGAAGGCTTCTTACCAGACCACACCTCCATGGGTGTCTTACCAACAAGGGCTGATGTAGGAGATCTGTTAACCAGATAGCAAGCAGTGGCCCAAAACCTTTGTTCTAAACTAGCTCCACTAAGCATACTCCTAGCCTTCTCCATCAGTGTCCTATTCATTCTCTCTGCAACTCCATTTTTCTGTGGGGTATAAGGAGTTGTCTTATGCCTCTTGATACCTTGTTCTTTACAGAACTATTCAAACTCTACTGAGCAAAACTCACCACCATTATCAGTTCTCACACACTTAATCTTCTTACTAGTCTGATTCTCTACAAGAGCTTTAAATTCCTTGAACTGACTAAAGACTTGTGTCTTACTTTTAAGGAAATAAATCCACATCCTTCTACTGTAATCATCTATGAAAGATACAAAAAATATAGACTTGGAGATTGAAGGAACTTTTACAGGACCAAAAACATCAGAATGAATAAGATCCAAAACATCAGAAGATTTGTGAGAACTAGAGTAAAACTGAACACGATTTTATTTACCATAGACACAGTGTTTGTAGAAGTCAAACTCAAGATTGCAATCATTTAACCCCTTGATGAGATTTTTATTTTTCAGGGTTCTGAGACCCTTTTCACCAATGTGGCCAAATCTCATATGCCACAACATTGTCTTTTCTGCAGGAAGCTTACCTTCCAAAGTATTTGCACTACCATCGGAACCAATAGCCACAGACTTCTTCACTACTTGTTTAGATGGTGAGGATGAAGAACTATTACATAGAGGAATACATGCATCTAGTTGAAATAAGGTACCTCTCCTAGTACCCCTTGCAAGCACTATCGATCCTCTCATCATCTTGCATCCTTCTTTCAAAAAAACAACTTGCACACCTACATCATTCAGCATACTTATAGATAATAGGTTTCATGCCAAACCCAAAATGTGCATAACTCCGTTGATTCCCTTTACTCATCCATCAGGAAATTTGATAGTGACCCTTCCGTGTCCAACTATCTTTAGGTGAGAATCATCACCCAAGTACACCTTTCCACCATCGAACTCTTCATATTTTGAGAACCAGTTTCGATGAGAGGTCATGTGAAAAGATGCACCCAAGTCAACCAACCACACATCATCAGATGCATGGGCTACCAAAGCTGCGATGAATGCATCGCCATCTTCTTGAGATCTTTCTAAAGCTAAATCTGAACCTTTCTTCTTCTTCTTCGGCTCTTTGCAGTCTTTACGGAAGTGCCCAGATTTATCACAGTTCCAACATTTTGCCTTGGACTTATTGGAAGTCTTTGACTTCCCACAAGATTTGGATCTACCCTTATTGTCAGACTTATTGTCATTTTTCTTCCCTCTTTTAGTGGATCTCCCATGAAAAGCAAGGGATTCTTTTTCTGAAATGGAAGCCTTTCTCCGCATCTCCTCTGATAGTAGCAAAGACACCACATCATCCATTTTGAAGGTGACTAAAGTGCTTATGAGAGCCATCACAAGATGGCCCCATGAATCTGGTAACAAACACAAAAGTGTGTAGCAATGATCCTCCTCCTCTAACTTGACACCAGCTGATGTCAATTATGCAACCAGCAAATTAAATGCATTTAAATGATCCATTAAGGATCCACCTTCCTCCATTCATAGAGAGTACAACTTCTTCCTTAGGAACAACTTGTTCACTAGAGATTTGGCCTAATACACGACCGCAAGTCTTTCCCACAAACTATTTGTGGTTTTCTCATCTAGAACATTTAGAAGGACTGCATCAGTTAAATAGAGTCTTATGAGACCCTTAGCTTTACGGTCTTTGATATCCCAATCTACTTGAGCTATAGTTGCTGGTCTTGTAGCACTTGAAGTCACTTCCCATAGGTCACTATCTTCCAACATGTCTTCCATCTTGAGTTTCCACAACTCGAAATTAGTGCCATTAAATTTCTCCACCTCCATTCTTCCATATGATGAACTTGCCATCTCAATCTGCACATAAGATTCAGAATGCTCTGCAAAAAACTCCCACTAAAACTTGAGATTAGCTCAAAAAACCCTACCCAACAACTAGGATCAAAATTTGATCAAGCTTTGATACCACTTGTAAGGAAACTTAGGTGTGGAAATAGCTTCCTACGCTAATCTCTATAGGATAGTATTGTGCAAATTCTTATAAATCCTTACAATTTTAGATTCGTTAACTACTTTAACAAAGATATTACAACCACATACAATGCATACAGAAAAATAGAGAATGACACAATGATATACCCTGGGGAAAACCTTTTGGTAAAAAACCCCAGCACTCCAAAACCTGCACAATGTATTATCTTCAACACAAAGATTACAATACACTTGCAATGCAAGTTCTTTTAGGAAATGAGAGACAAAGCCAACAAGACTTAAATTTTTGTTATATCTCTCCCATAGGAGCAGCATCATATATATAGACTCCTCTGGACCCAAAAATAGACACAACCACCAAGACCCATGCACAAAGCCACATGTACACAGTTGTTACATGCAATCCCAAGAATAGGCGTCCATCCATAGAATAGACTATGACAGCTTGTCATAGAATCTGCCAAAAATAACGGTCACAAGAGAAGTGTAAGAGAATCTATCATACCAACCTATTTTTGGCATATTCTCTTAAACACACCAACCACTTCTTCTTGGGTGCCCAAATAGGCCCAAGTCATAAGATGCTCTTACACCTATCATAGCACATTCCTTAAATAGTTCTTACATGTCATAGGAATCTGTCATGACCGTTTCAGTCATGATCTCCTTATGCACAAGATGCTGACACATCAAGTGGAGTGACACATCAACATGCCAACTAGACATGTACACTCACACTTAATTACATTATTTGCAAAAAATACATTTACAAAACAAATAATAAGAATAGGAATTATCCAAGGTTGAGACACCTTATTCCTAACACTTTGCAACTCTATAACATGGCAAATAGTAAAATAACTAGTCTTCATGTGTGACACCATAACTTGATCAAATCATCATGTTAGAAACTCAAACTTGAAATGAATCATGTATAAAACCTCTACATCATCCCACGAGATGTGTTACTCTTAATATTCTGCTAAAATTCATTTGAACATTCTTTATTGTTGGAAGAACTACGTACCTATCAACCAAGCTTCACAACAAATCTCAAAACCATATGATCTTAACACCATTCATCAAAAAAACATAGTACAAATCACAAACATCATGATACATGTTGACATCAATGATAACACATACAAATTGTTATAATTATTAGGCACTGAGAGGGGGGGTGAATCAGTGCAAATAAATTTAAAACTAATTCAACCACCGATTTGATTAATGTTACTAACATCTTCCAAATAGTAAACCATATAACTAAAGTAAACAAATAAAAGATAGCAATATCAGACATCCACAAAATTATCACACATGACACAATGTTTTTTGTATAGAAACTCTTGGTTAGAGTGAAACACTATGGTGGGGATGACACCCACAAGCCCACTATTGTAGTAAATGAGTTTTCCCTATTAGGAGATTATAATTATCCTTTCCTAAGGGTTCACCCTATTAGGAGTGATTAGTACCTTGTTAGAAGTACAATCAGATCTTCTAAGATCTACCTTGATAAAGGATTTCAAAACTCTATTAAGAGATCACCCAGTTAAAGGATCTACAATAGGAACCTGGTAAAGTTCACCCAGTTAAGATATTTACTTTGTGTAACTACTAGGGAATGTTGAAACAAGTTGAAAGATCTGGATGTAGTTCTATCTTCTTGATAGATCTAATCTATTTCTTTTTCACTATAATTTCTCACCAATTTAACTTTATCATATCGCTGATCACAACCCTAATTGATTTCACAATCAACCATAGCAACCTTCACATATATCACAACAACAACATTTTCAATATGAGAAGTACCACTTATATACATTTATAGCACCAAATTTATTAGAAATAAATATTTTCCCTCCAAAGTGATAATCTCTATGAAAAACATAATTTCCTATGACCATGTCAGCTAACAATAAGATCTACATTATATTTCTCTAGAATAATCAAACACATTTTGACTTCTCTAATGCACTACCTTAGATCTTCCTAAAATAATATCCTTGAATCCACAGTTAACTCATCCTCAATTCTATCACCATTATTACACATCATAACACTAAGTATCATTGCAACCACTATACCGCTTATTGATCTAACATCTTTTAACTAGTGTTCAAGAAAAGCAATTATTCGTACCTGTCTAAATGATTGTGTCACCAAAATCTATATCACCAATAAATCAAATGAGTTTTGGTCAGAACCAAACTTTACTCTAACCATGGTGATACTGTGTCTATGACCGCACCTCATAATTTTTCATATATCACAACTGCTACCAAAGTGATGACCTCTCTATCTACCGATCTTCTAAACTTAACCAATATCCTACATAACTGATTACTTATCCATCACACTGATTGCATCATGTACTTCACTGATTATGATACATGACTAAATAACTTAGTTTCCATCAATGAAAACTAAACCAAGTTCTTCTAATTACTGCAACCATATCAACTCATCACAATGCCAAAAAATTATCCCTTTGGCATTGATGGAAAATATGTTATGCTTCCTACCATAATCTCCCTTAGCATATTCTCCCCTTTTGACAATAATGTCAAAGGTGCACTTACATCCTATCAAAGATTACCTCAAATTTTATCTTTGTTGACTCTAAGGATGTCTCTCATGACTTCTTCATGTGCTCCAATGCAATAATCTTCTGAAGTAAACTAGACACTAGCTTCTCCAAACTCTCCAAGTTGCTCATGTCAGATATAGAAAGTATCCCTTCAGCCTTCTTCACATGTTGTTGTATGACCTCTAATGTAGGGGATAAAAATGATTTTATCTCTAGTATACTAACCATTCTAATGTCTTGCTCCTACTAGATCCGCTTCATCTTTTGAGACCACTTCACTACTAAAATTAGTAACTAAGCTTGAAATGGGATCAAGCTTACTAGTTAAGCTATCTAACTAATTTTTAAATTCAACTCTCTTTTGCTCCAAATATTTCACAAACTCTGAATGATTATAAATTCTAGTGAATATTTGTCCTTCCTTGACCAATGAAGCCTTAACATCTTTCACTAAAAATGTCAATTTTTCTTTATCTTCAGTAACATTCTCCTTTAATTTTCCTATCATCTTCTTCTCTAGTTTCTCCTTTTCCATTTTTACCACTACAGACTATAAATCTTGTCCTTGATCTAAAATATATTTTATCAATACATTTCATTTGATCAATCATAGAATCTTATTCATCATACTCAACCTTAGGAACCAACTCAACTAGGATATCATTTTTTTGTCTCAATAATCTTTCTTTCTTCTTCTTTGATCTCATTTAATATCTTTCAGCTTTCTCCATCAATTATTTCGAGTATTTCATCAGTTCTTTAGGTTTTATTTTTGTTATATCTACTAGTGTGTTTAATATATCTTCCTCTTCTTTTTCTTCTTGTGTTACTTGCACTGGTTTCTTCTTCTTTATGCTAGTCTCTCCAAGACTCATTTTCCTTCTCACGTCATATTCCTCTTCAACTTCTTTCTAAATTTCTACTATCTCCTCTATCTTCTCAAAAATCACTTCTTGTGAATAATTTATTAGGGATGATGAGGGAGTATTATCTTTACCTATTATGTCTTCAATAATTACCTCACCTTTGTTCATTCGTTCTTGTGCTTCTGTGGCACCGGTTTGTGTTAACTCAACATCTTTCTCCTCAATTTTGTAAACATGAATAGGGATATCAGAAATAACATCACCTATAATCTCTTCATGAGCATATGAGTCATCAATATTCTCAATCACTAGTTCTTTACCCTTATGTTCTTCATCAACCTCTTTATCTTTCTTTTGCTCTAGTTCTACTTCTTTCATAACTTGGGCATTTTTCTTCCATATCTCCACTGATTCATTAAATACATTTTGTGTATGTCCAACTAGTATACTTTCTTCATTGTTTCTAATTCTAAATTCTTATTTGTAGACTTGTACTAACATGTTACTTCATTAGGGCTCATCTTAGGTCTTACTTGAATAAGTGCTCTTTCCATAATTTCTTTGTCCATAGATAGTGCATCTTTCCATCTAGCATGGATTAGATCATAAAGATCTTTAGGTAAATCTTTATATAACTCACTCGGAGTTATACAAAACTTGTGTAGACTAACTATGACATCTTATTCTATTTTCTTCTTGTCTCCATCATTTAAAAATCCATATCTTCTACCAAATCCTCCCATTCTACCTGTCTCCATTATGTCTTTTGCAATATAATCAAAACTAGAAGATTTCTTCATATCACTCTCTTTTAACTTATTATCATCCTTATCTAATTCAATCTAAGAATCTTCAACTTTATTAGATTCCTTTTGATTAGTCTTCTTATCTATAGATTTCCTCTCCCTTTTGTAATTTTTCTTTATCGGTTCCATTATAGTTTCAACTTATTTTACAGTAGGTTTACTCTTATTTCTCTTTAATTTTTCATAAGTGGATGGAATGATTGATGGTGGGTTTTCAATGTAGCTTTATTAGTACTAGATGTACCTGGTTTATCACTACCAAACTTCCGCTCTAGGGTAGATAAAATTCTTCTAGTTTTCCTTTCAATAAATGGTTTCTTTAATTAAATATTGATTTTAGAAAATACCTCTTCATTAGTTCCAAACCTCTTTCCTTTCCTATCCAAGGGTTTAGATATCAATTCAATTGAATTAAGGTTCACTAACTCACCATCTACTTCATAACCCATAGGTGGAACCCAATAAGTTCTAGGTTCAACCGCCATCATAATACAAAAATTGGTATCTACTAAGAAACATATACCATCTCTATATTTATCTACAATTTTGGAAGGAATTCCTTCACGCTTATGCACCTTAGATTGGAAATCTTTGAAATAAACCCACATTAAATTGTTAAAGTTTTCACCCAAATCCTTAATGAAATCACTTATCTACACAACTACCATTTTTTCCTTAGACCAAACAACTTTGCCTCTACCCGGGAAGAAATTTTGGATGTAGAAAAATAGGCATACCAATAAGGCACCATACTTGAATGACTTCTTCTTGTATTTCTTTATTCTCTCCATATTCACCAAGAACTGAATTTTGACCATCTCACATAAGTCATATACTGAATCATCTTTGAATATCCGATAACCTATATGGATAGCACCATCAGGTACACTATTAACTCTTCTTGATTGGTATACCCAATAACCTATTACCATTGATGCAAACTAGACTTCTCTATCTTCAATGTCATCTATTGTCATGGCTCTTCCATCTTGTCTAGATTTGGTTAACTTAGTAACCAAATGTGTCGCTACCGTTCTCAATGTACATTCTATATCCTTGCACTAAAAAACTAGTAACTCTATAAATCATAATCTTTTAAATCTTATATGGCTTATCCAACCAAATCAATTAGTCATGCACTCTGCTCAACACATAGAGAATCCAATCAGGATGGAATTTAGTGGGAATATCCACCACGTACTTTAAACCTTTTGCCTGTAGATTTTTGAATTTGTCTCTCAACAAATCATCGAGACACATATTCTCATATTCTTGACCAATATAACTAGCTCCTAGTTCTTCAATCTTACAATGAATATAAGACCTAACGTCTTCAAATAACATCACCCATGGAGGAATCCTAGATAGGGCAGCTAACAAATCAATCTTTATTTCTTCGATCGGATGAATCTTGAACACTGGTTGAGGCTTCTCAACAATGTTTATCAGAACAAGTGTATCAAATCTTCTTGTCATTTCAACATACTACAATAATAAAAAAAATTCAATTGTGAACTAGATAGATAACTTTACACAATATACCGATTAGGGCTCTTGATAAATTGAATAGAAAAATAATCTCAAGTGAACAAATGAATGTAAAGGTAAAAGATAGATCACTTTCCTCTATTTATCATTGATTTATAACTGCTACATTCTTCAAATGGTAAAATAGTGCTTTCCCAATGATAGGAATAGTGTCATATCACCAGTTTAATGCATATCCATCGATAGGTATTCCAACAGTTATAACCAATATCAAATAGTAAAAGATATGTACCATAAAAATTCAATTTTTATCACCATCTAAACATAAAAAACTCCAAAATATTTATAAATACCAAAAGAATAGCATCTTACACCATAATGTGCATATAGATCTTATTTCTCTCAAATCTAGGGGATCAGTAAAGGATTTTTTCTTTAAGTGCTCCCCCTAAGAAAATAATGTTCTTAGTTTGAAGAATAATCTTCTATACCAAAGGATGGTGAATTTCCTTCGGACATGTTTTACCTCTTTCTTTTTACCTTCCTACTTCTCTCCTTTCCTCCAAATCTTCTTCATTTCTCAAAAAAATGCCTCAACATCAACAAATTTTTTTCCTTTTCTATCCTTTGACCAGTAGGATGACTAGTTTCTGAACTTACAGCCTTTTTCAAGATGACTGACCTTATAAATAATAAAGCATTCCATACTAGCTGACCTCCAATGTCCAAAATTTGCTCTTTGTTTTCTCATTATGAAATACATCACTTGATGACCATAATTTCCATATACAGAACATGTTACATCAAATTTTCTTTCCCTTCCATTAGCACTTACCAGTTTGATCAGAGACCTCAGAACATAAGCTTTAGTCCTGCAATTTTCAGCTTTATGTCCATAGTTTTTACATGTAAAATAGTATCCATCAAATCTACCACCATTAGATATATTGCTAGATCTACTGCTGGATTGGGATCTACAATCATATGCATTATGACCATACTTATGATAATTATAGAACTAACTATCAAATAAGTAGGATTTGTTCAAAGGTTTTCTCCTACATTCTTTTTGAGTGTCACCAAGATTTCCACAGTTATAGAAATTAGGTCTATTAGGTTTCTTATGTGCATTTCTTAGCTATTCCTTCTAGTCTTGTGGCTTCTCACATTCAAATTTGGATGTTTATCCAACTTCAAATGTTTCTTGAGTGGTGTAACAAATACTAGTTCTACCATTGTTTCTCCTTTGGTTATTCAATTGTTCAACAATATTTTGTAAGATTTCATTGTACTTTCTTAGTTTCTCATTGATTTATTTCTCAGATTACACATCATTCTTCAGCTTTGCATTCTCATCTCTAAGTCTTTCATTCTCACTTATGACCTATAGATTTTCTTCAGCAACATCATGTATCTAACTTCTGTATAAGGTAAATTCCTACCTAAGTCTATTAAGTTCTTCATCTTTATCCTTTAGGGCATCCTCATCAATCTTCCTTGCACTTTCAATTGTTCTCTTTCCTTCTAGATCTTCAAACATCCAGATAGATTGAATTTCAAGTTCTCTTTTCAGATTTGTCACTTCTTCTTTAAGACCTTTATTCTTTTCCATCAAATCTACAATTGCTTCTTTAGAATCTTCAGACATACTACTCTCAAATAGTTGTTCAATATAATCTTGACTCTCATTCAGCTATTTAGAAATTTTTCTCCTTATTACCAATGATTTATTCAATTTCTCATTCAACTCATGGATCACCTTGTGTGCACTCTCAAGTTCCATTTCATGCCTGTAACTCTCCATATTTTTAGATCTTTCCCTTAAGTTGTTAGAATTATCAAGAAGAGGACCAATTGTTAGAATTCTTAGGCACTGAGAGGGGGGGGGGGGGGGGGGGGTGAATCAATGCAAACAAATTTTAAACTAATTCAACCACTAATCTGATTAACCTTACTAATACCTTCCAAATAGTAAAGTATATAGCTAAAGTAAACAAATAAAAGATAGCAATATCAGATATCCACAAAATCATCACACATGACACAATAATTTTTGTCTGGAAACCCTTGGTTAGAGGGAAAAACCATGATGGTGATGAAATATAGTAGAGGCTAGATCTGAATAATGGATTATACCATACCTTGTAGATGAATTTACCTCTTGAAATGTGATCAAGTATGTTGATGCAATAGCTTTGAATCAACACAAAAACCCAAAAGGAAATCATGTAATGTAAAACCTCGTGTAGATGTTGAAATTTTCCACAATGTTTGATTGGGGAAGAGAGATAAGAAGAAAGCTTGATGAATGAATGTAGATATCCTTCATTGATGTCAAACTCCTCTTCTTATCCTCCAATGGGGACAATAAGTTAGATCTATGGAAGAAAACACCTTGATTGCATGATTAGAATGAAGACTTGAATTCTTAATGGCTCTTGATGGCTTCCTTGCACTTGAATTTTGAATTTCTTGAATTATTGATAATAGTATCTCGCTCTTGGATATCTTAAATACAAAATGAAAAAATAATGGATGCACAATAATGGATACTAATTGATGGATGAAAATGAGCAAATATGATGTCATTTTATATATATTTTGGGTCTCAAAAAAAATCTAGGTCGACCATAAATCTCAACCTTGGAGGAAAACCATGGCATCGGGCCCTGGGCCAAATCTAAGCCCAAAAATCTAGGTCCAAGTTGGCCAATTGTCTTGTACCCAAGGATAAGTGGACAGGTCGACTTGTCCTAGGAAAATCAGGCTTAAAATTGGTTGGGATGTCAAGGAAGGTGTAAAAGAAAGGAGGGAGAAAACATAGCTTTCCAAGATGTCAAGAAAAAATCCAATATATGAAAATAAATGCATAGGACTTAGGTGAGGAGATGGATTATGGGATTTGGATGGAAAATGGGAAATCATGCCTAGAAGTGAGATCCAAGCTCGAGTCAAAACAAGATTAAAGGAAGGGGAGAACCCATATTTAAATTAATTGTGCATTTAAGTGTGATATGAGGTCATACCATAGAAAACATACTAAAGTAGGCATAAAATGGTCCCAAATTGAGCACAAATTAATTGCTTACTTTTTAGGATGATACATTTAGGCCCCACTTTAGCGGGAGTATGAGACAAGCTCATGCTCATAGTAAAGGAAGATATAGAAGAAAGAAAGAATAATGAAATAAAGATGATCATGGGTGAATTGAAAAATAGATAAAATAACACTAATTTTAAGGACATAAGCCTCCAAACCTAGGATCTCAACTCCACATCCATGCACAAGGGCACAAAAAAAGGGAAAAGAAAAGGAAAAACAAAGACAAAAGCACAATACAAAAAGGGTTAGTATTAAAAATAAGACTACAAATCAACTAGTGAAATAAACCTCAATTAGAAACATCCCATCCACTAATATCATATATAGAAAGCTATTACAAGAGCACAAATGATCATAGATAAAAGGCTAGGGCATCACCAAAGATAATATCAACTCCATGATCTAACCCACTGGCATAGCCATGAGAGCATAGAGAGAGAAATACCATGAGTCTAACAAGATAGCAAGTTGTGTTATGCTAGGTGAATCATGGGAAGAGAAGAGAAAATGAGACAAGTAGAAAGGATAGAAATGTGTGTGATGCTAGTTCCACTTACCTCAAAGAGAGAGAAAAAGGATAATTGATGGTATAGAAAGTTGTGTTATGCTATTCAATTCTACCTTTAAAAAAGTATGCACAGTGGTGGCTTTGAAAATGTTTTGTGCACAGGGGCAGCTTGAAAATATTTTATGCATAAGGGCAGCTTAAAAAAAAATTGTGCACATGGGCGGCTTGAAAAATGTTTGGTGCATAGGGGCATCTTATGGATTAATCTTGTGGATCCATAAAATGAGATCACATGTATGAAAAGGTTGTTTCCCTAAGGATCAATTAAACAAAAAGTTGCATATAATTTATAAGGGAGGTCATATGTATGCCCCTCTCCTTATGATGGAAACTTAGGTGACATCATAAGGAAAGAGAAACAAGGATACCTACTTTTAACAACAAGAAGATATCCTTAAAGAAATAATGTATGTCACAAACTTAGCTAAGAGTGTTGACTCTTGTGAGATAAGAAAATAGATAATTGTGAAAGGATATTTCGCTTGTGGAAAGAGACCCTTGAAAGGAAGGGATATTGGATAAAATAAATCTACCTTCAAGCGGAGTTCTTGAACAAATATAACATCTTCAAGAAAGAGAGGGGAAGAGAACAAGAGTGCACCCATTTAGCCCCCTATTGCTAGTTGAAAAATATATTCTTAATGAAGGATGACATACTTTGAAACACAAAGTAAGGGAATTTTCCTATGATGAACATAGTTTTACAAATAAAGAAGAGGTTGTGATCAAAGATGCACACATCTTGTATAAGAGAGAATCCTAAATCAAAGAAAATCATTATTTATAATAAAAGAATGCTATAGGATAAACAAATGCCACTATATTGAGGAAAGTAGATCCTTAGATAAAAAGTCATGAAGCCTTTGTTAGATAACTGAGATGGGGGGTGAATCAGTTAAGTCTAGTTATCCTACAGTCCCAAATACTCCCAAATGTATAAAAAAAATATTTCAATTAATCTAAACAACTCATTAAAACTTTTTATGTGCCTTTCTATTCATTAACCGAATACCAGTAAAATTAACTAGTGTATATACCGATCAAACCAGTATTTGTAATGTGTAAAGTAAAATAACAAATCATCACATCCATACACATATAACACTTGATTTTTAATGTGGAAACCCTGTTAGGGGAAAAAACACCTGGGACCGGTACCCAAAATAATTTCACTCTTCTAAAGTGAGCTCGATTAAGAGCCAACCCTGTTAAAGGTTACAAAAAACACTGTAAGATGTGACCTTGTTAGAGGATTTATCACTAATAGTTATCTGTGACCAAACATTCACTATGGGGTCAACAAGAAAATAATCAACATTCATTGAATGTCATAATGAAATAAATAAAGACTATTAATTCCCACTTAGTTAAGAGATTTATTTGTAGCAATGGTTAGAATGCATCAGTGAATGATTTGATTAAAATACAACTTCCTTTGCATATTTTCAGATCTATGCTAAGCTCATAATACCTCTATCCATCATAATCAATTTAATTTCCTGTATCCTCCAACTCTATTCTCCTCCATTAATTCATTTCTATGATGCTCAGTGTTGTCTGCAGAATTGATCGGTTCTCACTTTAACTTGTCTGACTAGCTTCGCATGAATGCAATCTTCATCTCACACACATTCTTATCATTATGAATCTCTTGTCTCCTTTTATAGACATGATAAACCATTTTCTTCTCATCCATATATTTTTCCTCTCAATCTCCTTCATTGATCTTTCTGCTTCAACCTTTCTCAAAACTTGTGCCTCAAACATGTTTCATTCTTCATCATCTGATCATCCATGAATTTTTCAGCCATACATCTTCATAACAAACTTTATCTTTAACCTCAGAATCATCCATATTTGTCTATCTCATCATCTTTAGTCGGAAATCAAAAATTCCATTTTATTCCTTTCACTCAGTCAATACTGTGATGTGTCGGTGACTTCTAACTTAGTTAATACTATACTCGGTATACACTATACTTTCTTAGTGTACACTATTTCAACAAGGTGTATACTAAGTTCTTCATTTACCAACCACATAAACTTGTTCATTCTTGATCTTTAATTATTAACAGGATTATGTAATATAATCAAATCACTAACATAATGTCATAGAGTCATCAATAAGTTACCCATTGAATACCGTACTCATATATTGCTCATACATCTCATCTTTATGTTAATATCTCATTCCTTCACCATTATTTCCTTCTTTAGATGTTTGTAACTATCATGATAAGTAAAGTCAACTAGTTTACATCAATGACAATATAATAATTGATTTAATGTGTCACATATACAATTTTAGTATAAAAATATCCTCCTTTTCAAGTATCTAATTAGTTGTAGTTTTTCAATCTCCTATTTTGGCATTGATTGAAAGACAATATGAAATATAGAATACCAAACATCTATCGACAATTTTGTATGTATATGATGTGACTCAATAATGCATTTAATATGTTTAATCACTACACAACATCAATATCTCTCCCTAATTTTGGTTAGCTTCATTTCTAACTGATATCTCATGTATCTCTCCAATGTTTCTTGATCATCTCTCTCCTTGCATGTAATCTCTCTCCCTTTGATAGCAATGCCAAAAAGAAATCAGCTCTTCAGTATCCAAATGAGTATCTCTATTGTTTAGTTCATATTCTCATACCTTGCATGTATAGATATGCAATTTCAGCTTGTCTTCCATCTTCACAACCTTAGGAATTCCAAAGTGTGAACATCATGCATCAACATCATTATATCTTCTGATAAAGTACAAGTTGAAACAAACTCATATCACCTTAAAGATTGTTAGACATGGGATGTACCCCTAGTCTACTTATCAAGTATTCAAATGTGTCCTTTGGTAAGGTTTTTATGAATATATCAGCAAGTTGCTCTTGTAACTTCACATATTCTAATTTGACTTTCTTTTCTTGAACTTGCTCCCTCAAATAGTGATACAAAATAGATATGTACTTTGTCTTTGCATGCATCACTAGATTCTTAGAAATATTAATAGCACTTATGTTATCACAGTAAATTATCACTGGATCAGTGATCTCCTCATTCATACCTTCAAATAATTGCTTTATCCATGCAAAATTTGAACAATTAGTAGTAGCAGCAACATATTCTACTTTTGCGGTGGACTGAAAAATGCATCCTTGTTTCTTACTTATCCTTGAGTTACCAATCTTTCTCCTAAAAAGAATGCTCCACCAGTAGTTTTTTTTCTATCATTAACATTTCCAGCCCAATCAGCATCAGTGTAAAATTTTAGTTCAAAATTGCCTTCTTTCTTATACCATAATCCATAATTTGTAGTATTCTTCAAGTATCTCAAAATTCTTTTCACATCAGTCATGTGTGATTCTTTAAAATTAGCAGAGAATCTAGCTACAATTCAAACCACATGTGAAATATCTGGTCTACTATGCACAACATACATCATCTTTCCAATCATTGATCTATATAAGGTTTGATTTACCTCAGTTTATTTTTCATCCTTTGTTAGCTTGCATCTAGTTACCATAGGTGTACCAACTGGTTTTGAATCTTCCATACCAAATGTCTTCAAGACTTCTTTCATGTATTTAGATTGTGTGATGTATATGCCTTCCTTTTGTTGTAGTATTTGCAATCCAAGAAAAATTTTGATCTCACCAAACATCAACATTTCAAACTCTTTCCTCATTTCATCAGCAAAAGACTTGCATAAGTTATCATTTCCTCCAAATATTATATCATCAACAAATATTTCAGCAATAAGAATCTTATCATCGATTTCACATTTCAAATACAAATTGTTGTTTTCACTTGTTCTAACAAATCCAATTCTTATGAGATAAGAATGTAGTCTTTCATTCCATGCTCTCGGTGCTTGTTTCAGTCCATATAATGCTTTGTGCAGCTTTCATGCCATATTCCTCTTATTAGGATCAACAAAACCTTTAGGTTGTTCAATATATACCTCTTCCTCAAGTATACAATTTAAAAATGAAGATTTCACATCCATTTAATATACCTTAAATCCTTTGTAAGAATAATATGCAAGCAGTATTCTTACTCCTTCAAGTGTAGAAACAGGTGCAAAATTTTCTCCATAATCAAATCCTTCTTCTTGTGCATAACCTTTGCAAACTAGTATTACTTTTTTCCTTGTTACATCTCCATTCTCATTCAATTTTTTTCTGAATATCAATTTAGTTCCAATCACATTTTTTTTTTTCTTTTGGTCTCAGTACCAATGTCCATGTCTTTTTTTTTCTATATTTGCACAATTTCTTCATTCATTGCCTTGATCCATTCATCATTTCCCAATGCATCTCTAATAGTTTTAGACTCAAATTCACAAACTAAACATGTGTTATTCCTTAACTTACTTTGAGTCATCATTCCTTCTCTTTTGTCTCTAATTATCTGATCTTGTGGATGGTGTCTTCTCACATACTTTGCAAGTACAGGTTTAGATCTCAGTTCTTCATTGTGTTCACCATTTGGTGCATGATCATCATTCTCATCAATAACTATTTTCTAATGCTTGATCTATATAGACTGTTGCTTAGTAGCATTATTATGTTGCTCGGTAACACCAGACTATTTCTTGGGTAGAGTTTCAGGTTCTTCAATATAAACAAATCTACCATAGTCTTCTAGTTCCTTTTTTCTTTCTTCATCATTCTTTTCTCCAAACTCATCAACTCTCACATTTTCACTTTCAATCATTTTATTAGTAGCCTTGTTCAAACATTTATAAGCCTTTCTTTTAGTAGAATAGACTACAAATATCCCTTCATCACCTTTTGAATCAAATTTTCCATTTCTATCATCTTTCAGAATGTAATATCTACTTCCAAATATTTTGAAATAACTCACATTAGGTGTGTAACCATACCATAACTCATAAGGTGTCTTGTTTGATTATTTCTTCAGTTGAACTTAGTTTAGTGTATAAAAAATAGTACTAACACCTTGTCTCCAGTGCATTTGTGCAACATCTTTTTCAATCTTCAGTGTTCTAGCATAATCAACAATTGATCTATTCCTCCTTTTAGCAATCCCATTCTACTGGGGTGTTCTCAGTGCAAATACCTATCTCTTTATTCCATGATCATTACAAAAATTAGTAAAATCATTAGAAATAAATTCACCACCTCTATCTAACCTTAAGCATTTCATTTCCTTACCACTTTCTCTTTCCACTTTTTCTTTGTACCATTTAAACATTTTGAAAGCTTTTGATTTTTCTTTTAAGAACATGACAGTCATCATCCTAGAGAAATCATCAACAAATAAGGTAAAATATTTGTATCCATAATAACTCTGAGTTCTCATTAGACCACACAAGTCAGTATGAACTAACTCCAAAATAGCATTAGATGAGTAATGTTTTCTCTTGAAACTAGACTTTGACATCTTGCCCATTTGACATTGTTTGCACATTACATGGTTAGGTTTAGATATGCTTAGTAAACCTCTAACTTTCCTTTTCTTATTGATTTTAACCATGTTGTCAAAGTTCACATGATGACATAACCTCTTGTTCCATAACCAGATATCTTCATTTTTAGCCAACAAACAAGAAGTTTCAGTATTGTCCAGATAGAATAAGTTACCTTTTGACTATTCACCAGTACCAATCAATTTTCTAGCCTCATCATAGACTTTCACCTTTCTATTCTCAAATGCAACTCGGTGACCAGTGTTATTCAGTTGTGCTACACTCAATAGATTATAGGTAAGTCATTTTCATCCAATATGCATTTTCACTTTTGATCTTATTATTTAGCAATATAGAACCATTACCTTTCACTAGACAAGGTGTATCATTTCCCATTTTCACAGATCCTCCATTATAATGTTCAAGATATTCAATTTTTTCTTCATCACTAGTCATATGATGTGTGCATCCACTATCAATAATCAAAGTATCATTCTTGCTAACTTTAGAAATAAGTTCTTTTTCAACATACCTTTCTTTTGCTTTGGAATCTTCCTTCAATGCAACAAATACCACTTATATGTCTTCATCAGTTTTGGTCTTGGTGTCATCATCTTCATCTTCAACTAGGTATCATGCCTTCTTTCCTTTATCTTTTTAGTCTAGGTTGTCTTTTTTGTTGTACTATCAGTTGCCTTTGTGATCTTGGTAATTTCTTCCATCATTCTTCCTTTCATTTGATATTTCACTTGTTTTCTCATCATCTTTCCTGTTAGGACATCTTGCAGCAATATGACCAATCTCTTTACATTTAAAACATACGAAGGGTAGTTTACCTCTATATCTTCCTTTTCCTTTTTGTAGTCTTCTATCCATTAGTGCTTCAAGTTCATCAAGTTCATGTTCTTCTACTTCATTTTCACTTTCATTTCTTATCTTATGTCTACTGCTTGATCTTCCAATTTTTAGAGATGATATAAATTCATATTCTACCTTAGGTAACATATTTTTTTCATATTTATTAAGCTCAAATGCAATCAATCTTCCAATCAGACTATCGAGAGAGATATTATTACCAAGAGCTGCTCTCATTTCATGTATTACTGAGACTCTAATAGCATAGGCAGGTAACAATTTTCAAAGAATTTTACTTACCACAATGTCTTCATCAATAGTTCCACCTACTCCTTAGAAAGGATTCACCACTTCCTTAATTCGGTTGTTGTACTGAGTGATGTTTTTACCTTTTTTCATCTTCATATCATCAAATTTACCTCTTAGACTTTCAGCTTTTTTCGTGAGCACATTCACATCTCCTCCATGAACTAGTGTAATCTTTTCCCACATCTATTTTTTAGTTGTAAATGTCTTAATGTCTTCAATTTTAGCATCCGATAAAGAAGAAGAAATATCAATCATCAATACATTATGTTCTTGTCTTTATTTCATCTGCATGACATTCAAAGGACCAGTGGGGTTTATGAATTTATTTTTCAATTAGAACATTGCAGAATCTCCAATCCCTCATAGATATAGCTTCATCCTACTTTTCTATGTTGAGAAATTGTCTTTGTTAAGCTTTGGCACCTCTCTCTTATACATCTTGTGATCTTTAACTTAAGTCCTTCAAAATTCTTCCTTCAAGTAATCTCACTCTAATACCAATTGTTATATAACTAAGAGGGGGGTGAATTAGTTAAGTCTAGTTTTCCTACAGTCCAAAATACTCCTAGATGTATCAAACAAATCTTTCAATTAATCTAAACAACTCGGTAAAACTTTTTCTATACCTTTATGTTTATTAACCAAATACCAGTAAAATTAACTAGTGTATATACCAATCAAACCAGTATTTGTAATGTGTAAAGTAAAATAACAAATCATCACATCCATACACATATAACACTTGATTTTTAATGTGGAAACCTTGTTAGGGTAAAAACCACCTGGGACCGATACCCGAAATAATTTCACTCTTCTGAAGTGAGCTCGATTAAGAGTCAACCCTGTTAAAGGTTACAAAACACACTATAAAGTGTAACCTTATTAGAGGATTTATCACTAAAAGTTCTCTATGACTAAACATTCACTATGGGGTCAACAAGAAAATAATCAACATTCATTGAATATCATAATGAAATAAATAAAGACTATGAAGTCCCACTCGGTTAAGAGATTTATCTGTAGCAATGGTTAGAATGCAATGGTAAATGATCTTATTCAAATACAACTTCCTTTGTATATTTTCAGATCTATGCTAGGTCATAATACCTCTGGCCATCATAATCACTTCAATTTCCTATATCCTCCAACTCTATGACTATTGACATAATGTCATAGACTTATCAATAAGTTACCCAATGAATACTGTACTCATATATTTCTCATACATTTCATCTTTATGTTAATATCTCATTCCTTCACCATTATTTCCTTCTTCAGATATTTGTAACTATCATGATAAGTACAGTCAAAACTAGTTGACATCAATGACAATATAATAACTGATTTAATGTGTCACATATACCTTTGTAGTATAATAATCTCTTCATTTTCAATAATCCAATTAGTTGTAGTTTTTCAACCTTTCCCCCCAAGTGTAAAGGAAATATAAAATATGCAATGCATACCTAATGATAGGAACTTCCTAATAAATATACATTTCCAAGAAAAATAAGTTGCAAACCAAAGAAAAATCTTAATATAAAACAAGTATACTTATGCTAGAAGAGACACCACATCATAAAGTAAGAAAACCAACAAGGAGAGAGGTGTAAGAGAGGAATGATTATTTATGAGAGTCACTCCCTTTGAGGCATGAAAAATATTGTTAAGTAAATATTTTAGTATCTTGCATGAAACAGAGTATCTCATACCAAAAAGGATGTACCATCATGAAATGATACCAATCCATGGGAGGATAAAGAAGGATGTCGCATTATGTCTACTTAATGTTGAACCCAATTATACAAGATATGCACTTCCAAGTAAGGAAGAAATTATAAGGAGGATGTCAATCTCATTAAGGAGAAAGGTCCTAAATAACAACTCCATACATTGGAGGAAATCAAAAGTAAAAAAGAAAATAACAACAAAGAGATAATTAATCCTTTGGAGGAAAAATAAAATGAAAAGATAAAGAAACCTTTCCCCCTAGCCAAGAGAGAAAGGGATATTTCCTATTATGATTCCCTTAGGGAACATTACACATAAATATTTTTATAATGGAAATAAACATAATAGGAAAAGTATATGCTAAGGTATTTCTTTAATATGGAGACAATGCATAATATTTGGTGTTAAAAGAAGAAGACATCTATCAGCCAAATATTGAACAAATTATCTAAACTCAACATAATCACAAAGAGAATGTTTATTAGAATAATGAAAGGAGCATGAAAATTCACCATTGATATGATTTTTTAGTTGTTCACAGTATCTATAAGGGAATCATATCCTAAAATTGTATTTGATATTCAAATAGATTCTTTTGGCCAAAGATAAATGGTCCCTAAAAGGTGATGGGTCATGAGAAGGTTTTGGTTGAGAAATGTTAGCTTGAGATACAAATAATTCATTAGGCGGATCAAGAGAAGTCTTAATTCCAAATCCTAAGTCATTATGTTCTTGTTGGTTATCTTTTTTGGTTGAAGGAAAAAAGGATTCCTTATGAGTGTGTGTGGTATTAGGAGGGATAGAGGTAGGAATTTTATCTTTGGAGAGGTCATCATTCTTATCATCCTTAGGTTGGGAGGAAGAAGAAGGATTATATCCTATTCTCAAAGAGAAATCATCTAAGAATTGTCTAACATCTAGATTATGAATAATGTCTTAATAAATATAGAATTTTCTAGGGTCATCGAAGGAAGTAGTTGCTTTGAGACTATCCACTAGAGTAGGTTAAGATGGAGAGGATCTAGATATCACTACATTAGTATCACTAGGAGATAGATCACTATCATTAATATTAGTGGTAAATATAGGAACATGACTAGGAGGACCCACTAAGGCCCTTATACTATCTATATAGGTCATGCATCTAGTTAAGATTTAGAGAGAGAAAAACTACATACTATATTGATGAAGCTCTTGAAAAGGGCCTCATAAGGAATGGAAATGTTTTCTAATATCATAATATTGTATGAAAGGATATCATGAAGGAATAAAATGAAATACAAGAAACCATGATTCACTCCATGCATTTGATAAAAATAAGTAAGAAGGAAAGTAATGACATAGGTGATTGCACACCAAGGTAAACAAAAAACTAGATCTAAAATTGGAAATGTGATAAAGGTAATCTAACATCCAAATTAGAACGAGAATTTAAAGAGTTGGTATCACCTATATATAGATGCATATAATGTAATAAAGATAATATAACACATACAAGGAGATCTAGACACCAAATTAGAATGGAAATTCCATGTGTTAGGTTCACTAAAATAGGTGAACCTATAAGAACATAAAGAGAATCTAACACCAAAATTGGGATGTAAATTTAATACATCATGTTCACCAAAATTTATAATAGGAAATGGGAAGGAATGCAATATGGAAGCTACTACAACCTAAATCCTACATACATTGCAATATAAAACCCTCACAAAGTAATTTTATTAGCACAATTGAAAGGAGGATGGGTTCTAATGCAAGATCTATGTGTAATAGAGTTTGTATATTCCTTAATAGAGATTTGATAAAGTAGATATGATATGATAAATTAAGTGCAAGGAAAAAGGGGTAAGAAAAAATGTACCTAAAAATGAGATAAAGGAAATGGTACTTTGAAGGTGGATCTGAATGTCATTGGAATGTCAAAATATCCTATCTATAGATCTAGGAACCAAAAAGTGCCAAGACAAGTCGACAAGTCCACTTGTTCCCAATAGCTCCAATTTGGATGAAATTTTTCAAGAACCTAAGACTGTTCTTGTACCTTCCAAATCCAAATTTGTAACACTTCCACCTAGTCCAATACACAAGAAAGAAGGGGAAGAAGGTTGAAGGGAGGGTTTTGCCTCAATCAAACCCTTGTATAGTAATTAACTTTTAAATGAAATAGAAAGTGTGTTGTCATGTAGCTAAGGCTAGATCTAAACAATGGAGTATACCATACCTTGACATAGATGAATTTACCTCTTGAAATGTGAATAAGTATGTTGATGCAATAGCTTTCACCCAACACAAAAACCCAAAAGGAAATCATGTAAGAAAAAACCTCATGTAGTCTATGTTGAAATTCACCACAATGTTTGATTGGGGAAGAGAAAGAAGAAGAAATCTTGATGAATGGATGTAGATCTCCTTCCTTGATGTCAAACTCCTTTACTTGGTCTCCAATGCGGAAAAGAAGTTAGATCTAGGAAATAAAACACCTTGATTTCATAATTATAATGAATACTTGATTTCTTAATGTCTCTCAATGGCTTCCTTGCACTTGAATTCTTAATTGTTTGAATGCTTGACAATGGTACCTTACTCTTTGATATATTAAATGCACAATTAACAAAAAATGGATGCACAATAATGGATACTAATGGATGGATGAAAATGAGAGGATATGATGCCCTTTTATACATATTTTGGGGCTCAAAACAAATCCAGGCTGACCATAAATCTCAACCTTGGAGGAAAACCCTAGCATTGGGCCTTGGGAAAAATATAAGCCCAAAAACCAAGGTACAAGTTGACAAGTCAACTTGTACCCAGGGACAAGTTGATAAGTTGACTTGTACCCAACGACAAGTCAATAGGTTGACTTGTCCCAGACAAATTAGACTTAAAATTGGTCAGGATGTTAGGGAAGCTATAAAATAAAGTAGGGAGAAAACATAGGATGTCATGATATCGGGACAAACTCCAAAATCTAAAAATAAATGCATAGGACCTAGGTGAGGAGATGAATTATAGGATTGGATGGAAAATGTGAAATAATGCCTAGAAGTGAGATCCAATCTCAAGTTAAAACAAGATTAAAGGAAACATGATGTTCTAAGTTAGATAAAGTGAAATAATGCATTTAAGTGTAATATGATGTCCTACCTTAGGAAACATACTAAAGTAGGCACAAAATGGTCCCAAATTGAGTACAAATTAAGTGCTTACTTTTTAGAATGATACACCCATGAAAGATAATATTCACTCCATTCTTTGTATCTACGTACTTGACTTATTCATTGACTTTCTGTATGACCAACCTTATCCTTTTGTTCATTTCTCATATTACAATCAATTGGCTTATGACCAAAATTCCTTCAAATGTGACAAACACCATTAAAATATAAGGACCACTGAGAGTTTGGTTAACTTATCAGAGGCCTTCTTGTAAAATTATTCCAATTCTTGATCTTTCTAGTTGTCTAACATCACCTTAGCTTCAACTACCTTTTCTTTCCCTTTATTTTTTAGGTTTGAACATTCACTTGTAACCCTAAACCTTCTTTATCTTTGTGACTCTTTTGAAGGGATAATAAATTATCCAAAATAGTACTTCTCTCACTCACTTTTGCTTCAAATATTAACTTCTTTGATTCCTAGTCAACCTTCTCATTTTCTTTTGATTTCATCTTGATGATATTCTTGAGATTCTCTTCAAACTTCTTCCATTCCTCTATTCCCTTAGCTTATCGGTACAAGAATTTGTTTCCTTCAAGCTTTCTTTCAACTCCTCTTTTTCTAATTCATTACTCTCAATATTACTCTTCATGATCTAACAATCCTCATCATCATGATATCCTCTTACCATTTTTTCAAACAACCAAGATCCCCTAAAGAGGTTAATCTCTATATGAAAGGGACCAAGCTCTAATACCAATTGTTGAACTAGTCAAATAACTAAGAGGGGGGTAAATTAGTTATTCATAAAAAATTCTAATTTTTTTTATTGAATTAGTAAACAAAAACTAGGTAATCAAATGTCCATCAATAATTTTACTAACTCCTACTTTACCGATAAGTGAATTAAACCAAACAGAAACTTAAGAATACAAAACACCAACACACTGAACACCATAATTTACATGGAAACCCAAACTAGGAAAAACCACGAAGAAGCTAATTCTCATGAAATGAACACTGGTTAAGGTGATTTTTATAAGGGCTCATTATTGGTTTTCTTACTATGGGTTGGCTCACTATTGGTTGGGATAACTACCCTGAAATATGAATTATGACTAACTGCCAATACAAAATATGTTTACTGATAAAATGTGAACTAGTAGAATTACATCTAACTATGCATGAAACAGTTCCAATTGATAGCTTATATATTACTGACAACAAATGTCTAATACAAATCCTCTGCTATCATACATTAGAATTTTGCAACATATAATATAAGGCCTTCTTATATACCACTTGACTTCTTTCACACCACTACCTAATATGCCAAAACAAACTTACACTATATCACTTTCAGTTCTCTATCTCCAGCTTGCACATATACTTGCACATATGTTTACTCACTCTCACTCTTCTTATATATCTAAGATACAAAAAGGTTTTCTTTATTTATACAAGTATATGATCATACACATGTCATCCACACCAAAAGAGTGTGTCGACCATAATACAAAAAGATATTACAATTATATTTAATGTACTACCATCAATCCTAAATTGAGGTCATACATAAGATGTATTTACAACACGTTACCACATGACCTAAATTTAGGTCACACTTAATATGTATATAATGCATATTACATTCACCAAAATATAGCAAAATTCTTGAACCATCAGAATGCCACAACTAAGACCATGTCTTGAATAATAGAATATCTAAACCCACTGATAGATAAAACTAGATAGAAATTGTCCATAATATAATGTTCCTTTTATACCAAAACCATATAATGAATTATAAGAAAGTGCAGATATTAGAAACACCTTGAACAACATTGTAAGCATAATAGTCAATAGGTACCAATAGAAAACACCATGCAACTCCAAACACTGAAAGTATACAAGTATACCAAAAGATGTATTCCATATGTATAATCAAGTACACTTGTCTCCAAGCACCAAAACTATATGTAATAAACTTATTTTGTATATAACCAAAACCATTCATACTATACCGACAACATACCAATAACCACAACTATCAAACTGATACTACGAACAATTAATTGATACTGCCAAGTAGTTGATATGAAGGTTTTGACATCAATGACAACAATGCCATCAATATCTCAATATGTCTAACACTAAGTTTAGCTTAAGTGAAACTAAAGTAAAAGGTGACTTAATTTATAAATCAATATGATTTAATTAAGTAAATGACCTTATTACTCCAACATAAATTACTAACCTTATTAGATAATTAATAAATTCTAAATTTAACATTTTAAAATAAAATCAATTAAAAATTAGAAACATTACTAAATAGTTTACAAATTTATATTTAGATTAAAAATAAAGAAAAATATTATTTTGATAACAATTTGTTACTTATAAATGTTATCTGTAGTAAAAATAGAGCATTTCTTCTCTTTAATATCTAAAATTATTCTTATTGAGAGATCATTATAAAATATAGATTATAAAATAAACTAAATGTTTGAAGAAATAAGATAAGAGAAAAAGAAAGAGAAACCCTAATCCAATTTATGTATATTAAAAGAGAGAGTTGAGAAAGATTCATAAATTTATAAAATAAATTCATAGAGAATATGAGATTATTTTGTAGCTCTATTGAATTATTTCAAGAAAGAGTAGATAGCTTTCATTGAAGAAAGAAAAAGAGAGATAATTCCTTTAATGAAATGTATTTATTTATTTTTCTAAAAGAATAATGGCAGCCTTACTCATATGCAATTAGAAGAATCCTTCTTTGTTGCACCTTAAATCCATCCTTTAGCCAAATCTTCTACCTTCTATTGGAATAAGCCTCAAATCTTAAACCTACAATATTCATGAATCATCACACCCATGAGAGAGAGAAACAGAGGCCACAAGAATATCATACGATGTCCCTTTTCACAATGAATACTGTATTATATAGGGTTTTCTAATTCATTGGTTTAGACAAGACCATGACAAAGTGTCTCAATTATAAATCATTAGAAAACTCGTGAGATAAAACTTTATCAATGCAACTAAGATTTCTAAAAGATTCTTAAGTAAATAAGGTAAGATAGAGATAACTAAGACTTTTAGAAGATCCTTTCTATTTTAAGTAAATGTATCATGTGACAACTACTTCCTTGTTTGAAGGATACTCTTTTCAAAGTTGAATGTTTCCAAGGTAAAATCGGCACCAGTCTTCCAAGGAACTTTTTAAGCCTCTAGATGCATCTAACTCACTTTTTAAACCTTAAAATATGAGCTCCACTCATATATTATCCTTATAAGGGTTCAATTTTACATAAATAAATTTTTTTTAAATATTGTATAGCCTCAAAATCCCCATAATAAGCCCAAATTCAAAAATTGACATAATATGACATCAACTATATTCCATGTAAATGGACAGCTCAAATTTTACATTAAAATCAAATAATTTATTATAATATTCTTATTATATATCTTAGTTTATCTTTTTTATTTAATTTTTTTTAATATAATTACCACTATATACTTTAAGATATAGGGAACATATTTAACTTTCAATAAGGAAATACTTTAACATTTCACACACTATTTAAATTATAGTTAATATTATAACTAAATGTAATGGCTTATGTATAGTATAAAAATAGGGTTGTGACAAAATATCTCTTTCACATTATGATTCATTAATGTCACAACAATATTTGACAATGTACTTGTTAGTTTGTTGCAACTTCATTTTACATGAGTGAATTTGAAATCCTCAAAGGTGGAAAGAGTGCATTTTATCTTCTTAATAAATTGATTCAAATTCTATGCACACTTTCACCTTAAAACATAAAATTAACTACTATGAATGAGTCTCCTAAGTGCAAATGAGAGACATTAAAAAAAATTTCCATTAAAATTGCATTCAAGGCTGCTTGGAGCTTTGCCTCATTATTTGCTCCATCCAATAGGTACTTTTCTCTAATCACCAAAATATTCCCCTGCCAATCCCTTTTTGCCAACCCATCCCTATATGGGCCTAGGTGTTGGACAAAACTAGATACTGAGAGGGGGGTCAATCAACATCTACTTAAGAAATCATAAATATTGGTTAAAACCTCAACTTGATTTTGTAATTCATTCAATTTATTATGTAGGAAAGAAAGAAATCAAAAAGTTAAATTATACACACAAAAACACTAGAATTTTTGAATGGAAAACCCAAAATGGGTAAAATCACGATGAGAGATATGTTTTAATATATGTATATATTTCTGATTACAAAGTGTTAAGTTCACTATTGTAGAGCTTACTGCTCAAGACTTGTAACTAAGGTTCATTACCTATAGAGGAAGATACAAAAATGTTTGCAATTTAAGAATCACTTCTCCAAACCAAGAAGTACAATATAATCTATTTACAAAAATAAATTAAACTAATAAAATATCATCTACTATGTTGGAATATAGTTCACAGTAAATAGTTATATGAATTTGTCTTCATTTTTTGCCTACCCACATCCAGACCATAGAATAATTGTCCAGTACTTTTTTGTTTAATTTCTCCTTTATAGCATCATACCTTACATACTTCTCCAAAGTTTCATCAGATTGTTCATATATACCATTCAGGTCATGCAATAGGTCATCCTAACAAAGGCTATAAAATGGAGATGCAAAGTCAGCCAAAAACCTTAACCAAAAAATATAAGTAGAGGGAAAAGAAAATGTGTGGATATCTACACCAAGTTGGAACACCTTTGAGGAGCATTCAAAAACCTTCTTTGAAAATCACACATTATCACATGTAGAAATTAGCTCTGAACCAAAATAAAATCAGCACCAAAGAGACACCAAATCCTTAAACAAACCTTCCAGACCATAGAATTATCTCTAGACCTAAAATAGGTCACTAGTGCACTAATAATGAGTCAAAATAGTTATCATGTTTATTCTTTCATAATTCCAAATTGAGTAATATTAGGAAGGTCATCTACACCATAAAATACATTTATCTCTTTTCAAATCTTCTTCATCAATCATATCCTTAGTCTTTAAAATTTTTAGTAGTGAGACATTAGTACCACCCAAAAGATGGTCACCATCACAAATCATAATGCTGATCCCCAACTCTTAAAACTAGGAGAAAATCTAAGTCAACATCAACTTTCTAAACCAAATTAAGAATCACTAGACAAATGGTAAATCCATTCTAAATATTCTCAAAATATCTCTATATATATTCTATCAAGCTAAAATTGGTTGCAAACTAGAATTGTGTCAAACTAACCAGATAACCGAACAAGGAAATCAACAACATCATCACCAAATACAAAAAGAGATTCCATTACCACCATAGAAATGACCAAAATACAATTGAAATGTTGTACACTAGTTGAGTATCATCCAAATCAAGGGAATGATGAATATATTCCAAACTAGGGGAATTGCAAGTGTAATATATATTCTGAATTATATGCATAGAAGAGACTTCCACCATGATTCCTACTATACTTTAATCTACCAACAAGTTTGTCACCAACACTTCAACCTTCCAACAAGTCTACCACCAACACTTCATCCTTCCAATAAGTTTGATATCAATGACAACCAACATGTCATATTTGAAACACTCTCTCCCTTTGTCACTAATGGAGACACTTGTGAACTTAAGCAAAAATCTCTACCCCTTTGCCATCAATGATAAAGGGTAGCTGAAAAATGTGTTATTAAAATAAAAAATGATCCCCCTTATTGTGATATCTCCTTTAAAGATATTTATCAAAGAAAGGAATAAACATCAACTAACTGAATTCTTAGTCCAAATATTTTTTAAGTCACTCTTTAAACAAAATAGAGTACTCTCCCAAAAAAATACATAGAAGAAAGACTGTACTATGCCATTCACACTGAAGAAACCAATCTTCTTTATATATTGTATTTTGTGTATTCTGCACAAATTGTTTTGCATCAGAAAACATCTTAATAAAAATAGGCTACCAAATCTCCAAGATGTCTTTCAAATCACAAAATAATTTTCTATACATATCCTTCTGATCATACCAAATAGTTAGAGTGGAGTGAAAATCACATATTGTTTCCTTACATCTCCACTTTTATCATTGTAAATATAAAAATACTAAGAAATATGTACTTTTTGAGACTTAAAGGAATCTATATTTTCTTTTAGCTTCTTTATGTAATTTGGCCACATCAAAAAATATTTTTATAATTCAAAAACATCATCAATGACCTTTTTGATATTCCTAACTACATGATAAACCTTTTGTTGTGGTAGTATGCATTTTCTTTGTGAACAAATCTATTGGGAACCATCAAAAGATCACCAATAGGGTTTTTTGTTGAGGGTATGAACATGTGTAATTTGATGACAGGTCTATCCTTGTCCAAGATACTAACCAACTTTGAATTTTCCAATAATTTTTCATAATAAATACCTTCTTTATCATAAAAATGAGCCACACAAATTTTCTCTAAATCACTTCTTTGACAACTAGGGTTTCATTAAAATATTATGTACAACAAGTGTAGTGAATCAACACTATCTTCTTGGACCACTAAACATCTTTAGAAACATCAACTAGGGGTCATTAAATTTTCTTTAAATTTTCCCCCTTAGATAATGCATTCTTGTTATGATCTTCTACAAATAAGGGTCACCATCTGGAGTAGGTGCAGAACCATCTTCAACCATTTCCTCCATAGTTTTATCTTCTAACTTGTTTACACAAAACTGCTTCATCTTATTATTATTTTCATTGGCATCAATTTTCCTTCTATAGCCATTTGCATTCAAGGTTCCTCTTTTACAATATTTTGCAATATAACCCATCATATTACAATTATAGCATGATGGACCTTACATATATCTACTTATGCCCATGTTTCCTTTAAATCTTGTGTTTTTCATGCACTCAATATCTCTATGCTCATATCCTTTGCAAGAAAAAAAATATAAACCTTGAATGATTGAATATTATTTCATATCTTACTTATACATTCAACAACTCTATGGAAAAAATTATTGTGTCCATAGCATCTTCCATCAATGAATTAATCTTTGGTTTCACTTATATATTTGTTAGTCTTGTGACCTAGTTTTATTGGAAATAGAAGCAAGAAACTAAGATGGGAGGGGTGAATCAGTTGCTTCTAGAACACAAAACTCAAAACCACTTAAAACCCTTAAATAAGTAAACCCTTATTCACTTATGATTTTTTATTGATATGCATAGAATAAAACATGTAAAACTTAAATCAGTAAGCAAAAAAAACCACATAACACAAATATTTTTTTCATGGAAACCAAAATAGGATGAAAAAACTGGTGGGGTTGATACCCACAATAAGTCTAATACGTTGGCATAATTAAAGCTTATTACAATAAGGAGAATGCATAAGTATTCATGCAAATTTCCTAGATCACACTAATCAATAACCTTGGGTACCTACCCAACGAAGTCTTATTGACTTACAAACACCAAACATACTACAACTTATTACATAGAATAAACTATAAATAGCATCTTTTTATGCCTGATAAGTTCCTTTGAAGTATAGCTAGATCTATTTTTGCATTTATTTCTACCACATGTAGACAAGAAATTCATTATTTCATATATCTTAAACATAGACTAAAAAAAAACCCCTGGCATCTGCAACAAAAACATCTCATGTGCAACACATAAATTCAAACCCTTCTTCATCATATTTATCAATAACTAGGTTGACAAAACCTAATTTCCAAACATCCAACTCATGGATCCAAAATCAACCATCAATATCAATGCATGATTTCTAAACATATCCCTGATCTATCACAAACATCTTGAGATCATAACCACAACCCTAAACCATTTTATCAATATCTCATAATCTGTTTTATGATCTTCTTTTAGCATGTCGACCTAGGGAAAAAAAATTTCTTCAAATTCATTTAACTTGGTCACCTTGATTAATGTATACTGTTAGCACATCAGGCACATAATCCTACATCATCCTAAGGCATCATTTAAGCTCAATAAAATAAACAAATCCATCACCTTTTAAAAATTTTCCAGTAATTATTACACTCACATCAAGAACATTGGTATCCTCCATTGGGACACTTGTAACTGCCTTGATAATTATCATGATTACAAACCCTTTGAATGGTATACACATTGTAATGACCTTTACATGTTCATATTTGCACAACCAAATATCTTCTCACATTTCCTTGTGCAAACTCAAACTTTGCAACTCTATTACAGTGTTAGATAGTGAAATAAATAGTCTTCCTCTGAGATGTCATTACTACTCAAATCATCATGTCAGTATCTAAAAATTTGCATAAATCATATATACAACATCTATATCAGACTATGAAGTGCAAAACTCCTCATCTTTAGTAACATTTCCATGCAACTTATCTGATCATTCCCTGTTACTGGTAAAACTGCATAATAAACATTCATACTATATGATAGACATGTAATAATTATGAACAGACATCCAAACATTGTGAGAAACATATTTTCATCAAAATATAGACATGTTGACATCAATGAAAACACATCCAAATTTCCAACAATCTCCCCCTTTGGCATTGATGGAAACATGTGATGGGAAAAATAAGTAATGCAATTTGAACCCAATAGTACTACCAATAGTATCCAAAATACATTATTATCTTTTAGAGACCCTCTAACTTAGTTATGATACTAATCCCCCTTGGATTACTCCCCCTAGGATCATATTGTTCAGATTACATACTCTTATTACCATTAGTTTCTCCCCCTTAGATGTATCCATCTTTCTTCAAACTCTTTCTTATATGCAAGTATATATGAACTTTCTCTTCCTTCTCTGCAACAACTTCTTGTTCACTTCCATTTTCTCTTTCATGTACCTCTTCACTTCATCTACCTCTTCTCTTATTTCTTGCTGACATCTATCTCTTTTCACACACTTCTTCACTTTTTGACTTGTTTTCACATCTGTGTCTCTCCCCCTTTGACATCAATAAAAAGGGTGTGTCATAAGAACTTGTGATTAGCTTGATTTATCTCATCAATGTCTTCTTTATTTTTCTTCTCTGCCTCTTCTTCCTTGTCAAGATCTTCTTTCCTTCTATCACTTATCCTCTAAAATAATTAGACATATCAATTTCTCTAATATGTTATATCATTCACTAGTAGTTGTTGTCCATTAAATACATCCAAAATTTCCATGCACACTACTTCTTGATCCATCATGTTGTCTACTCCCCCTGAGTAGAAACCCTCGTACATCAATCCAATATGTAAGATATTTCTTTTCAACACAGTAGATCTAGGATAGGCAAAAGTATCACTAGACATCAATCTTTTGGGATTAATTCCTAAATTCTACCTTTTTCCATAGGTAGATTTATCTCTATCTCTTCACTAATCCATGCCTAAACATTATCAAGCATCATCCATCTTGGGGTTTCCTAAGAATATTCTTTATTTTCTCCCCCTAGGCCAAAGGCCTAACTTTAATTATTTTAAGAATAAGAAACCTCATATCCATATGTGAACCCTTATGTTTCTTTCTTTTTAACCATGTTTGCTTCATCTCTTTGTGCACTTTCTCAACATTATTACTTATTGTTCCTTTGTTATTGTTGGTAGTGATATATTTTTAGTATTCATCTAGACGACTAGATCTATTACATTTGAGGAAAATAAACCCTCTTTATTCTTTATGTGTCATTATATTCTTCCTCGTTCCACAATCCCTAGAAACATGTCCAAATCCATTGCATACATAACACCTAATCTTTTTCTTGTTGGTAGAATGGTAATACTGTTAGAATAACTGAGAGGGGGGTGAATCAGTTATCCAGTGTCCCAAAACAAAATGTTTAATTCAAAACAACTTCTTCAATTTTTTCTCCTTGGTAAACAATAAAACTTTCATTGTCTGTGCTTTTACCGATTACCAATCAAATACTATAATAGTTACCGATCAAATCTAACATGTAACATGTAAAGAATGATAACAAACAAATATCACAATCAACACATAACACAAGAGATTTAATGTGGAAACCCTGTAAAGGGAAAAACCACCTGGGACCGGCAACCCAAATTTCTTCACTCTTCTGAAGTGAGGTCAGTTAAGACCCAACCCTGTTAGAGGTTTCCAAACACATTGTCATGTGTGACCTTGTTAGAGGATTTTAGACTATAATTTATCGTCCAACCAACATTCACTATGGGGTTGACAGGATAACAATGTTCATTCTATGAATGATACATCATAAGACTTTCAGAGTCCACTTGGTTAAGAGATTTTGACTGTATACAATGGTTAAATATGTAACAGTAAATGATCTACTTTAATACAACTTCAATTGTAGATTACGAATCAATATTCAGTCCAAACAAATCCTTCTAATCAATATTTCACTTTCGATTCAATACTATATCAACTTACTATCCATTGGTAATTGCTCTTTGTAGCTTGGTAATTATTCTACAACTCGATTCTTATTCAACCAGTATGATCAGAATGCATAAAAACCTTGTTCACGTGATATTCCTGCAGCTTCTACTTCATTCGGCATCTTTCATTAAGAAATTATGTTCTCTTATATAGATGAGTAAATCATTTTCTTCTCCACCATTAGATTTTGTCACTTAACCACATTCATAGTTTTTTCAGCTTCAAACTTTCTTGGTACTTGTGTCAATAACATGTTTGATTCCCATCCTTTAGATCTTTCCTGAATTTCATTAGCCGTTGATCTATGTAACAAACATTAGCCATTACCTCAATGTTATACCCTTGCCATCTCATCAATCTTATCAGCTAAACTAATCATTTAATTCATTCTATCCCACTCGGTTATCAAAGAAATGCATCGGTGAACACTGGTCGGTTAATACTACGATCGGTATACACTATACTCCGTCAGTGTATACTAGAATTGCTTCATTTACCAACAACACTGCTTTGTGTCTTTCAGCTCCATACTTCATCATAGATGAATGCAACATAATAAAGTCAATATCATCAAGTCATAGACTCATCAACAAGTTACTCAATGTATTCCTTATCCTCATCTGTCATGTAGATCTTTCCTCGTGTAGATTTCTATGTTCTTCATCTCTTTCACCTTTCTTCAGATGTCTCGGTATAGTAACTTACAAGATAAGTGTTGTCAAACTAGTTGACATCAATGAAAACATAATACTGATTTAATCATATTACATATCTAATCAGCAACTCCTCAATGATCTTGTAATCATGATTTCTTCAATCAGATTCCAAATCAGTTGTAGTTCAACAATCTCTCCCTTTGGCATTGATGGCAACTCAAGTAATATGAAATGTACTATACACATACCAAACATATATTCTACAACTTTTTAAACAAAATGCTTCAACTTACAACATTAGATAATACAGCTTTACCATTTTGTAGTTATGATCTTTTCGGTTCTCCTGTTCCTACTTCTATTCTATGTAACTGATCTTCAATAGTCTGTCTCTTCAGATTGTCTCTCCCTTAGATATTTCACATCGGTGCTTGTTCCTTTTCATAGCTAGTTTCCTTTTCATATTATTTATCTCTCCCTTTGATAGCAATGCCAAAGAAACAAATAAACAAACAATTCTATCTACCTCTGTATCTCTGTATACAGATATTCCAATCGGTTCAAGTTCTCAAACTTAATCACAACCTTGAACATGATTCAAAGTGTGAACTATGCTGCATCAACATGAATGATCTTCTTATAAAATTAGGCTGATGCAACAACTAGATCACCTTAGTGACCGATAGATAGGGGACGGACCCCAAGTCTAGTCCTCAAGTATTCAAATGTGTCCTTCGGTAGAGGCTTTGTAAAAATATCGGCAATTTGTTCTTTAGATATAACAAATTCTAACTTCACTTGCTTCTCTTGCACTTGTTCTCTTAAGTAATGATACTTAATAGATATATGCTTTTTCTTAGAGTGCATCATAGGATTCTTTGAAATATTAATAGCACTAGTGTTGTCACAATATATAATCATCGGGTCAGTGATTACCTCATTCATTCCTTCCAACACTTGCTTGATATATGCAATGTTTGAGCAGTTAGTAGCAGTAGAAACATACTCTGCTTCAGCTATAGATTAAGAAATACAAGCCTTCTTTTTACTTGTCTAGGTTACAAGCCTTTCACCAAAGAAAAATGCTCCTCCAGTGGTGCTTTTTCTATCATCCACATTTCCAGCCCAATCAGCATCGGTGTAAACTTTCAGCTCAAACTTCCCTTCCTTAGGATACCATAATCCATAATTCTCTATTTTCTTCAGGTATCTTAAGATCCTTTTTGTAGCTATCATGTGTGATTCTCTAGGATTAGCAAAAAATCTTGCAACAATACCCACAGCATGTGCTATATCTGGTCTACTATGAACTACGTACATTAACTTACCAATCATGGATCGGTAAAGTGTCTGATTTACCTCTGTAGTTTCATCCTCCTTTTTCAATTTGCATCCACTAGCCATCAGTGTTCCCATAGGTTTAGCATCTTCCATGCCAAATGTCTTCAGTACTTCCTTTATGTATTTAGATTGTGTGATGAATATTCCATCACTCTGTTGAATCAATTTAAGTCCAAGAAAGAACTTAATCTCTTCGAACATAGACATTTCAAATTCCTTTTGCATTTCATCAGAAAATGCCTTGCAAACAAGATCTGAGCCTCCAAAAATAATGTCATCAACAAATATTTTAGCAATGATAATAGTATCATCAGTATCACCTTTCACATACAAATTGATGTTTTCACTTGTTCTAACAAATCCAATACTTAACAAGTAAGTATGCAGTCTTTCATACCATGCTCTTGGTGCTTGCTTCAAACCATATAAAGCTTTATGTAATCTACATACCATGTCTTTATTGTTGGGATCAACAAATCCTTCAGGTTGTTCGATGTAGACCTCTTCTTCAAGTATACAATTTAAAAATGCTGACTTCACATCCATTTGATAGACTTTGAATTTCTTGTGTGGAGCATATGCAAGTAGCATTTTGACTCCTTCCAATCTAGCAACAAGTGCAAATGTTTCACCGTAGTCAATGCCTTCTTCCTGTGCATATCCCTTGCATACCAATCTAGCTTTATTTCTTGTGACTTCACCATTTTCATTCAATTTATTCCTGTATATCCACTTAGTACCAATAACATTTTTATCTTTTGGTTGGGGTACTAAGGACCAAGTTTTTTTTTTCTCTATTTTCTCTATTTCCTCTTTCATTTCATTAACCCATTCTTCATTCTCTAATGCAACTTTTACAGTTTTAGGTTCAAATTCACAAACTAAACATATACCTTGTCTTGTTTTGCTTCTAGTTTGCATTCTAGCATGTCTGTCTCTAATGATTTGTGTTTCAGGATGATGTCTTCTAACAAAACTAGCCAAAACTTGATTTCTCCTTTCTTGCTCATCCTATTCAGGGTCATTTCATTGCTCGATAGCTCCATCTCATTCATCAGTTTGTGTTGCCTATTGTCCTGCATTGTTTCCCTACTAACCAGTTGTTACAGCTTGCGACATTGGTAGATACTCTGAATATTCAATGTAAGTAAATATACCATAGTCTTCCGGTTCCTTTGGACTTTCCTCTACGTACTTGTCATCAAACTCATCAACATGAACATTAGTGCTTTCAACTATCTTATTTTTAACCTTATTCAAACATTTATATGCTTTACTTGTAGTGGAATATCCCAGAAATATCCCTTCATCTCCTTTAGAATCAAATTTTCCATTTCTCTAATCTTTAAAAATAAAGCATTTACTTCCAAAAATTATGAAATAACTTACAGTAGGTTTGTGTCCAAACCATAGTTCATAGGGTGTTTGGTTGGAGTCCTTTTTCAGTTGTACTCGGTTAAGAACATACATAGTTGTACTGACAACTTCCCTCCAATATGTCTGAACAACATTCTTCTGTATCATCAATGTTCTAGCACAATCAATTATAGACCTATTTCTTCTTTCAGCAATGCCATTTTTTTGAGGTTTCCTCGGTGCAGATACCTATCTTTTGATTCCATGCTCATTACAAAAATTAGTAAATTCATCAGAGATAAATTCACCTCCTCTATTAGATCTTAAGCATTTTATATCCTTTCTAATTTCTTTCTCTACCTTAGCTTTATACCACTTAAACATTTTGAAAGCTTCATATTTCTCTTTCAGAAACATAACAGTCATCAATTTGGTACAATCATCAACAAAAAGAATAAAATATCTATCACCAAAATAGCTCTGAGTTCTCATAGGACCACATAGGTTGATATGAACCAACTCAAGTATCTTCTTTTTTGAATAGTCTTTACTTTTAAAACTAGACTTAGTCATCTTACCTTTCTGACATTCATGGCACATGGCATGATCAGGTTTTGTTAAGTTAGGCAATCCTCTAACTCTTTTCTTTCTACTGATCTTGATCATGTTGTCAAATTTCACATGGCCTAACCTTCTGTGCCATAGCCAAGCATCTTCATCCTTTATTAATAAACAAGAAGACTAACACATGTCAAGATAGAATAGATTACCTCTGGATTGTGTACCAGTTCTGACAAGTCTTCCTCCATCATCATAGATCTTCACCTTTTTTCTCTCAAAATCTAGTCGGTGGCCTGAATTGTTCAGCTAAGCCACACTTAATAGATTATAGTTTAGTCCATCTACCCAGTATGCATTTTCACATTGCAATATGCCATTGATCATCAGTGAGCCTTTGCCTCTTACCATACAAGGTGTATCATTTCCCATTCTCACAGATCCTCCATTATATTCAACAAGATGATCAAACTTCTCTACATCACCAGTCATATGATGTGTACAGCCACTGTCTATGATCCATGTATCATTTCTGCTTACTTTAGAGATCAGTGTTGTCTCTTCATGTTTCTCTTCCTCCTCTGAGTCATCTTTCATAGCAACAAATATGACTTCTATGTCATCATCAAAATCAAATTCAATTTCAATATCTTTGGCTATGTAACATACCTTTTTGCCTTTTTTGTCACGGTTGTCTTTGTTGTTGTTTTGGTAGCCTCTGTTGACTCTTCTCCCATAGCTTCCTTTAGATCGATCTTTGGATCTATCATCATCTTTCTTCTAAGGACATCTAGCAGTGATGTGACTAACTTTTTTACAATTAAAGCATGCCAAAGGTAGCTTACCTCTATACCTTCCTTTTCCTTTGGGCAATCTTTTGGCCATAAGTGCTTCAAGCTCATCAAGTTCATCATCGGTATTGTTATCACTATCACAATTCTTACTATTCTTGCTAGACTTTCCAATCTTCAAAGAAGACATGAAAGTGGATTCAATAGAAGGAACAACACTGTTATCAAAATTGTTTAATTCAAAGGTTTTAAGTTTACCAATCAGAGTGTCAAGAGTAAGGTTGGATGTAGCTCTTGTTTCATGAATTGCAAAAATCTTGATTGCATAAACTGGTAGCAAAGTTGTGAGAATATTGCTTATCACTGTTTCATCATCAATTACTCCATCAGATGCTCTAATAGCATGTACCACCTCTTTGAGTCTATTTGAATATTGGACAATGTTCTCACCTTCTTTCATTCTCATATCATCAAATCTGCCTCTCAAACTTTCAGCTTGGGCTCTTTTGACATTCAGATCTCCACTGTATATTTGTGTCAATTTATCCCACATTGCTTTGGAAATCATGCATGTCTTGGTATATTCAAATTCAGCATTGGTATAGGTAGCAGCAAGTTCCATCATAGTAACATTGTGTTCATGCTTGTCCTTTAATTGATCAAGAGTTAAGGGACCACTTGATATCTTCAAATTCAGCATCAGTACAGGTAGCAACAAGTTCCATCATAGTAACATTGTGTTCATGCTTGTCCTTCAATTGATCAAGAGTTAAGGGACCAGTGGGTGGTTGTATGTAGCCATTCTCCATTAGATCTAGTGCAGAGTTCCCAATTCCAGATATGTGTAGCTTCAATATGCTTTGCCATACTACGAAGTTCTCTTTGTTCAGTTTTAGTACTTCCCTCTTATACATCTTGAGACCTTTATGCTTAAGTCCTTAAAACTTCATTCTAAGAAACCAGTGCTCTGATACCAATTGTTAGAATAACTGAGAGGGGGGTGAATCAGTTATCTAGTGTCCCAAAACAAAATGTATAATTCAAAACAACTTCTTCAATTTCTGCTCCTCGGTAAATAATAAAACTTTCACTGTCTGTGCTTTTACCCATACCAGTCAAATACTATAATAGTTACCGATCAAATCTAACATGTAACATGTAAAGAATGATAACAAACAAATATCACAATCAACACATAACACAAGAGATTTAACATGGAAACCCTGTAAAGGGAAAAACCACCTGGGACTGGCAACCCAAAATTGTTCACTCTTCTGAAGTGAGGTTGGTTAAGACCCAACCCTATTAAAGGTTTATAAACACACTGTCAGGTGTGACCTTGTTAGAGGATTTTAGACTAGAATTTATCATCCAAGCAACATTTACTATGGGGTTGATAGGATGACAATGTTCATTCTATGAATGATACATCATAAGACTTTCAGAGTCCACTCGGTTAAGAGATTTTGATTGTATACAATGGTTAAATATGTAACAGTAAATGATCTACTTTAATACAACTTCAATTGTAGATTACAGATCAATATTCAGTCCAAACAGATCCTTCTGATCAATATTTCACTTTCGATTCAATACTATATCAACTTACTATCTATTGGTAATTGCTCTCTATAGCTCGGTAATCATTCTGTAGCTCAGTTCTTATTCAACCAATATGATCAGAATGCATGAAAACCTTGTTCACGTGATATTCTTATAGCTTCTACTTCATTCGGCATCTTTCATTAAGAAATTATGTTCTCTTATATAGACGAGTAAATCATTTTCTTCTCCACCATTAGATTTTTCTGCTTAACCACATTCATAGATTTTGCCTCTTTAAACTTTCTCGGTACTTGTGTCAATAACACATTTGATTACCATCCTTTAGATCTTTCCTGAATTTCATCAGCCATTGATCTGTGTAACAAACATTATCCATTACCTCAATGTTATACCCTAGCCAGCTCATCAATCTTATCAACTAAATTAATCATTTAATTCATTTTGTCCCACTTGGTTATCAAAGAAATGCATCGGTGAACACTGCTCGGTTAATACTATGATCGGTATACACTATACTCCGTCGTTGTATACTAGAATTGCTTCATTTACCGACAACATTGCTTTGTGTCTTTCAGCTCTATACTTCATCATAGATGAATGCAACATAATAAAGTCAATATCATCAAGTCATAGACTCATCAACAAGTTACTCAATTTATTCCTTATCCTCATCTATCATGTACATCTTTCCTCATGTAGATTTCTCTGTTCTTCATCTCTTTCACCTTTCTTCAGATGTCTCAGTATAGTAACTTACAAGATAAGTGTTGTCAAACTAGTTGACATCAATGACAACATAATACTGATTTAATCATATTACATATCTAATCAGAAACTCCTTAGTGATATTGTAATCACAATTTCTTCAATCAGATTCCAAATAAATTGTAGTTCAACAAATACATCTTGCTTCTATAGTTACTTCCCGTGTGACCATAATCATCAAACTTGAAGAAATGACCAAAAAAGGAGAATTGATTTGGATTAGCCCTTTTCCTATAATGTAGAGTGATATGTCCAAACTTTTTGCATTTGGATCACTTGCCACTAAATTTTTGAACATTAGGTTGATTTAAAGATGCCTTCTTGACTTTCCTATTATCAAATTTTCCTTGACTTGGATATTTCTCCCCTTTCAAATTCAAGTCCACTCTTATTATTGGTGCTCCTCTAATTTGCAAGTAATAGGTCAAGTTTTGTAGTACTAATCATGAACTTTTCTTTGTGGTCATTTTCAATCATCAATTCATTAATGATTTTGTAGGATTTGAGAAATACAAATCCATAAAACCCAAAGATCACCTGCATACAAAAACATGTTACGAGGAAGTAGAGACAAGAAGAGGGCAAGGGTTTGACTCAAAAATATGAAGAAGAAAATATCCTCAAATAAATGAATCAATAAAATATACAATGGATCAACCTTATAAAGGAGATCAAAAGCCTTGAAAGGAAAACCTGAAAAAGTAGAAGTGCATGTAATAATTAGTTTAATTATTACATGACTAATGCATGCATATTTATATTTAAAACAACTAGTGCGTGAGTGTTTTAAATATAACACTACCAATGCAAGAGAGGTTTAAATATAAACAACTAAAGAAAAATAAGGTGACATCTTAAGAAGGGAGTAAAGTTAATTTAATTAACACAATTAAATTAATAATTTACTCTAACACCCCCTTAAGATGAGCAATAATGCAGCTGCAAACAATGCAAGAAGAAAGCAAAGGAAACTACACTGCTGAAAAAAAATGGGTCCCGGCAACAAAAGGCATCTTCAAGTACCCAAGTACAAAAGAGAGTCTCTATAAAGTGGAGAAATAGATAGAACCAAATGGGAAAAAATCTACTCAAAAAAGAGACAAAGACTAATTTGAAGGACTGAAGAAGCCTCCAAAACTAGGAATGTTCCAGAAAATAGGAACAAGAATGAACATGTAGAACATCACTGAAGCAAGAAGATGCAAACTCTTTCAGGAAGTAACTATTGATCTGAAGATCCTTCACTAAAATAGAGCATGACTAGGTAGATAAGACTGTAATTTGTATGAGTGCCCTCAAATGACACTACTTGAATTAGGAGGCAAACAAAGGAAAAAAACTAAACTTGAAGATACAGATTGTATAAAACACCAAATCCTGAAGAGATGATCAATGAAAGATGGAAGAGTGCCTCTAAAAATAGGAAATAAAGAGTCTCTATATTGTAAATGATCCATCTCACTGAAATGCATAGGTACCTAGCCACAACATCCACCTAGTACATAGGAACAAATACTGAATACATAGTTCACACTATCGAACCAAGGAAGTAGAAGAACAATCAATAGAAACCCCCCCCCCCCCCCCCCCCAATAATGCTGCCAATAAAAATAGCATCATGAAGAACCAAGAACATCAAAGGTGCAGTGAAAGTACAAACACAAATAAAGATACCCTGAGGCTAATGTCATGGAAGGAACACTCAATTGACAAAGGTAGATGGCAAACAAAGGGAAAATATCAAACCCCCCATGTCACTTTATAATGGAGAGCAAGTAAAAATAGCACAAACATGTTCAAGATTCCAAGCATGCAATAGAATGGAACTTTATCTCAGTCCATGTGAATAAAAGAATGCTACAAAACTGAAGTATACACTGCTCAAAAAAGAGTGAAGGCTACTGAAACAAAAGAATAGCCTAAGAAGAGTCATCCCCTAAAGGAAAGAGATCCCAAGACCTATAACATCCAAGATATCCTCCAGAGTGCATAAATGCAAAAAACTAAATAAAATATACTTGGAGCATAATCTAGGAAAATGACTCATAGCACTTGAAAGATCTCTGAACAATCTTTCCAACGAAATATTGTTTTCCCAAAACAGAGTCTAGATGCACAAAATAGAGCTCTCAGAGTGAAAAATAGAACATCTAGCTTTGATAGGAAAAACCACCATCAAGAAAGAAAAATTAGAAATGCAAACCTCTAGATCTAAATAGAGCTCAAAACCAACTTTTGGACAATATTTCGTTTGCTCGATTTCGATACTGTATGCTCAAGTTATGAGCAAAAACCCACCGAGTGCTCCGAAGGGCCCAAAATGGTGTCTAGATGTGTTGATGTCAACACTTCAAGGGCTTAAAATTGATGAACAAATGGTCATCACCAGCCAAAAATAATAATAAAATTTTTTTTACAAAATCACATGTGCGTCTTGGGATCCATGTCAAGTCCTACGGATTTTGCCTCGATTTGCATGCCAATTTTTTTGGTCATGATTTGCGTGTAAGATAGTAAATTTTTTGCCTCATTTTTCATGTTAAATACAACTTTTTTTGTCTGGATTTATGTGTCAGGCCGTACAAATTTTTCCTCAAGAAGTCTACCAAGCAGTTTGGTACCAAAAAAAACCCCCAAAATGCAAAGTTGTCCAAACTGGATGTATTTTATATCAAAATAGGGGTTTTTGGATGTTGTGAGCTCAATGATGAGGTCCATTTGAGCTCGAAGTGCACCAAAATTTAGGGACCCCTAATTTCAATAAAAAATAACTAAAAAAGCCCTAATCTAAACCAGATGATTTTCTTATCTATGATTCCTTCAAACATGAACAAGTTGTAGCAGATTAGGCTCTAATACCATATAGGATTTGAGCAATACAAATCCAAAAAACCCAAAGATCACCTGCATACAAAAACCTATTACAAGGAAGTAGAGACAAGAAGAGGGCAAGGGTTTGACTCAAAAATATGAAGAAGAAAATATCCTCAAATAAATGAATGAATAAAATATACAATGGATCAACCTTATAAAGGAGATCGAAAGCCTTGAAAGGAAAACCCTAAAAAGTAGAAGTGCATGTAATAATTAGTTTAATTATTGCATGACTAATGCATGCAGGTTTGTATTTAAAATAACTAGTGCATGAGTGTTTTAACTATATCACTACCAATGCAAGAGAGGTTTAAATATAAACAACTAAAAAAAAATAAGGTGACATCTTTTTTTTTTTAAGCCAAAGTGGACAAGCCACCATATTTATATTAATAAAAAATTGATTCAAGGACTCATCCATGGAAGAATCAGGAAGAAACCCCAAAATCATAGTCATATACATGCAATGAAGATAAAAATGTATTTTACAATAGGTTTTCCTTCCGAAAACCATAATTCCATACAGGATGCTACAATAGCTCAAAAACCCCATTGTGAGGGTAGGTACAAAACATAAGCGAGCTATTAAAAAAAAACCCCATAGACCCAAGAGAGACACATTTATCACATCCCTATACAATTCCCATCAAAAAGCACAAGTCTATTGCTCATCCATGGGGGAGGATGAGTGGAGCATGAAATCCTAGGCCTGCTCCCAACCAACAGGTGGACCCAAAGTAGGCATTGCATCCCAACCATCAAGTGAAAATTGAACAGCAGGTGGAGTTATGGAAGATTGAATAGGAGAGAGTGGAACATTCAGGTCTGGAACCGGTATAGTGGAACTGGGAAGAGACCCCTTGCAAGACAAGTTGACTATCAGTGGCTGAACCAGAGGTAGCAGTGAGATCAAGAGATCCAACACCGCATGTGCAAGCCTCTTGATATTATCCGCAAGCTCCTTCCCAATAACCGGGGACACAATATGCAAGTTGTTACTAATAATATGAAAACTCTTTTTCTCCATAGCCCATTTAAAGTAATCATATGCCATGAGGTGTTTTTGACTTATCATGAGGTCATGATGTGAAAACAAACCACTAATTCTCATGATGTGAAAAAAAACCACTAATCAATGCTTTACTTGACCAAAAATCATATTTCTGAAGTGCCACCATAAGCCGAGAGCCAGAGATAAATTGAGGATGAACCACCTTGTTCGTGATATAAAGCACTAGCTTAACCGATTGCAACAGGTCCATCAAGTTGGAAATGAGGATTGATACCAGTTGTGAAGGGAAAACAACTATTTTTGTCCTTGGAGTGAGCACATTTTCACCAATTACATGATCAATTGCCCTGTAGTGTAGCATAGAATTGCAAATGAACACTTGTTCAAGCTCCAGGCCATCAATTCTATGGGGGAATGGAAGCTCAGAGGAAAGGGGGATATGGAGACTAGATAGTTTTTGGGAAGGAGCTCAGTATGGAGAGTTCTACAGGAATCACAATTAGGAAACTCCATTTACAACAAAATCTAGCTTTGAGAGAAATCTCACAACACATAGCGTTAGTAAAGGGCATGGGAGATGAAGGCATCGAATGAACATTCACACAAGTATGTAGGGTATTTGAAGGCAGCAAATGTGAATTTGAAAATAGAGCCATTTATGGCAGATCTCCCATAATCTAGCTTGAGGATGAAGAAGGACATAACTCATTATAAATCAAGGTGCTTGTCAGAATAGCCACGCATAACCTCTATGTGAATACATATGAAATTAACTAGGACAATGTACTTTAGTTGAGCTGAAATTTATCAATGATGACATACAAATGCAGGGTAAAGTTTTAATAAGTACACCACAAATAATGCATTCATTGAAGCATCAGCCAATTGTCCATACACAGACACGGTACTTATGCCAGATGGACAATTGGTGTGTTGTCACTTACAACACCAAGTAATAATCCCAAGTGATAGACTACACTAAGGAGAGCCTCACATCTACACGTTTGAACTAGAACCATCATATGTTGTCATGTCCACTTTGAGGATGTCTTGAAGTTTTTCATCTTTCTTTATGATCTCATCCGGTTGGAACAACATTTTGTCATGCCCATCACACCCTATATTTTCCAAGTGATATGCCAATGCGTTCCCTTCTCGCAATGTATGTGAGATGAAAACTTCTTGGAATGAGTTTAATAGTTGCCAAATTTGATGCAAAATGTATGTAAGTCTCCAGTTGTGTGATACATGGTTAATGCATGCTTTGATAATAATCATCGAATCCCCTTCTATATGGATCTTCTGAAAACCCCTAGATTTAGCCAAGGCTAATCCTACAAATAGTGTCTGAGCTTCTGCCATGTTGTTTGTTCCAAATGGGAGTGGGCAACATTTGAGTGCTAGAAATGAGCCTCGATGATCCTGAATGCATACTCCTGCACCTAAATTCCCTATATTTCCTCTTGAAGAGCCATCGAAATTAATTTTTACAGCCCCTAATGATGGTGGCAACCATTTGACTGAGGCTCTATTATTTACCTTAGAAGATGTTGTCCAGTGGCACCAGCTGAAAGGAACATGTATGTTTTTCCATTCCTACAATATAGAAGAATCCCAAGGTGTCATGACTAGATTATATCAAATTTTGTTGTGGCTAGCATTTACTAGTTCAGATATAGACCTTTCCAGCTCTGATAAAACTATTTGGATTGGTGAAGAAGTTCTATGGAAAATTATTTTGTTTCTCTCCCACCATAATGTCCACACTACTATAGCTGGTGTGTACTTCCAGATAGCAGAGAATAGGGAAGTGGAGTACAGTTCTAGCCAAGAGTCAAACAAGTCCCATAATTTGTATGGAAGTGGTGTGGAATAATGAAGTTTCCTTAGGAAAAAAAGCCAGCAATCTTGTGCAAATTGACAATTAAGAAATAGATGATCTGAGTCTTCCTATTGACTACCATAGAAGAGATAGTTGAAGGGTTGGGCTATGTTGAGTCTATGTAAATGCTCACTAGTTAGTGCTCTATTCTTTAGTGCTATCCAAGAAAAATAGACAGCCTTAGGAAGTGTCAGGTGCTTCCAGTAGAATGTGTAGGAATGGGATGGTTTTATGATAGTATCCCTCTGTTGGATAAGTTTATACCTTTCTTTAATGGTGAAGTTCCTATCTTTCCCCGAAGCCCAAATGAATCTATCCTCCAAATTTTATAGGTAGACCATTTTTTCTGAAAAGATATTCTCCAAACAATGAATTTCTTGTGGGGATAGTGATAATTCCTGAGGATCTTTCAAAATTACTTTTCTTGAGAATAAGCAAACTGTTGAAACATAGTCATAGAGATAGGGACCCCATTCATTTTCTATAGTAGCAACTATGGCCTCTATATCATCCATTTGTACTAAGGGAGGTGCACCATTCCATGAATCTCACCAAAATTTGACTACTAGGCCATTGTTCACCTCCCAAGTAATATAGTTACCAACTATTTCTCTAGAAGATATCATGAAGTCCCAAATGGCTAAAATTTTTGGAGGGTCTAATATAGTGAGAATTTTGGTTGGATTAGTATCATCTAGGTACTTCTTTTGCATAATTTGACACCAAATGTTACGAGGTTTGGTGTACATTTGCCAGACTAATTTACCCCCAAAAGAATGATTTCATTTTTGAAGATCATGTATCCTTGCTCCACCTAATTGCTTTACCTGTGACATGTTTTTGAGAGAGACCAAGGGAATTTTCTTCCCACCATTCATATTTCCTATCTAAAGAAATTCTCTTATCAACTTTTGGATGGCTTGAATAACTGATGGGGGCACTTTAAGAACTGACAAATAGTAGTTTGGAATAGCAGATAGAATAGTTTTGATAAGTAGAATTTTTCCTGATAGAGACAACCACCTTGCTTTCCAAGTTGCTACTCTAGATTTTATCCTATTGATGATAGGTGTCCAAAAGCTAACTTTATTAGCCCCCATAAAGAATGGAATTCCAAGATATATTGATGGAAGGAAGTCAACTGAAAACCCAAGAAGATTGAAAATCTTATTGGATATGATCTGGTTAGTGTTAAACATATAGATTTTAGACTTAAGGGGGTTAACTTTTTTATTTGAGGCTACTGAGTAGAGATCCAATGCTTGTTTAATTTTTCTAGCCTCTGAGATATTACACACCCCAAAGAAGAGTGTGTCATCTGTAAAGAGGGAATGTGTCACTAAGATGTCTGTCTGACCAATGTGAACTCCTTTCCAACAACCTAAATCATGCTTACTCTGAATGAGCCTACTAAATGATTCTACCATGAGGATGAATAACACTGGTGACAAGGGATCACCCTACCTGATACCTTGTGTGGATGAAAAGAAACCCATCGGCACCCCATTTATCAATACTGAAAATCTAGCACCCAATATGTAGGCCTTAATCCATTTACACCAACCTTTTGAAAACTTGAATTTCTATTAAACTTTAATTAGAAATGCCCAATTAACCCTGTCATAGGCTTTCATCATGTCCAACTTGATGACAAAGTGTGATGCTTTACTATTATTAATTGAATGGAGAGCTTCATGTGCCACTAAAGCACCTTCCATTGTTTCTCTGTCTGGTACAAAACCCCCTTATGGCTGTGAGACAAGGCTAGGAATGAGATGCTACATTCTGAGATATATAGCCTTTGTAATGATCTTATAAATAGTGTTGCATAAGGAAATTGGGCAAAATTCTGCAAAGGATTTGGGTGTCTCGACTTTCGGGATGATGGTTATATTGGTGGTATTAAAGCTTTTTAACATGGATTTGTTGGTCCTGGATTCTTCTATTACATCCAATAGATCCCACCCAATCCAATCCCAACATGATTGGAAGAATAGCATTGTAAAGCCATCTAGACTTGGTGCTTTATATGGGGACAGGGAAAAGACCACACTTCTAAGCTCCTGAATAGTGAAAGGAGCCATGAGATTCAGATTATCAGCTTCTGTTACTAGTGTAGGAATTGCCTCTAGCAGTTCATCCACTAGAGGGGCTACTGGACCAGGTATTGGGGGGGGGGGGGGTGTGGGGGGGGGCAAGTAGGGACTGAAAGTATCTAACTCCTTCTTCTTGAATGCTTTGGGGTTCAAATAGAAGGATGCCTGTTTCAGCGTTAGTAATATTGAATATATGATTAATTACTATTTTTTGTTTAGCAGAAGCATGAAAGTATTTTGTATTTCTGTCCCCCTCCCATAGCCATAATTCCCTTGATTTTTGTCTCCAATATTCCTCTTCTCTGCTGCATATTTCTTCCCATTCTTGCATAAGAATTTTATGGGTTGTATATGAATCCTTGTCCATGCCTTGTTTAATAATATTACTATATATGGTTTCCAATTTCTACTTAGCTACTTCTTTTTCCTTGAAAATATTCTTGAAAACCTCTTCATTCCATTTTTTAATTAAAATTTTAATATATTTCATCTTCTATGCAAATTGATACATTTTAGTGCCCTCAATATCCGGTGCACTAACCCACCACTGTCTAAGTAATGGCAGGAAAGTTGGGTGTCACAGCCACATTCTTTCAAATTTGAAAGAAGGTCTATGTTGAAATCCCTGATTAACTATTATCGAAGACACATGCAAGCATATCAGAAAATGATCTAACCCTGGCCAAGGAAATATTTGTGATTGAAATGTAACATTTGCTAGTTTCCAATTCTATGATAAAAGGAATCTATCCAATCTGACAGAAATTTGTGAGAAATCAGACCTTTTTTTAGTGCATGTGAAAGTCCCATTGGATGGTTCTATAACCATAAAAATATTATCTTCAACAAAATTGGAGAAGTCTTGGTTAGTTCTCAACGGAGGAGAGATGCTACCACTTTTTTTTGACAATTTGAGGATAGCATTAAAGTCACCACCCATGATGATAAAGTGGTATGGCTGAAGTTGGATCATGTGGGTTAATTCCCTCCATAAACTTTGCTTATCCAGTGTAGACATGGGGCCATAGATGTTGAAGAGTAGAAATTTTATGCCAAGGCATTCTAACCTGATGGCTTGCCAATTATCTTTCAGGTGGAGTACGTACCCTTGAATTGATTTCAGATCCCAAAGGACCGCCAGTCCCCCTGAAGCACCAACTACCGGGCTATGTGCATATTTCCACATTGACCACTTCCCAACTAACTTTTCAAAGGACTCTGGTGAGATCTTTGTTTCTTGTAGGAGTATCACTTCCATTTTCAAAGAATCCATCTCTTTCTTGATTATGTTCCTTTTGTCAGAGGCATTTAAACCTCTGACATTCCAAGAGGCTATCTTCATTGTTGATAAGGAGAACCCTTGGTTCTCCTCATCAATTGCCTAGAGGGTGTGAATTTTCCATCCAATGTTGACTAAATACCTACTGCTATTTCATCTTTGATTATATTATTTTTGGGTTTTCTGCCTCTCTTTTTTGGTGTAGCCTTAATCTGTGATTGTTGAAGAGGGATCTGCTCAATTGAGAGGGTAAGGCTATGATCATATGTCAAAATATCTTAAGAAGGGAGTAAAGTTAATTTAATTAACACAATTAAATTAATACTTTACTCTAATAGATTTCTTCAATGTACATAGCTTCTTGCAAACTAACAATAAGTCTATAGCACTCATCAGATAGCTTATTGAACTCATCAAATTTATCCTTTAGTGTTTGACTCCTGATATCTTCATTATTATTTATTTCTTCAATCTCCTTAGTGAATCTCAATGTCATTGACTCTATTTCATTTTTCATGGTTGCATTTTCTTTCCTGGGTCTTTCGCATTCATCAATTTTGTGATCTTCTTGAAAAACTTCTACTACATCCTTACACTCATAAAATGACATTAAGCCTACATGATTCTACAAAACCCTTCTTCTTTTCTGGACATCTTTATTTCTATCACCAATGACATTTCCATCATTATGGTTTAGTCTTACATATCTTGGAGTCATATACCTTGTCTAAGGTTTCTTTTTTCGTTCATCTTCTTCACTTGTGTATGCCTCATCTTGTGAGCATTCTATCATGTTTTGATTTGAATTTGGCACTTTCTATGGTTGTTTTTATCATAATTTTCCTTTTGATACATACTCTCTGTTACAAGTAGTAGTTGCCATTGCACCCAAAGATCGACTCATTAATGCTTGATACAACCACTAGACTTATAGAAGACACATGAGGTGGTTAAGCCATGTCATGAATCTTGAGGGGAGCACTGACCATTTTTCCAACAATCTCCTCCTCAGCGCTGTAATACCCCAAAAATGGGCTATAGCTTCATTAACCTCATACATCGACACATCGAACAAAATCGACATCAAAGTCCTAACCAAAGGCACATCTGAACATCATCAAATCCTGATTGATTATCTCAAACTCTGCATTGGGGAATATTCCTAGTAATATTCCTAATTATCTTAATTATCTTTAATTTTATAATTATTTGGCGATAAATCATAATTATCCTAAAGTTGATTAATTGAATATGATGAATATTTAATTAATTGATTTAATTCTGCCACTTAGTTATTTAATTGAATTTAATTGTATTTATTCCTAAGTATTATTATTTAAATTTGACAATAAATCAAAATTCCTATCATTAATTGATTAAATTCTTATTAATTAATTAAAGCAAGTTTTCATATTTGATGATATTATTTTTGAAAAAAAATTTGATTAAATGATTGATTAACCCATAAATCAATTGTTTTATTTTTCAAAATCAATTAAGTTGAGAATAAATCACTTTATTTATTTATTAATTCATAATTATCCATGTGCACAATCAAAGAGCAGTTAAACTCCAAATCAGAAAATCAATGCAAGTTTGTTGACTTTTTGGAACTCAACATCATTTTTGAGTTTTAAAGTTGATCTAAACTTCTAATTTGAGTTAAAAAGCTATTTTTGCATGATTTGCATGTTTTTGTGAATTAAATTATCTTTATTTAAAAATAACTAAAAAATCAAGCTGAGTTATTTGAGTGATTTATGGATTTTTTTCATGCACCTCCAAAAGCCCTGGGTTTTTATAAAATCAAGGCTCAGCTCTTCACAAATCATCTCATAATTTTGCGAGCTTACTCTGCCAAATCATCTACGAATTGCACAACTATTTTGAAGAATTGGAATTTGGAGAATCAAAGCTTATTGTGAATCAAGGCTATTGTGAGATCAATTTGGTTTTTAAATTCATTTAGATTCATTTTCATATCATTTTTGGATCAATTGCATATCAGTTTTTCATTCTAGATTAGATTTCATATCCAGATTTTTCATAATTGCATAGAAAAAAAATAAAAAATTAATTAATTGCATTCAAATCCTTCATTTAGATGTCGTCAAGGTCACTGATCTCAATAACAATCTGAGAACATCATACTCACACCTATTAGAAGGCAGTAAATCGCCTGGTTAGTTTAGCTTTCAATTCATTGCACGACTTTGATTTTTGCTAACCTCTAATGTTTTACTGAAGTGTTGTGTCTACAGATCAGGTACAAAATTCACACACATTTCTAGTGGCCACCGTGGGGCCCTGAAATGGGTTTCCAATTCAATTTCTATCTTTTTCTCCTCGGTTTCTGTGCAAAACTATGATTTTTAATTTCTGTCCATACAATCTTCATATGAGTTTCTGACAAAAGTCATTTCGCATTGTACCCACTGTCGTATGATAGTCTATCAGATTGAGGATCATGCTGTACTGCATACACTGTTGTTTGAAAGTTCAACTATCATTTTACAGCACACCTAGTGTCATACGAGTTTTTGGACTATCGTCTAGGAGCATACCCACTGTCGTACAAGTTTCAGCATCAAATTTTAACTATCGTTTCATTTTTCAGGGTAGTTTGTCATATTTGGTTTTCAGATTTTGACTAACGGCTAATCTTAACAATTGAAATTCTCTATTTTTTACTGACTCCTGCTAGTTTTGATTGGAAAAATCGCAAGAATTGCTAAAAGAAGGTAAACATCTACTAAGCGCATTGCAAGGATTCCAGGTATTCTCCTTAATCTGATAACATTTCAATTTGGATCCTAAAATGAATCTCTCATGTGTTTGGCTTGAGTGTTTTCTTTGCGTGCTTTTCTTCAAATTTGCATAATTGGATACTAGGTTGTAACACCTTAAGTATTGATAGGCAGTCTTGGGATATTTTTGATTGATCTTATTAGAAAAATTGGGATATTGGACTCACTTATTGTTACTCACCCCTCATTTTCACCCCATGGTTGCAAGGTCAGCACCACATTTAGGGGTGGGGTCTACTTAGAAAGAGCATTAATTATTCCACCAGTTCTTTCCCATTTTGTGCTTTTCGGATCTCATTAGTATTCTAGGGTGTGGACTTGCTTTTAAATTTTTGTGAGGAGTTAAATGCACCACTTTGTGGACTCACCTCACATTTATTTGGAGCATTAAGTGTACCACCTTTTGTGCTTATTGAATGCTTTTGGATAGATTTTTTTTCTGATATATCTGTGAAAACATAGTAATTAGGCCCTATGAACACTATTTGTGGTTCTTGAGAGATTGGATTCCCAGTGAAATCCTTCTTGATGACAGAATCCTTGTAGGTAGGGAGGATATTTAGTGCATCTCACGTTCTACTTGGTTCGTGCATCTTCCCTTATTGATTGATACATTCTCTCTCCGAAGAGGTTGATAGATCACTTGAGGTTGATATCATAGACCTTGGTGAGATAATCTTCATCTTAGCATGTTAGATTTATCTACTTGCTTTGTCTAGGTTAAAATTGAAAAGGTGTCAAACCCTTAGATCTGGAGCCAAGTCCCCTTGTGGTATACTATTGTGAGTCACCTTTAGAGAGGGTTAACCGTAGCAGACACTCCCTTCACAAGGAAAATTACGTTGACGAAACCTTGAGCGATAATAGCCATTTTTTCCATGGTAGTGATAGCCGCTATATAAATGTCCTTGTGGAAGAAATCTTCATAGGTGTGGTTCATTGTTGGGTTGTCAGATCTCCCTAGCAGCTCTTGATTGATGAAATTCTTGGACTGTGTCAAAACCCTGGTGCGCTAGGATTAGAGTTCACCCCTTTGGATCATAAAAGTTGCAGAGTCAAACCATTACTAAAAACCCTAGCGAGGCCAAATTTTTATTTTCTAGGGTATATGTGCATTATTGCAAAACATTGTTGGAACATACACAATTAGTGATTCTGAGGATTAGAATGAATAAAATCACTTGATTGTCCATGTGCAAGGTTGCTTTTGTCCTTGTTCATTGTTTTTAGACATGCTTGAAATCACTTTCTTTCTATTTTGCGTGCTTGGTTATCTATCTGGTTACTAAAAATGAACAAATCTGTTACAATCCTCGAATCTAGATAGTACAATTTGCTAACAATCTGAAACTAAAAACCCTAAATTCACAAAATTTGAAGTGAAATTCCTTTCTAGAGTCAAAAGTCATCTTAGGAGGTCAAAAAGTCATATGAGTTCTTGTCAAATGTCATTTCATCACTGCCCAACTGTCATATGGTAAGGAACCCAGTGTCGTACGAGTCTTCCTACCAGTCAAATTCAAAAAAATCAAATCCTGCTAGCAACTATCGTATGATCCTTTCAACTATCATTTTGTAGTATACCCACTATCGTGCGAGTTTTGGAACTATCATACGAGCTTTTCAACTATCATTTCATAGCATACCCACTATTTTATGAGTCTGCAAAGTGTCATTTGGGAAATTTTTGAAAGTTGTCAGAATTGCTAGATACTTAGCTTTTTCAGCCTTTTTTGAGAACCTATCAAACAAATCACTGTGTCAGAAATAGAGTAGTAGCTATTGAGAATCCAATCATTATCCCAAAGTGTTCGTTTGAATCTGATCCAGCCTTCTGTTTAATCCATTTGAGTCTTTATCATTTTGTGTCAAAACTTTGTCATAACTATCAATCTTCTATCAAATCTTCAAAAATAGACTAAGTGTTGTCAACTCATGTCCGCTATCTTTTGGGAAATCTACCCATACATCCAGGGCATAGTATCCTTCACCCACATCTAATTGAATCTTCAAATCAATCAAACCTTGACAAGGTTGCATCATCTAATCATCTTGATTCAATTCATTCTTCAGTTATCTGGATCTTATTCTTTTGTTTCACTCAAAGTTAATGGTGGAAACTAGAGCTTCCTCACACAAAAAATCTGGAGAAGCATCCCAAACCTTACCTATAACCACTACCAAGGTTCCAACTCTTGAGCAACTCATCAATTCTAGTCTTTATGAGGATAATAGTATTGGCAACTTTTGATTAAAAACTGGTTACATTCCTCCTCCATCAACTCATGGAGGTACCCAACAAACCCCACATCAATCTATTCCAGGGAGTCCACAAACTCCTACCATGTCTCAAGTAGGGACAAAATTTGGCTCTCAAGGAGCTTAATCTCAACATGGTGCAGATCAGGAACCCACACCTGAAGAAATTGCTCAATATCAAAAAGATGATAACTTCAAACGAATGATGAAGCATTTCTTAAAAGAAGACAGAGAAGCATACTTTTTACAATTGGCTCATCAAGGAGCTAAACTTCCTCCCAACTTTAATGTGGAAAATATCATTACACATTTTTAAGAAACTCCACTCATAGCTATTATGAAATAGATGCATGTCATGCAAGTCAAACTTAACAGCCTTGAGAAAGAAAAGGAACCCAAGGAGTTCTCCATGGAAGCTCGATGCCCTTTTCCTTTTGACAAAGACTTGTATATGCCACCATTTCCAAAATGAGTGGAGATACCCAAGTATGATAAGTATGATGGACACTCTAACCCTCAAGACCATGTCAAAGAATTATGTACCCAAACAATGGAATTCATGCATGAACCAACCTATCTGATGCGTCTCTTCCCTTGATCTCTAGGAGGAGCGGCCATTCAATGGTTCTCTCGATTACCTTCCACTATCAAAAATTTTGAGGAATTGATCAAATTTTTTTATCAGCAATACTCCTACAATATTCAACATCCAGTCACCATGATTGATATCTGTAATCTCAAGCAATATCCAGGAGAACTATTCCTAACATTTCTCAAGAGATGGAGGAAGAAGTTCTCTCTATATGCCAGACCTATTCCAGAAATAGAAAAACTAGAAATCTTCATCAATAACCTTGTTCTAGAAATCAATTATCCTCTAAAAATGCAAGATCATACATCTTTTGATAAGATGGTGGATAATGCTATCAAAATCAAAAAAGTGCTTGTGAAAAAAGGAGAAATCACACTTCAAAAAGACAAATATGAATCAGGATCCAATTCTAAAGACAAGAACAAAAATTGGAACAAGAACAAAGGCATCATCATAGATGGCATTTTTGATACTATATGTGCCCAATCAAAGGCACTGGCCTACAATCTAACTCTTGGTTCCCAAGCCATAAAAGCTTTAGAACAAAAGCCATCTGAACCATTTCAAAAGAAGCCAGAATACAAATCTTGGGATAAACACCGAAATTTCACTCCTCTTGGAGAATCTTTAGAATCAACTATGAAAACTCTACTAGCTGATAACATCATCTCTTTGCTAGCAATCTAACCACTTGAGTCTGAGCCTAAGCCAAAATGGTGGAGAGAAAATGAATTCTATGATTTCCATCGAGGTAAAGGTCACAAAATGAATAACTGCTTCTGGTTGAAACACATAATTCAAGATCTGATCGATAATGGAGACATCACAGTTGACAATCCTAAGAGCAATAATGATCATACAACATTTATAGAACCATTTCCATAACATGGTCAAGGAGTTTCAACTTCTCAACCTAATATGGAGGCAAAAGTCAACTATGCCTACCCTGGAAATAATGTTGTCATCAATATGGTTGAACCGGTCTCTTAGAAAATTTCAATGTCATCACAATTGTAAGAAGAAATAGACAAAATCAATCCACCAATGCAGTTACCTGATCACAAGCCCAAACCCATCTAAAAGGACAAATCCCAGATTCATCAAATGTCCCTAAGGTGTCCTTCAATCTTTCATCTACTTCAAAATAGAAGGCTGCTTCCAAATCTTCCAATCCAAAGGATACAAGGCCTACATCTTATAGCATTGTTCAACAACTCCAGCACACTAATGCCAAAATCTCCATGTTTGAGTTGCTTCGAATATCTCCAGCTCACAAAGCCATACTAGACAAAGCTTTTCTCAATTCCAATGTTCTTGATGACCTTGATTTAGATAGGTTTCAGACTATGGTTGGACATCTTACATCTCCACAATACATCTCCTTTTTAGAGGAAGATGACAACTCCTTGAGTCACCCACATAATCAGCCTTTTCATATAGAAGTCTTGATCCAGAACCATAGAGTCAAACATGTGTTGATAGATGGGGGCGTTGGCCTAAACATTTGTTCTTACAGCTTGATCACACAATTGGGATTTTTAGAATTGGCTATTGATCGTCGAAAGAAGATAACCATAAAAGCCTATGATGAACAAGAAAGATCTTCTAAAGGCACCATTTTCATACCCATCTGAGTGGGTCCAGTTATCAAAGATACCATCTGTCAAGTGCTTGATCTAGCTTTGGCCTACAACATCCTCCTAGGGAGACCTTGGATACATGAAATGCAAGCTATTCCTTCTACATACCATCAATGTTTGAAGTTTCCTTATGAAGGAGTAGAGGTTATTATCCCCAAAGATCTGAATACAACTTGCAATACATTGAAGGAAAGTGCAGAAAAGCTTGTGCCTAATAATAGAGAATCTTCCATTGAACTAACTAAAGAAGCATCCACATCTAAAATGGAAGATATTGCAAAAGAGGTCAATATCAAAGAAAATGGGATGGAAGAATATATTATAGAGCCAGTCTTATCTTTGACATCTCTCCCCATCTCACCTAAGTCTTATGGACAATCTTTGAAATAGTCCAAGCCCGAACCTAGGGAACCTCTTAAAGCATATAAAAAGAATTTTGTGGCAGAACAAGTATCCAAGCAAGAGTTTGAAGAGGATGAAGTTGTGCTATCATGGCTATACAAAGATGACTCCGAATCCCACAATGTTCAAACTAGCAACTCTACACCACCTCAGATCCCTTCTAATTCATACAGTCCAGGAAATAAGTTGATAGCTAAGATGCGATATTCAGGCAAAGGACCTCTAGGAGTTAGAGGAAAAGGTCTTGTGACACCTCTCCCACATACTGGTAGAGAAAATAAGAATACTGTTGGCCTAGGCTTTAAGAAGAAACCCTATCACCTAAAGGGTAATTGTTCTCATGTCATAGAGCAGATCACACTAGGAGAACCTCTTCTTAAGAAAGAAGAAATAGAACCATCAGATAGTGATTCAGATAGCTTAGAACTCATCCCCTATGAAAAATTTCCCAAGGAGATCAAAGACCTTCTTGATGATAAAGATGATCCAATCAAAATAATTAATGTAGTAGAAACACAAGAACCTGCTATCAATCAAGAGATAGTTGCAACACAAGAACCAGCTAATCTTGAAAACAATCAAGAAGAGGGAAGTAGTAGTGATTCTAAGATAGATTCCCATGAGTATGAATTCAAATCAGAATCTGAGGGTAACCCTTCCTGGGGTATTCACCCTGACTTTACTCATGTTCTAAGATTTCCTAGAGACCCTGAATCAGAAGCTGAATCAAATGAATATGAATGGGGATCCATTCCAAAACCAGATGGAGATGAGCTTATTACAAAGAAATATGTTGATTTTATTCACCAATATGCACCTAACCCCAATGTAAGTCTAGAGCGAAATGATGAATCTATCAAGTCTAATCCCCCTATGGTAGAATTGGACTCCCATAATGACATTGAGCCTATTCACAAATTGAATGTCTTAAGTTGTAATATCACCTTTGAACTCAAGCGTTAGGTTAGGACCAATGATGATAGATCCATATCCGTAAACACTATCTCCCAATCTTTCCCTATTTTGACTATCCAATATCCAGACCTTTTTTATCAAACCTCCATAAATCTGAGCCATGGTATTTATACCTTCCTAAATGACTATGCCCTTGCTTGCTACCTAAATTTAGTTGAGCCTATGAGGACTTCCATCAGTGAACCGAGTGTCAACATGACCGAGTCAGACATCAAATATCTTAGTCAGAAAAATAAGAATAAGAATAAAAAGAAAAAGAGTTCTGAGGGTGAAAACCACTTTGTGGCAATCTTAGAACCTACAAAAGTAAAAATAAAAGACATATCCAAAGGTGAAAACCTCTCTAAGGCACCTAAGGATGAGATATTTGATGTCCTTCTGAGTCATTTATAGGACAAATCTCCAGTTCTAATTGAGCCAACTCAATCCATCAATTTGGGTACAACAGAGGAACCACAATTGGTACATGTAGCACAATCATTATCAAAAAAAGAGAAGAAAAAATTTACTACATTCCTAACAGAGAAGAAGATAAACTTTGCATGGAAATACTCAGATATGCTAGGGTTGGATCCTAATCTTATCATGCACCATTTATCTATAGCTCCTAATCTAAAACCTGTCAAGCAAAAATTGAGAAAGATGCATCCTCATGTTGCACTCTTTGTAAAAGCTGAATTAGAAAAGCTCCTAAAAGCTAGATTCATCCAAGTTATTGACTATGCAGAGTGGATCTCTAATATTGTACCTATTTCTAAACCAGATGGTTCAATCAGAGTGTGCACAGACTGTAGAGATGTGAATAGAGTGTTCCCTAAGGATGATTTTCCACTACCTAACATTGATATGATAGTGGACATGACTGTGGGTTTTGAGATGTATTCCTTAATGGATGGTTTCTCTAGATATAACCAAATAAAAATTGCTCCAGAGGATCAAGAGAAAACTACTTTTACATGTGCCTGGGGTACCTTCTGTTGGAATGTCATGCCATTCGGGCTTAAAAATGCTGGTGCTACATATCAAAGAGCAATGACATCTATTTTCCATGACATGATGCATCAAACCATGGAAGATTATGTTGATGACACATTAGCAAAATCTATGATCAGAACTGAACATCTAAAGGACTTGAGCATGATCCTAGACAGAATGGAAAAGTTTAGTCTCTGACTAAATCCTAAGAAGTGTGCTTTTGGTGTCACTTCTGGAAAGCTCTTAGGATAAATAGTCTCAAAGAAGGGTATTGAAGTTGATCTAGCTAAAGTAAAGGCTATAATGGAAATGCAACCTCCAAAGAATATTAGTCAAATGAGGACCTTGCAAGGAAGAGTTCAATCTATCAGAAGATTTATATCACAGCTTGCTGATATATCACAACCTTTTATGAAAACATTACATAAAGGTGTGACCTTTACATGGAATGAAGAATGTGAAAAGAACTTTGACCATATCAAGAAATATCTATCAAATCCTCCTATCTTGATGCCTCCTATTCATGGGAAGCCATTGATCTTATATGTCTCTGCAACAGATACATCACTGGGGGCATTGCTAGCATAGCATGATGAGAACAAAAAGGAAAGAGCTATATACTATATCAATAGGGCATTGGTTGCATATGAAAAGAACTATTCAATGATTGAGAAAGAGTGTCTAGCTATGATCTTCACATCACAAAAATTGAGACATTACATGTTAGCTCATACCACACATTTGTTAGCTAAGATTGATCCACTCAAGTACCTTCCAAGCAAAGCTGCCCTCACAAGTAGATTAAGTAAATGGGTCATGCTCTTAAGTGAATTTGACATTGAATATATGGAATGAAAAGCTATCAAAGGACAGGTTATTGCTGATCAATTAGTAGATGCACCTATGATTGATGACACACCACTACAAATGGAATTTCCAGATTCCTCTATCATGCATCTTACTTCTAGAGAATGGAAATTATTATTTGATGGCTCCTATACATAGAATGGATCTGGAGTAGGCATATTGTTCATAACTCCTCAAGGATACTCAATCCCAAAAGCATTCAAATTAAAATTTTCTTGCACAAACAATATTGCAGAATATGAAGCCCTTTTGAATGGTATGAAAATAGCAATTGAATGGAGAGTAACAGAGCTACACATTCATGGAGACTCTCAACTTGTTATTCATTAAGTCAATGATGTGTACCAAACTAAAGATGAAAAGCTCATTCCTTACAAGAGAATGGTAGATGATTTAAAGAAGTATTTCATATCTATCACATTTGAGCAAATTCCTAGAATGGAGAACAAGGTTGCTGATGCAATGGCAACACTATCTACTTTATTACAGTAGCCTAAACATGAGCTATGCTACGAGTTCCTGGTGGAAGCACTATCTTATCCTGCATATGACTCCCTCGAAACCCACATGATTTGCACTATTGTAGGTCATGATTCATCCAGATACAAAAACCTATTTTCCTATCTCCATGACCAAATTATCCCTGACACTTTCAACCGCCATGAAAAGAGATACCTTATCCAAAATGCCTCCCAATATGTCATCATTAGTCATGATCTGCACAAACGAGGTCTAGATGGTACACTACTTAGATGTTTAGAATGGGAAGAGTCTCAACATGCATTAGAGGAAGTCCATGATGGTATTCTTGGGTCACACTCAAATGGTTTAACACTAGCTCGAAAACTTATTAGGGCTAGGTACTATTGGCTTGAAATGGAAAAAGAGTCTATCAAGTTTGCTAAGAATTGTCAAAAGTGCCAAGTGCATGGGAACTTAATTCATGCTCTAGGGAGAGATCTAATCCCCTTTACAACACAATGGCCTTTCCATCAATGGACATTTGATCTTATCGGGATGATTCATCCTCATTCTTCTAATGGACATACCCATATAATCACAGCTACAGATTATTTTACAAAATGGGTAGAAGCAGGCCCTTTGACACAAGCAACTGGAAAGAAAATATCTATGTTCATATTGAACTATATTATATATAGATATGGGATACCTCATTCCATAATCATAGATAATGGTGGACAATTCAAGAACAAAGACCTAGATGATCTATGTGCCAAATTCAAGATCACACAACATTGGTCTTCTATCTACTATCCTCAAGGGAATGGACAAGCAGAGGCTTCTAATAAGAATCTATTGAAAAACTTACACTGAACAGTTAATAAAATAGGAAGAGACTAGCATCTCATGATCAATCCAACCCTTTGGGCCTATAGAACAAGTATCAGAACACCTACTAGGGCTACACCTTTCTCTTTATTTTATGGGTCTGAAGTGGTACTACCTATTGAGGTTGAAATCCCATCACTAAGAATCAGAATGCATGGTCTAGTAACTGATGATGAATACAGAGTGTCTAGGTTGCAAGAACTTGAACTACTAGATGAGCGCAGACAAGCAGTGTATGATCATCTCAGAGTATATCAGAAAAGAATGTCTAGAGGCTACAACAAGAAAGTCAGACATAGAGAATTTCAGGTTGGTGATCTAGTCTTGAGAGAGAATCCCAAAAATCAATCACATCGAGAACACAAGGGGAAGTTTGAACCCAACTGGCTGGGTCCCTTTGTTATCAGTGCTACTTTTGGATTTGGTGCCTTTCAACTCTCAATAACTGAAGGAGAAGAGCTCCGAGAACCAATCAATGTTCTCCATCTGAAGAAATTCTATGCCTAAGGCATTCAGTGTATGGTAAAATGTTCTGAAAAATTATAAAAATCAAAAAAAGTCCTAAAGAAATGAACATCTTGGTGAAAACCTAGCAATGGGAACCTTGATGATTCATGAAAAAAGAAAAAAAAAATGAAAAATACAAAAAAATGAGAAAAAGAAAAAGTGCCTTGGTGAAAACCTGGAAATAGGCGCCTTGGTAGCAAAAATAAAATCTCTGCCAAGATGGTGAAAACCCAGCAAACGGGCACCACTTGTTTCAAAATGTTCCACTATCAGCATAATCTTGGTCTTCCCCAACTTTCAATCTTGCTTTAGTTTGTACATATCTCCCGGTTTGTTTCTGCATTTCCAATTTTCAATAAGTCGGTCTGTACACCAATCAGCTCAAGCGTCTATATCCTATCAATGTTCAAGCTTGGGGGCAATCAATGTCATATCCTATGGTCTCCAATGTATCTTAGATGTATCATATCCATTCAGAGTCCTTTGAAGCTTCATTTTAGTCAGTCAATCAGTCTTGTCTCTAGAAAGGATTTTGCATCTACATCAAACATCAAACATCAAACTGAAAACAATCTATGCTTTTTCATGCTTTTATTTCCTTGTATGCTTACTGATTCACATTGAGATTTTTGCATATTGTGTCCCTTCGAGCTCTTCGATGATTTCCTTTATAGGATTTAGAGAGTGATGATTGGGGGCATAATCTTTTCTTTGTCTTTTTCTTGTATGTGAAAATCTAACAACTTTGGAAATTCTAGATTGAAATGGTGTCCTACTGTAAGAGCCTCTATCTCGAATTGGATGGCCATGCATACCTCGACCATTGATACCTAGGAAATTTAAGGAAGTTTGATCTAACTATTGTCTTTTTTGAGTGATTTCTTTCTCCTATTGTGAAATGCGATCTTACCTAAGGATGTGACCGATAAAGGGTCACTACAGGTAATTCACATCAGATTTAGAATGATCTCTTGACTATTTGATGTGTTTGTACGCAAGGCATATTCAAGTCATCATGACATTTATGTTTTGATGCTTATACAAATTTCTATATCAAAATGGACATGATATTCAGGTCATCCTAGCACTTATGCTTTGATGCTTATATCTAATTTGACATTTCAAAAACAAAATCAATATTCATATATCCATGGTTTCCTAATCAGTGGGTGTTGTATTGATTCTTGTGCATGCAAATAGATATTCATATGTCTATGGTTTCATAGCTAGTGGGCATTGTATTGATTTATCCGGTTACCTAAAAGTTCAATGATGATAACAAATCGACACATGATCAGTGACTAGGTCCTAAGTCTTAGGTTGCATTTCATTCTGCATGTTTCTTTGCATTTTTTCATCTTTGCATGATCTCACAATGATTAAATGAACTTCAATGCTTAAACAATTCTTCACATCTAACAAGAGCTGAGTCTCAATCGAAGGTCTCTTCACCGAACCATGAGCAGTAACTCTCCTGGGTTAAATATCCATTTGACATAAGACTGAGTACTTGTCTTCATCAACCTACAAAAACATATCATGTGTATCGCTGCATTTACATCCCATATCATTACCATTTGTTGCATTACATTACATCCAGTGCATAAACATAAATCATACATACATCTTTTCATAATCCATTATATTTTCATAACATCCATACATATGAAAGAAATCATTACATTGCATTGATCCATACATACATTCTACACTACTCATAGCATAAACATCACATGATATCATCATAAATCAAAACATGACAAGTACAAATGAAGTCACAACCAAAAACATCGATCTCATATATATCATAAACTCAAAATGTGTCAGGGGTGCACTTTTGGCACAGTGTACAAAAGAATGAGCCCCAGAGAGCCATCAGAGTTAGAATAGTATATCAGTGATCAACAAGAACAAAGTATATCAAAACATAAGAACAGGAATCAACTATCAGCATGCTCCTCGGTATCTGGTGGAGGGGGTGGTGCATCTAGTATAGTCTCTACTCTTGGTGCCCTAGCTCCCTCTGAGGCTACCATATAATCTAAATACGTGGGTACTCTCTGTGCAGCAGGGACAACAGCATAATATGCAGACTCATAGTACGAAGCTCGAGAGGTCTGATGGGTCACCTCTATCTGTAATCTCTGAACCTCTGATCAAAACTCTGCATGAAGCTCTGTGCGCTACCTATCTACCTCTAAATACCTCTCCTCCCACCTAGCACTCTATACCTTCAGGTCCCAGACCTGAGCTCTGAGATGTCTAATAGTCTTTGATGAAGTAAGAGGAACAGTAGGATCTATCTCACCTACTGGCATCTTTGTGTCCTGTGCTGGCCGCTCTGGCTGCTGGTCATTAGTATCTGCTCTATGCACCTTACAGCGTCTAACCTCAACTCCTATATCAAAAGTGGTATCTGCTTGTAAGGGATCTCCATCACTACCTACAAATTGCTCAGCTACTATGACATCATCTGTAGAAGCAACACCACCCAAGGTACCACTCTCAGCCCTGGTCCATCTCTGTGAACCTATGGATGTACCTACTATAGAAGTAGAATGACAAGGGGGCCTCATCTATCTAGATGGTCTCTATGGTGGGGCCATCACTCTGGGTCTCGAGGGTGTAGGCTGTATCATCGGACCCTGTGCCATAGGAGCTCCTATCACATCCATCACCTCCTCCATGGAGGGTATCAACTCAGTAGGATCTAAAAATCTGTGGACAGGTGGTCTGCATCCCAAGCAATGTATCCATCTGTGACCCCTGCATCAACTACCTATGGACGGTAGTCCCAATCTCTACCAATGATCCTACTGTACTCCTCTGAACATAGAGAATAAGTGAGCCTCTGTGTCCATTTGAGCCCAATCTCACAAACAATGCGTGCATATGTAGTATACTCTTGTGGGACATCTTATCTGCATCCATACTGACACCACACTCTAGTAATCAAGAATCTCTCCAAAATGGTGGGAGACCGGCCAATAAGTACCCGACTCTGAAAAAGAAAGCTATATTGCTCCCTCGCAGTGGGCTAGGCCTCTATCTACAAGTAGGGTCTCTAATGCACAAATGTCATATCATCTAAGCATCATCGAAAGTACTCAGCATGACCCATGCAGACTTGTGTGACATAACCAGCATATGTATATATCACTGGCTCCTATGGTTGCTGCTGTGTCTAGAAAACTGGTCTCAACACTGGGATATGCTCCCATGCCCATATCTATAATACAAGAGCTCCAGAAGTGAAGCTCTTGCAATCCTAATACATAATCTTATGCATCTCTAAAAACATATGTGCCAAAAGACACTAACCCCAAGCAAGCTCAGTGGGTGTCTCCATAAGCAAGGCTACCATCAGAGCCCATCCCATCAAAAAGCCATTCTGTTGATGGCCTGGCATGATGAGCTCACCAATCATACCAGCAATAATGCACTCTAAGCGGTGCATCTGACCATATCTCTATACAAGGGTCTCCTATGAAATGGACCCCGTCAACTGTGTATCATCCCCAAACAGATGCCTAAAGGCATGAAGACCAGTCTAGCCAGAACTCACATACTCAGGACACTGACTACTATGGAATGGAATGCGTAGTATTCTATAAATATCCTCTAGAGTCACAGCCATCTCTCCAGTCGGTAAATGAAATGTCTGTCTCAAAGTGGAATCTCTCAATAAGTGTAATCAACAGGCCATGGTTTACCCTAATATCAGGTAAATGGATCAAATACTCGAACCCACATGCAACAAGATGAACCCTCATAGGGTCAGGAAGTGAGACACATAATCTCTGGGTCACTGGGTATGAATGTCGGACATGAACATCTGGATATGTCACCTATATCATACAAAAATAGGGAATTCTATCAGAAATTAGGTTCAACAATAGGCTAATAGTACAGAAATTGGACAGTTTGGTACTTCAGACGGTGGGTCAAAAGGTTTGATATTAGCATCAGCAATTAGAAAAGTTAAAATTTGGCCCTAAATATCAGTTTTAAGCTCACTGTTTTTCATATGACAGTCCAGACTGGCACCGAAAGTCGTACGACACTCCACAAGAGACCATACGACAATCCATGGTCATACGACACTAGATTCAGTATCATATGAGTTTCTAGGGACCCGATGAAATGTCGTACGACACATGGGTCCCCTTCATACGGCACTGGGTTATGCATGAAATGAAAAAGAAAATGCAAATGGAATGTCATACGAGTCTAGGATGGGACTCGTATGAATTTCCAAACATCCGAAATTCAAAACTAAAAACGCATATGGAAAAATTTAAAAATGCTATAAAACATGAAAAATTTGGATTTTCAGAGGGGCACAGAGGTCCACATACCGGATGTCCATACTGTCGAGGTCTGTCATGTCTCCGGCTGCACTCAAATCGATGAGAACTCACAAGTACCTTTAGTTCTCACTGTTCTGCCATTTTCTTGCTTAGAGGGCTCCACAAGATCTCAAAAGTCAAATGGTTGAAATGATTTGAAAATGACCCTTTTGGCCTTTATATAGTTTTTGACCTAATTTTCAAAAGTGCTCCGTTTTCCATGAAATTGCATCCCTGGCTAATTTCGACGTTCTAAATCCATTTTCGGGATCAAAATCAAAATTTGAGATCATTTACTATGTCAAAATCGTGATTTAAAATTTTTGGACCCAGGACGGTCTACTGCTTACATATTCGACCTTCGAACATCACAAAAATCCAGTATTCAACTTAACTGATTATATTACATCAAACTATCAAAAATTCAACTTGGTCAACCATGGTCAACTCATGGTCAAACCTAGTCAAACCTGGTCTCTAAGACCTCCAAACGATGCAGAATGTGTTCTCGAACGTGTATAACCATTTCTCAAATCAATTAACATGCTTTTGAACTATTCAACACTGACTTTTCTTGTCAGATTTCAATTTTAATCCCAAAGGGGGCATGGTATTGCATATCATTCAAAGTCTGTAATCAAATTTGAAATCATATCTTTCCTCAGTAATCAAGACAACAACCATGTCTAGTTGTTGATTCATCAAAAGTCCTCATCGATTGGGGAAAATCTATCATCGCTTGGGGTATATCAGATTCATTGAGATCCGTATCAATCTGGTATTCTCTTAATCTTGTAAACTGTATCAGCTTTTCACAACCATCGGTTCATTAGTGTTATTTCCTTGGTTCTTTGGTAACTGAAGGGTTCAGATGTGATACCTACATGACTCTTCTAAGGACAATCGAGTTTGGAATTGGTCACTCACTTCTTCGCAATCAGAAGGTTCAGAATCAGGTGTTTTGACACTTCTTCACAATCATCAGTTCATTGTTGTTATAGTTAACATTATCTTTGGTCATTCAGGACCTATTATCTTCATATCAACGTCAATCAACTTCTGTCTCATATCAATTATCAATTTTGAATTAGTTTCATATCTTTATCGTACATAGACTATCTTTGAACCACTGCGCTTCGCATAGTAATTCAAAGAGGGGCAAAATGTAATACCCCAAAAATGGGCTATAGGTTCATTAACCTCATACATCGACACATCGAACAAAATTGACATCAAAGTCCTAACCAAAGGCACATCTGAACATCATCAAATCCTGATTGATTATCTCAAATTCTGCATTGGGGAATATTCCTAGTAATATTCCTAATTATCTTAATTATCTTTAATTTTATAATTATTTGGTGATAAATCATAATTATCCTAAAGTTGATTAATTGAATACGATGAATATTTAATTAATTGATTTAATTCTGCCACTTAGTTATTTAATTGAATTTAATTGTATTTATTCCTAAGTATTATTATTTAAATTTGACAATAAATCAAAATTCCTATCATTAATTGATTAAATTCTTATTTAATTAATTAAAGCAAGTTGTCATATTTGATGATATTATTTTTGAATAAAAGTTTGATTAAATGATTGATTAACCCATAAATCAATTGTTTTATTTTTCAAAATCAATTAAGTTGAGAATAAATCACTTTATTTATTTATTAATTCATAATTATCCATGTGCACAATCAAAGAGCAGTTAAACTCCAAATCAGAAAATCAATGCAAGTTATTGACTTTTTGGAACTCAACATCATTTTTGAGTTTTAAAGTTGATCTAAACTTCTAATTTGAGTTAAAAAGCTATTTTTGCATGATTTGCATGTTTTTGTGAATTAAATTATCTTTAGTTAAAAATAACTAAAAAATCAAGTTGAGTTATTTGAGTGATTTATGGCTTTTTTTCATGCACCTCCAAAAGCCCTGGGTTTCTATAAAATCAAGGCTTAGCTCTTCACAAATCATCTCATAATTTTGCGAGCTTACTCTGCCAAATCGTCTATGAATTGCACAACTATTTTGAAGAATTGGAATTTGGAGAATCAAAGCTTATTGTGAATCAAGGCTATTGTGAGATCAATTTGGTTTTTACAATCACTTAGATTAATTTTCATATCATTTTTGGATCAATTGCATATCAATTTTTTATTCTAGATTAGATTTCATATCTAGATTTTTCATAATTGCATAGAAAATCAAAAAAAAAAAAAAGATTAATTGCATTCAAATCCTTCATTTAGGTGTCGTCAAGGTCACTAATCTCGATAACAATTTGAGAACATCATACTCGCACCTATTAGAAGGTAGTAAATCACCTGGTTAGTTTAGCTTTCAATTCATTGCACGATTTTGATTTTTGCTAACCTCTAATATTTTACTGAAGTGTTGTGTCTACAAATCAGGTACAAAATTCACACACACAAGCGCTACCTAAGGGGATTCAAACCTATGACCAATCTCTAATACCACTTGTTAGAAAGTAAAGTCCACCATGATAACTGAGAGGGGGGGGTGAATCATTTATCAAATAATAACACTTTTTACTACCATTATCAGATTTCAACCATGTAATCAATATAAGAAATAGCCACAGAAAGATAAACATACACAACAACACAATAACACAAGATATGTTGACTAGGGAACCTCTTGATCAGAGAGTAAACCCCAGTGGGAATGATTCCCAAAAAAGATGTACTAATATGAAAATTCCTTGTGAGAGGATGGACTATGTTAGGAGCCTTATGAAATGCATTCAGTACATATGAGTCCATGTTAGGAGACTTTGAATCCCTGCTAAAAGATTCTAACCCAGTTAAGAGTTATGGAAGATAGAAGGACCCACTTTCCAAATAGCTTCAAGGGAAAGATCACTAAACACACTATCCAAATGCTCTTTGTATTATCCAAACAAAATAATATCAATAATTACTGATCTCAGCAACTTATCTTTGCTCCTCTACCTATGCCAAACCACACAAACTGCTTCACCAAATCTCAATACCAGATCTCTGCAATTCACATATCCTCTTACAATATCAACATTAACTTTTTACATTCATATATCAATCAAGGAAAATAATCCTTCCGTTATACCACACTCAAATAATTACAAATGAGTCGGCCAACAAGGCTTAACCAATTACAAAATATAAAATTTCACACGTTACATAATATTCCACAATTACATAAAAACTGTCAGCTTCAAAACAAAATAAATCTTCACACGTGAGACCTCTGACCATGTTGTATCATCTAGGTCACCACCAAAATGTCTTCATAAATTGTATAACTTTGCATGCCAAGATTCTATCTCGGCTAGGAGATATAATCCAGTCATCACAAGCTTCTTCTCAAGAACACTGTCTGAATACTGCTTCCACTAAATTACACATAATTGTCATTAATAATTAAATTTCTGTATGTGCTCTTGACCACAATCTCAAGACACAGTATAGAATAAATCCTCAACTTCACATAGCTTGGTCAGCAATACTCCACGTGTGCTAATTCAAGCATTGTCTGCTTGTCTGATAATCTCTAGTAGATCACTATGTTGACATCAATGACAATTACAGTAATGAATGAAACATACAACTACTATAGAATTACTCTAAATACTCCCCCATAGGACATATTCAACATTCATTCCTAACAATATCCCCCATTGGCATTGATGGTAACATAGATGAAAAACATCCAAGTTCCATAAATACCAAACTGCAACACTAATGCTCTAAATTATTTTCAAGTCCTCTTCATCAATCAAATCTCTAAAGGTTTTTCATTTTGTATTGTATTCTTCTCCCCCATTGACATCAATGACAAAAGAAAGCATCACTATGTCAATCCATTTTAAAAACCTCAATGTCCAAAGATATTGTTCAAAAAATAAATTCACAAGAGTCCTTTATGACTCAACTCAAAACACACATACTCCCCCATAGAGGAAGTGTCAGCATACAGTCCATAAAAGATAGAGCTCATATACCATTGGACTGATGCAACTATCTGCATCACTTCTCAAAAGTAGGTTGACGCATAGCCCCAAGCATACCTCTCAAATAATCAAATGTATCTTTAGGTAAGGGCTTTGTAAATATATCTACAATCTGCTATTTTGTAATTATATACTCAAGTCTGACTTCTGTCTCCTCAACTTTCTCTCTTACAACATGATACTTGATTTCTATATGCTTTGTCTTAGAATGCAACACAGGATTCTTTGACATACTTACTATACTGGTGTTATCACAGTGTATGATAACAAGCTCATCAAATTTGATTATGATATCCTTCAACATTTGTTTCATCCATATTATCTGATTATAATTTTTTGTTGTTGCTACATATTCTTCTTCTATTGTGCTCTGTAAAATACAATTATGTTTCTTACTTAGCCAAGAAACTAATCTTCCTCCAAGAAAAAATGCTCCACCACTTGTACTCTTTTTGTCATCAACACTACCTCCCCAATCTGCATCTGTTATGCACATAGGGTAAAGTCATTAGATTTTTCATACCATAACCTATAGTCAATTGTACCTTTCAAATATCTAAATATTCTTTTTACTGTTGCATAATGTGACTCTTTAGGATTAGCTTGAAATATTGCAACAATTCCAACTGCATGTGATATATGTGGTCTTGTATGAGTTAGATACAACAATCCTCCAATCATGGTGTAGACACTCAAAAATGGGCAAGTGCTTTAAATCATCAAAATTGCAAATTCTTAATCAAAATGCACTAATTCTCATAAAAAAGGATCAATTCTAATCAAAATGGACATTACTAAATCAAAGTTTGACAAAATCAATCAAATCAAAGGAAAAATCAAATAATGACATTAAATAATTAAATACAAGCTTAAAGGGGTCAAAAACACTATATAATTGATTTTAATCAATTAATTGTATAGTTGTTAAATCAAAAATCAAAGTGAACCTATTCCCTTACATGGATAATTTAATTAATTGATGGAATTTAATTAATCTTAATATCTTTCAACAACAAATTGAGCAACCAATGAGAATTGAGAACACAAAGCACATGGATCACTCAAAGGAATTGAATCTCAATCACACAAATTCAACTTTGAATCTCATCCACTCAATTTTGTCCTTTTGTCCAAAGCTTTGAGACAAACATTTAAATTGTCCCCCCATTTAAAAACATTGCAAAGTTTTTGACTCAACCAAGGCTAAATCATGATTACTTCAGTCTACCCCCTACCCTTGGGAATTTACTATAAATGAGAGGCATTTTGAGAGCAATAATCATCTTAGAAATTCATTTGCAAAGCATCACCATTATAGTCATTTTCATAGCAATTGAGAACAATTGAGAGCATTTGAATTATCTTTGTATCACATTTGAGAGTTTGAGAGCTAGATTAAGCATATTAGTATCACAGATTTCTCATTTTAGAAGTGTCACTAGTAGGGAATACAAAGCTGAGAGCTCTACTTACCACATCTAATTAGAGAACCATGAGATGTCATGGATTTTAGTTTCATTTCTTAGTTAAATTTGCATTGTATTTTGCTTTGAATTGATAGTTAATAATCCTAATTTCATGAAGGTGTTTAACATACACACACAAATGGCACCCATTGTGGGGCTCTAAGCCTCATTTCTAACATTTTCATCAAATTTTTGTGTGTTTTTGTTGTCAATTTTCTATGAATTTTTGTAGAAAGCAAGAGAAATGACGCATATGAAGGATTGAATGATGCATGTGGTCACTGTTCTGACACTTACCAACAATTAACCAGTGCTTGGGAGATAAATTGTGACACCTATGAGATAAATTGCTACGCCTTAGATAGTAAAGCAATGCTTGAGACCTAAGAAGTGCCACATTTTCATTGTCTTTTACTACCTGTGACAAGCTTTACGACATAATTTACTGCAAACTGTCATGCCTAGTATTTGTTAATTGCCTCTTTAAATAGCTTATCATACACAATTTTCATTACTTTTCATGCCTAGTAATTAATGTGTTACGCCTGCTAAACTTTAAATATCGCTTGAGTCACTGGAAAGTGACACCTGCTATTTTTAAAGTTACACTTGCTAATCCTTTAATCGTGTGTATTAGCTGACTAATGACACCTACTACTTTCTGCTTTTATTTTCTATCAAATCTATAACTATTGTTTTTCTTACTCTTTGCCTATATTTTTTTACTACAAATGAGCAAAGACAGAAAGGTTCAAAACTAGAGAGCAAGCTCAATCAAGAAGGGAAGGCTTTGATTAGGAAAATCAAGAAGGAAAACTTTTCTCACATCAAATCGGTTCTTGAGGAGTCACAAGAAGAAAATAAGGTATATGAGAACTATCTCAAAATTGTAGAAGCTTACAAAACTAAGTTTGTATCACTTAATTGGATTTTTGCTCATTGTTGTTGTTTGTGTTGACTAACTTTGTTGGAGGAAAGCACATTGGAAAGGAGCTATAGCCAAGGTAAGCTAAAAATGACAAAAATCACTCAAAAATTCCCCTAGCTTATGCTAGCTACAAGGAAACGTAAGCCTCAAACTAGTGAATATTTTCCCTTAAATTGTGGCATTGGTGCATTTAAAAATCTAGTAATTACAAAACAACCTATCTTTGTTTGGAAAGTTTAGCATTTAGGCCTATGCTCTTCACTTCTTCTAGTGAACCAAAATGCCAAAGTTGTTGAACTTTTTGATTAAGAAGAAAGGTTGAGGAATCAAGCACATAAGATCAAAGCCCCTTGTTTGTAGAAGAGAGTAGAAATACTCAATTCTCTATAGTTAGTGGGTGGAATAATTGAACATTGTTTATTATGTTTGGGAAATTAAGAAAAAGTTAGGGATATGCTATTCACCTTTTAGGTGAACCAAATTCCCAAAAACTTGTTCTTAACTCCATTTCCTTACTTTACATGAACATGCTAGAATATTAGAGGGCCTGCCTCCCGAGAAATTGCCTTAAGGAGGCCGGTGAGAGGGAACGACCCACTATAAAAAAAAATACACTCTTCCTTAAAAGGGGAGTGATTAGATAATGTGCAAGTTTCTTCACTTCCTCTAGTAGTCCTTTTGGGGATTGTGCCAAATTGTTCTTTTGTGCATGTGGGAATCCCATGAGTGGGAAAAAGAACTTGGCGTAGTTTAGAATGGAAATTTTCATTAAACTCCTTGATAAATTAGCAAGCTACCTTATAGAGCCAAATAATGTTAAAAGCCAAATTTGACTATAGGTAGACTGCATGGAATAATTTTTTGTTCAATACTTGTGAAAAATGACTGAGAACATACACTTTAGTGTGGTTTTAGGGACATGATTAAAATTTGATGTGTGTGTGTTGTGATTGTGTTCCATTTTCAAACAAGAAAGTTCCATAAAATTGATCTTGCAATTTTTTTTTAAAAAAAATTTACAACTTGGTCAGCAAAGTGCCACCTGTGCACAGAGAAATACTGCTTGTCAGCAGTAAAGTCATGCCTGTGACTATTTAGAAAATTCTTATCAACCATAAAGTCACACCTGAGACACATTAAGTGACACCTGTAAAAACTAGAAAAATGCCTATCAATAGTAAAGTGTCATCTGCACATCTGTAGAGTGCCACCTAAATCAATTCCAGTCGACGCATATCAATTTTTAAGTCGTGCCTACACATAGGTAAGTGACGCCCAAAAATAAAAAAGGGAAAACAATGAACATTTCCTGAGGGTGTTAAAAAAATTTGGTTCCAGATTCAAATACCCTTTTGGTTGTTTTATTTGTTCAAGTACCCTTCCTGGTCAGAAATCCTGGTTTTGAGCAATTTTGAAAATTTCACAAGGATTCAACCATAAACAAGCAAAATAAAGTCTATTTTCAAATGGTTTATGTTCATGCCTACTTTTAGTCGATCATATTACATAAAGAAAACTTTGCAAGTAGATGGAACTTATCTAAGATAAGAGCTTCCTTACCCAAGTGATACTTCTACCACCCCAAGAGTACTACAAGAACCACCCATTCAAGAAGTGGAAACCAACATGATGTACTATGGTATCTTGGGTAATAACAATGATAGTGGCATCAATCCAAACAATCAGGGTGATGCCAATAATGGAGGTATGGACCCAAACAATTAGGGTAATACCAATAATGGAGGAATAGACTCAAACACTCAAGGAATTGATAACACTAACACTAGGGCTAATGGTGAACCAACTACCAAAGATGCCACTGATGAAAAGGTTAGTGAAGATATACAAAGTCCTTATTTCTTGAAATTATGGAAAAAGTAATGGAAAGAGACAAGGAAAAGAACTTTTTAGATCTAGCCCGAAAGGGTCTTAAAATCCTTTGTGATTATGATGTTAATCAACTTAGAACACCCAAAGTTGAGGAGAGCTCGCTCGATATAATGAATAAACAATTTAAGTTATTTCAAATGTAATTGGACACAATAAAATAAAGTGGGTCTCCAAAGCCCTTTTCTATAAAAGCATTATGTCCATTTCCATTTGACAAGAGTCTGGTCATGGTACCATTCCCTATCAATGTAGTATTTCATAAGTATGATAAACACGAAGGAACATCGGATCCTCAAGATCATCTATGGGAATTTTGTGCATTAAGCTTAGAATTCATGCATGATACCACATATTTAATGCAATTATTTCCTAGGAGTTTGGGAGGTATTGCCATGGAATGGTTCTTGAAATTACCTTTCAGCATCAAAACTTTTGAAGAGATGGCCTCTAAATTTTGTTGGAATTAGGAGAGATAGGTACTGAGCGGGGAGGGGTGAATCAGTGCCTTCAAAATTTTACTTGTAAAACCTTTCAGATCTATAACTGTGTACTATGATAACCGATCAAAATAACTTGAATCTAATTGCATAAATCAATCATCTAGTTAACTCGAGTAAGTAAACAACATGAAATCAATATGACAATCACATAACACAAGTATTTTGGTAACTTAGAAACCCTTGTAAGAAGGTAAAAACTACAGTGGGGATGACACCCACAAATTGTTCACTACTAGAGATAGAAAAGGTTTGCCTATTAAGGCTACAAGTTTTGATCACTTCTGGTGATCTTACCTTGTTAGGAGTAACATATTAGATCAGCTAGATCTACCTAGTTATAGGATTTTGACAACACTAATGAAGTGTGCACTAGGTTAAGAGATTTACATAAGACTATTAAGTCTACTTTGTTAAGAGATTTTATCAAAAACTCTATTACAATTGTCAGAGTAATAGGCAGTTATCTGCTAGTTGGCAACTCAATTGTTTGAAACAGATCAATAATTGCTCATTAAAATATCACCTCGACTGTGATGATTCTCTACTCTATTCTGCTTAGTAGCCTTCTCTGATTCTGCTCAATCTAATAACTTTTGTACTCTATTCTGCTTTGTAAGTCAATTGACTTGAAATTAGGCAATGGCTTCAAGTGCTCCGTGATTCATATATATTAGTTCACCAACCACACAAAATGATGCGAACATACAAAATATATAGTGTTATGTTTTTTCCGCTTTAGAAAAAATTAGGTTACAAAAATAATCATAACCCTAAGATCTACGATGCAAAAATAACCTAGATCAACTATTACAATAAGATAAACATTACATTTAATGAGTATCTTTTACAATAAATGCTCCTCGATCTTGGTAAACCATTTTACAATTTTTTGTAACCATTTGCATAGAAGAATGTACCATTTTTTGTGATCATCGATAAACACTATATAAACTGCTCGGTGTATACTGCGGTGCTTGGTATTTACTGTCCGTCAGTGTTGGTGTCACTGGTGCTCGGTAAACTATGTGATGCTCAGTGTAAAGGCTTTACCAACTACTCTGTCTTACTTCTGGTTACTGACAAACTCAATATAATTGACCGACCGATCTCTTTGATATCCTTTGATACTAATGACAACCTTAAATTCTCAATAGAGATTAACAATCTCCCCCTTTGGCATTAGTATCAAAAGTTCAAATGTATATAGACAAAATGTTCTTATATATTCCTTATATCTCCTTCATATACATATCCACAACAAAAAACTTTCTAAGTACAAAGTACTCCCCTCGGTGCATGCTCTCGGTAATATGTACATATCAAAGTATACTTATTTGGCATATGCATGTTTTCCCCCTTTTTGACAATAATGCCAAATACAAAAAAATATAATGTATACTTACATCTTATCAAAAATGTTTTGATGGGTTTTCTTGATAGATTCCAAGAGGTTGTCCCACTCCTCTTTCAAGTTGGTAAGAGCAATATGCTCAAGACCGACTTGTGCATGCATGTCAAAGATATTATCTAACACCTAAATCTCTGGTGTTGCTACAAGTTGTTCAACTTTGACAATATGAGTTTCAAAAAATTTTAGGTATGGAGTGAGTTCTATTTGTAACTCTGTGACCTGATCAATTATTTACTCTTCTTGTTTTCTTAGATCTGCTATCAAACATCAAAGTTCCTGAACTTGATGAATATGCTTTAAGAAAGCATTCAACTCAGTTATAGTTACTTTTGTTCTCAACTTTATTTCTGCTTCTAAACCTTTTATCTTTTCATTGACTTCTACAATGAAGATGTCTGAAGTACAAAGCTTGATAAAAAATTGACAGATTATCTGGGTGATAGATTTTACCTCAGTAATGACCTCAGATAATTTTACCTTTTTAAGTGCCACTTTTGTGCTAATCCTTTCTACCAATTTGTCTTGAATCTTTGATTCTACCCTTTCTTCTATTCTTTTATCTACATCTATATCAAGGGCATTGATTTTGTCAGTGAGTGTAGCAAGTTTATCTATGATGGGAGAATTCTCATCAATATTTGTCTTTGGTACTATCTATTGCTGAATATTCCTCACACCAGTTAACACTTCTTTTTGTTTGTGCTCTTGCTTTAGCTTTTCTTGTGCCACCTTTCTTGAACATAGCTCCCCATATTTACTTAATTCCGCGGGGCTTAGGGTTCTCAGGTCACATTCTGGTATAATTATGACTTCATCAATGGTGACTGGCCCTTTTGCTTTCTTCTTCTTCTTCTTTTGTACAAGAGGTGACTTCTTCTCACTAATAACAATAGCTTTTTCTCCACTTTATGGAGTAGCCTTCCCAATTGACACCGTAGCTTCCTTCTTCTACTCCTCGGTAGATGGTGTGGGAGTCTTGGTTGTAGTGTCAGAGGGGTTCACCTCAGTTGACTTTGTTCCTTCTAGTTCCTTTGATTATGTGGACTATGCCTCTATTTTGGTAGGCTCATTTGTATCTATAGGTTGCTCAAGTGCTTGTATCCCAGTTGTATTTTTATTTTTCTCAGGATGAGAAGCATCAGGTTGTACTTGTGAAAGTATTTCAACTACCTCTGCAAGTATAGGAAGTTCACCCGATAAAGATGTGAACACACTAACAGTGTCTAGTGCTTCATCTTTGTTTGGTGAAATAGTCACATCTTCATCATCCTTATCATCAAGATCACCATTCGTGATGTCCTCAATGAGTACATCATCATCGGTTTTCTTCTTCAATTGGATCTCTACACGATCTAGTGCATCCTGTGAAATTCTTATTTCTTCCTTTTGTTTAGTGATATCAATTACCTCAATAACTGATATACCGGTGTCCTTTAATTTCTTTCCTTTGTTATCATCGATGTAAATACCTTTACCTTTTGAACTGTGTCTCTTCTTAGACAATTTCAGGAATGCTTCCTGTTCAACTTTCTCTTCTACTTTCAAAATTGATGTCCATAGAGAATCACATGTGACATCCATATCAACCACATTCTCATCCATTATCCGCATAGCTCTATTCTTCACTATAAATCTTGCTTAGTACTTTTTCAAGTATTCACTTACAACATCATAGCTGAAGTGTGAGGCTGCACGAACTAATGATTGTTCTCTTTTCCTTTTCTTTGTATCTAGTGCAATAGCCCATTTCTCATTTATTTTGTCATCTAGTTCCTTCGGTAACTAACATGTGAATTCCATTGGTACTCTCTTGAATTTAATCATCATCTGGATGATAGCATGCTCTAGCTTTGTCTTGTCCTCAATTGACATTCTGTCAAATTTTCCTATGCCTAGATCTGCAAGATTTCCATTTTCAATTATATCTTCAATTATTTCTTGTATTTTAATATCCCTATTATGAACTATCTTGAATTGATTAGGATCATTTTCAATTTTAGTCTCCTCTATATCTTCTTTACTTCTGACCAATTTTCTCCTTTTCTTGGTTGCCTCAGCTACAACCTTTGTCTTTCTCTTAACATATTTCCTTATCGGTGTAGCTACTCTCAATTTCTTAACTTTTATTTCCTCTTTCATCGGAGGGGATGAGGGTGCAGTTGATTACCTTTTTTTCATACCTTTTTGTTTTGGTAACTGCATTTCTTGTTCAACATTGGTGGGAGGAACCGGTGTGGGATCCTTTTCTTTGTCTGACTCAATCTCCTCACTATCATAGGGTTTGTTAGCCAATAGTAACTAACCTTTGGTTTTTTCTTTAACCGGTGACTCCTCAAATGAGTGTGATGCATTTCCATATCTTTTCGTGAGATCTTTCCTCATTTTCTTCTCCCTTCTAGACATTTTTTCGATCTCTATGTCTATAGTGATTCATGACTTAGCTTCCTCATATGTGCCAAACCTAGTGGCAGTGATATCTATCAGTAATGCCAACAATGCACTAATAGATTTCAAGGCAAAATCATAGTTCATTTCATATCCCATCGGTGCCAACCATTTTGTTCTTGATTCTACTACCTTTATCATTGAGTGGTATGTGTTGACTACAAAACATATGTCATTTTCAAATTTACTCACTAATTCCCTTGGAATTCTACTCCTTTGATGCATTTGAGTCTTAAATTCTTTGAAATATGCATCAAATTCCATGTTCATATTCTTTCCTAAGCTTTTCATCATTTCACCAATTTGTGTAGTTATCAGTTTATCAGATTGCCAGTTTACCTTACCGATACTAGGTACATATTTCTCTAGATAGAAAAATGTATAGACAAGCAGTGATTCATACTTACATGTGTTGGACTTCTTTGATCTTATTGTTTTCATATTCTCTTGTAGTTGGTGTAGTAGCAGTTCGACAAGATCTACATAGTGGTCTTTCTTCACAATTTTATATGCCATGTCCACGGCACTACAAGGTACACTATTTAGTCTGCTAGATTGAAATATCTTGTACCCAATGACATGTGCTATGAATTTTACTGTTGGGTCTTTGATGGTTGAGATTTTTAGTGCCCTACCATCCCATTGAGCTCTAGTGTTCTTTTCAATGTCAGGACGAGATGAACTTCAAAAGGCTTTTTCTTTGTCGGTTGTAGGGTACCCAATAACCCTACTGATAATCTTCTTTGTGACCTCAACAGGTTTATCTAACCAAAATTTTCCATCATGAAATCTTCTTAGCACGATTCTAATCCAATCAATGTTGAATGTTTGTGGGAAGTATATAAAATACAATAACCCTGACTCCTCCATCTTCTTATATTTAGATTTTAACTTTCCATCTGATCCACAAATTTTTTGATAAGCAAAAATGGTCTCAAAATCACCTACTCCAATTTTGCTGTGAATATAGGCCCTAACATCTTCTATTAACAAAACCCTATCTGGAATACTAAAAAATGCACCCATATCATCCATTTGTGCTACAACCTTGGGATGTGGTTTGAATTTGGCCTCGGTGAAATTAGCCCTAACAATTAATTCTACTTCCTCAATGTTTTGCAATTTGCTTGCAGTCGATGTTGATGCCATAAATTATTTCTAGGGTTTCGGTAAGCAGTAGATATTAGGTGTTCGGTAGCAAATGAACTTACTTGATATTATCAAAAAAATGTTGTCAGTTCGATCTACAATAGCTTTGAATCTTTCTTGAAAATCTTGAGCTTCAAACTCTGCTCTATAAAATCTCTATTCTTTGAAATTGCAATGTAACAAATAACTCTATTTTCGCGTATTTATAGACTTTTTGATATTCCCACTCAAACTTTGGTGTATTAAATGTGTGACCTAAATTTTGGTAGGAAACAATTGTCAGCTTGGTAATGTCTACAATTTCCTTTGCTCGGTTAACATAGAATTTCTTCATCAGTTTGCACTATTGTCGGTTAACCTTGTATAGTGATTACCGACGGGTAATCAACTCTCATTTCTTCTTTTACCGACTATGTGACATTTGTAAACTCATAACACATAAACCATAGTGCATCTTTATTCATGCATATTTGGTATTTTTCACATCATATATAAGGAACTGTATGTAAAATGTGATCATTTAAAATGTCAATTCCATACATGCCTTTGTCATCTTAAGTGGAGGTACCGATGTCACCCAATCTAGTCGATGAGGTTTCACCAACAGTGTTACTTGACTCAACATTCTCATTAGATGCTTTCTTCCACATTGTGTTCCTTAACTTCATGATTTCTAAAATGTTATATCCACTGTCAAATATATGGTTTTCATATGGTGTTCAATCTTTGTAGTTCTTGCTTAAATGACCAACCTTGTGATAGTGCATACATGCCAGCCTTGCATTTGTCCAGTTTCTTGATTGTCCAATCTAACTCTTTCTCTAATAGTTTGCTGCAATATGTCCATACCGACCACATACAACATAGTTAGTCCATGTATTATAATCCCAAACATATGGTTTACCTTGTCTCTTCGGTTGATATGGCTTTCGTTGTAGTTTCTCTTTAGGTGTCCAGACTTGTTTCATTTTTGCCTTGTAATCCCTTGCAGTGTGTCCATGCTTATTACAAGTATAGCATACTTTCTCCTCAGTAGTAGTATTAGCAATGTCATTCTACTTAGCTCTACATTCATAAGATGGATGTCCAAACTTACCACAGTAATAACAATATCCATTGAATTTAGGAATGACAGGAGGTTTACCTTGTGCTTTGCTTCTGTACACATTAGATGTATGTCCTAGTTTTCCACAGTGATAACATGTCAACACTTTAGGTTTTTGACTTTGATTTTTGTTGACTTTTTTAGCTTGTTGTGATGATTCTCCTTCACCGGTGTAGCCTATATTGGCTTTGCTTCTGAATCTTCTCTGATTAGTTAGGAAATCATCAATCTTTTTAGAGTTGTCCTCATCTATCTTCATCATTTCATTGTGTTGCTTTTGTATCTTTATTTCATTTCTCAATTTTTCATTATCTTCTCTGAGTATTGCAACATCTTCAAGTCTTCTTGATAATTGTCCATTTACTCAGTTCATTTCTTGATTAACTATCATCATTTGATTTGATACTTGGAAGTGACGATCAGTGAGTCTCTATATTTCACTTTCTTTTTCTTGGAGTTGTTCAGTCATCAGTCTTTAGTCTTCAATGGCCAGATTCTGATCTTGTTCAGCTTGTCTAGCATTGTTCATGATTTCCACCATTCTCACCATCTGAGATTCATGACCGATTTGAAGTGCTTTCACTTGCTCAAATAGATGTTGATTCTTTTCAAACAAGTCAGAGATTATGCTTTCAGATCCATCAGAGATGCTTCTAGAGCTTGATCCAATATGATCAAATATTTCATCAATAGGTTCTTCATGATAACCAATTTCATTCTACAGAATTGCAAGATTCTTCCTTTCAACTAGTAATTTCTTCAATTCTTCCTTGGCTTGTTTATACTATTCCATAAACATTTGTATTTGTATCTTCTGATTCTCAATAGTCTTGTCAAGCTTGTATCTCTCCATGACTTAGATCTTTACCCTTCAGTGGTTAGACTATTCAACAAGAGAATTGATCTCTGATACCAATTTTTGGAATTAGGAGAGATAGATGCTGAGAGGGGAGGGGTGAATCAGTGCCTTCAAAATTTTACTTGTAAAACCTTTCAAATCTATAACTGTGTACTGTGATAACTGATCAAAATAACTTGAATCTAATTGCATAAATCAATCATCTAGTTAACTTGAGTAAGTAAAAAACATGAAATAAATATGACAATAACATAACACAAGTATTTTGGTAACACAGAAACCCTTGTAAGAAGGTAAAAACTGCGGTGGGGATGACACCCACAAATTCTTCACTATTGTAGATAGAAAAGGTTTACCTATTAAGGCTACAAGTTTTGATCACTTTAGGTGATCTTACCCTGTTAGGAGTAACATATTAGATCAGCTAGATCTACCTAGTTATAGGATTTTGACAACACTAATGAAGTGTGCACTCAGTTAAGAGATTTACATAAGACTATTAAGTCTACTCTATTAAGAGATTTTATCAAAAACTCTATTACAATTGTTAGAGAGTAATAGGTAGTTATCTACTAGTTGACAACTCAATTGTCTGAAATAGATCAATAATTGCTCATTAAAATATCACCTTGACTGTGATGATTCTCTACTCTATTATGCTCGGTAGCCTTCTCTGATTCTGCTCAATCTAATAACTTTCGTACTCTATTCTGCTTTGTAAACCGATTGACTTGAAGTTAGGCAATGGCTTCAAGTGCTCCGTGATTCATATATATTAGTTCATGAACCACACAAAATGATGCGAACATACAAAATATATAGTGTTCTATTTTTTCTACTTTAGTAAAAATTAGGTTACAAAAATAATCATAACCCTAAGATCTACGGTGAAAAATTAACCTAGATCAACTACTACAATAAGATAAACATTACATTTCATGAGTATCTTTTACAATAAATGCTCCTCGATCTTGTTAAACCATTTTACGATCTATTGTAACCATTCGTATAGAAGAATGTGTCATTTTAGATTACTATGCCATTTTCTGTTATCATCGGTAAACACTGTATAAATTGCTCGGTGTATACTGTGATGCTCAGTGTTTACTATCTATCAATGTCAATGTCATTGGTGCTCGGTAAATTGTGTGATGCTTGGTGTAAAGGCTTTACTAACTACTCTGTCTTACTTCTAGTTACCGACCAACTCAATATAAGTGACCAACTGATCTCTTTGATATCCTTTGATACTAATGACAACCTTAACTACTCAATGGAGATTAAAAAATTTGTGGCACACTATTCCTACAATATCAAACATGAAGTCACAATGATCACCTTATGTAATACCAAGAAAAAAGAAGGAGAAGGATTCCTAATTTTCCTACAAAGATGGAGGATGGTATTTGCTAGATATCCCCAGAGTGTACTAGAAAAAGAGAAGATGGATATCTTTATCAATAGCTTGAGTAGTGAGATGAATTATTAGTTGAGAATGCAATGTCCTAAGACCTTCAAAGATCTTATTGAGAATGGAGTAACCACAGAAGAGGTATTGGTCAAGAGTGGAGAGTTGAAACTCTACAAGTACAATAAGAATTACAATAACAATACCTCCAATAACAACCATAACAACTAGAATAAGAACTTTTCTAATAGCTATAATTGGTTTGGGTTGAAGAATAGCAATAAAGGAGTGGTCAATGATGGTGTTTTTTATTCTAGTAACTTAAAAGTGACTCCCTTTTCTCTCACAAGAACACCTAATTAGGTGAACAATGCAAATCAGGCTCTCAAAGTACCTTACAATAGCAATACCAATAGTGGCAATTCTGGGAATAATCAAGGAGGTAAAAAATCTAACAAATTCCTTGTACCAACTCCCAAGAGGAACTTCACATCTTTGGGTGAACCTCTCGAGAAAGCATTGAGGACTCTCATTGCTAACAAGATCATTAATTTACCTAGCATTCAACCCTATGAGCCACAGAATAAACCCAGCTGGTGGAGTGAGAATAGTCATTGTGAATATCATAGAATTAGAGGACATCAAAAAAATGATTGCTTATAGCTGAAAAATGTGGTGCAAGACCTGATTGATAATGGTACAATCACCATTGAAGGACCTCAAGGTAATGAAGATCACACAACATTTAAACAACATTTTTATAACCATGGAAAAGGTAAATCATCCAATGGGAATAAGCAAAGTAGCAACAATATCAATTTTGCTCCTCATTATGACAAAATCATCAATACTTTATCTAGTCATGAGCATATTATCAATACTAATGAGATCAAAGAATAGCACCAAAAGGAAACATCTAATGTTATCACTAGGGGACAAAATTCAAGGATTACCCTAGAAGGGGTTGATCCTAAACCTGTTGGCCCTCCACAATCTAGCATTTTTCCAAAAAAATTAGCTACAATAGCAAAACCATATAGTTTGGTGGATCAACTACAAAATACTCCAGCACAAATATCTATCTTGGAGTTATTAAAGTTATTGCCAAATCACAAGGAAATCTTAGAGAAAGCTTTAGTGGAAACTAATGTTCCTACCAACTTGGATGAGGAGAAGTTTCAAAATATGGTAGGCCCTCTCATTGCACCTCATTTCCTTTCATTTTCAGACCATGATGACATGTCCATTACCCATCCCCAAAATCTGCCATTGCATATAGAAGTATTGATTGAAAGACATAGGATCAAGAGAGCTCTCATAGATGGGGGAGCTGGTCTTAACATTTGCACTTTCAGCCTTGTCAAATCTCTAGGATTCTCTGAGTCATGCATTGATCCTACAAAAATAATTACCATAAAAGCCTATGATGAAGTAGAAAGAGCTTCAAAAGGCATGATTATATTGCCCATTCAAGTTAGACTAGTCAAAAAGGACACAAAATGCCAAGTTTTAGATATGAAATTAACTTATAATATCTTATTGGGGAGACTATGGATCCATGAGATACAAGTCATTCCATCCATGTATCATCAATGCATAAAATTTCCATACATGGGTGAAGAAATCACGATTGGTGGGGATTCAAATCCCTTCCAATATTGCAATGCATTAAAGCCTCTCCACAAATTATTTATTCCGCATAACAGAGAAGGGATTATCCAAAGAGCTACCATTGAAGACATTAAAGAGGATGATCCTAAGTTAACATTAAGTGCTACTTCTACTCCAAATCCTCCTTGAACTAACTCAACTACATCAAATAAAGGACAGGAGAAAGTGAGTTATGAGGGTCCAACATCAAATGAAAATTCAGAAAAAGCATCTATACCAAAGATAGAATTTTCAAAATCCACCAAAGAAGAAAAAAATAAAGCTAAAGAGGACCATTACAAAAAAAAAATTAAGATGATGCATGCATTTGAAAAATAATGTAAAATCGGTTCCCAGGGAGTAGGGGAATATTTTGTTTCCTTATTTGACTTACCTACATCTCCAAGAACACATGGGAAACCATCCAAGGAATATCTTCCTCATAAATATAACTCTTATGTTGTAAGAGAAAGTGACAAGGCAGCATTTGACAATGAGAAAGATGAAGTCTTCCAATGGCTCTATCAAGATGAAAATGATACCTTAAATACTCCCATAAAGAGAATTCAACACATTAGCATTCAAACAGATCAATATGGCAAAGGATTCAAAATAATGCAAAAAATGGGGTACAAGGGAAGAGGACCCTCAGGCAAAAGAAATAGAGGCTTGCTAGAGCCTAGTGAACCTTCTTGGTGGTCAAAAGAATAAAAATTAGGGGTAGGCTACCAACACAAAGGAGAAAGCTCCATCCCCAGGCATGATTCATATCCTCAAGTGAACATGGTGGAATCCGATGTTGATAGCAATGATTCTCGAGACTATGAATGGGATACTTTATCCGATGAATCATGTCATGATAAAGAAATTGTCACCATACATGCTTATGCTAATGTTAAAAGGAAACAAACTCCAAGGAATGAAGATACCATCATACAAGAACTCAATATAGGACAAGCACCTATTAATTGACCATGGATAGAGGAATTTTGGGAACCATAGGAGGAAGATGATTCGAACGTTAAGATTAATCCACACGTTGTATTTCCCATTCTATTTCCTGTAGAAGTCCTTGAGGACTCAAGTGAAGAGTGTATGTGATGGAATAGGGACCTCAAATCCAACTACACACACAACATGGTCATTACTCATGTGATCAAATTGTTGGAAACAATTGTCTGAAGGAAATTGCTACTCAAATTATGTATTGTCTTTGATGTCACACAATGTCATAGTCCACAGCAATCAGTTCCTACTGAGCTCAGTCGGTCCACCAAACAGGAAGATTAGTGACTACCGAGTCCAATCGGTTATCAAAGAAAATCAGTGTCTACCGAGTTCACTCAGTTATCAAAGGAAATTTAGCATTTACCGAGTTCAGTCGGTCGTCAAAGGAAATTCAGTGTTTACCGAGTTCAGTCATTCATCAAAGGAAATTCAGTGTTTACCGAGTTCAGTCGGTCATCAAAGGAAATTCAGTGTTTACCGAGTTCAGTCGGTCGTCAAAGAAAATTCAGTGTTTACCGAGTTCAGTCGGTTATTGAAGGTAAAGGATTGTCGGTGTTTACCAAGTTCCCTCGGTCTCCGAAAGATTGTAGAAAGTTATGGTCACCGAGCACTGTCGACCCTTCAAGGATTTTTGCAAATAGAGTTTGCTTAATTCAGCCGACTGTTATACTAAATAATGTCAATTTGAAAAATCTAAAATCATATAAATAAAAGGTCAAATGTGAAAAATAAAAAAAATATACAGCAGAAGATTTACAAAAGAAAGACAGGAAAGGTGTGTGCGAATTTTTGAAGGATGTTCTGATATCCTTAAGGTGCAGCAAAGATTTATTCGATCAGGAAGGATCACACTTATGCAGAACAGAGATCTGTAATCAGCAAGGCAGTTGCATTATTATACAGGTCATTTTCATTGTTACCTTCTTATCATTGTAACAGTGAATTCTAAATGTCTTAACCGAGTTGGTTTAACAACCATATTGTAAATCCTCTAACAAGGTGACAATTCCATTGAATTGTTTTCAAGACCTCTTACCAGGCCACTCCTAGCAAGGTGATTAAATCCTCTAACAAGGTCACACCTAACAGTGTGTTTTGTAACCTTTTACCGGGTTGGCTTCTAACCGGGCATCACTTCAGAAAAGTGAAAAATCAGTATCTAGATACATTGGTGGTTTTTCCCATATTGGGTTTCCATGTTAAATCTTGTGTCTCTTGTGTTCTTAATTGCTATCTTAATCATACACTAGTGCTGATGAATATCTAAAAGATAATTTTGCTAATACTTTATGCATCTTCAAAGTTACTGCAATCTATTTACCGAGTGCTAAAACAGATAACATTTTTAAGATATCCTAAGGGATCTGAAAAGAAATAATTGTGAAGTGTTTTTATGGTTGACTGATTCACCCCCCCCCCCCTCTCAGTCACTTCATCCATATTCCATCAATTGGTATCAGAGCTTTTGGTGCTTGCAGGAAGGGTTTCAAGGACTTAAGCTAAAGATCAGGATGTCTTACAAGAGGGAAATTCCAAAGCTCAACAGAGATAACTTTTCAGCATGGCAAGGTCTCATGCGACTTCATCTAGCTTCCATTGGTGATTCAGGATGCAAATACATTGATGAAGAATACACAATTCCTAATGGCGCATTAACTATTGAAGACATTGCAGATAAAAATACTCATAACACCATGATGATAGATATTGCATCTACTCTCAGCTATGAAGAATTTGATGATATTAAAGAATGCACTATTGCATATGAAATGTGGATGGCACTGAAGAAAATATATGGTGGTGATGCAAATGTGAAAAGAGCCAAAGCAGAAAGCCTAAGAGGACAGTTTGACAAGATGAATATGAAAGAAGATGAAAACATTGCAAAATATGTTGAAAGAATCAAAGCAAGTGTAAGTGCAATTAGAGCTTCTGGAGGAACAATCTCAGATGAAACTATTATAAGTAAGGTACTCAGAACATTACTCCCTATCTATGCAATAAGAGTATCAGCTATTCAAGAAAGAAGATGTGAAACAAACCACAATATAACTTTGGATGCTTTAGTTGGAAGATTGACAGCCTTTGAATTAGACAACTATGACAACTATGTTCCTAGTTCCAAAAATATTGAATCAACATTTGAGGCCAAGGTTTCACTAAAGAAGAACAAGAAAATTAAAGAAGTTCAGTCAGAAAGTGAAGAAGTATCAGAAGAAAGTTCTGATAGTGATCTTGAAATTGTAGAAGCATTACTTGCAAAGAAGTACTCTAGAGGGAAAGGTAAATATAAAGGTAAAACTCCTTTAATCTATTTTTCATGTGAAGAAATTGGACATATTGCAGCTAGGTTCCCAAACAAGCAAGTCAAGGAAGAGAAGAGAAGTCACAAGTACTATGGCAAAAAGAATTTCAAATCATTCAAGGATAAAGGTAAGAAAACATGTTTTATGGCTAAAGATTCTGATGATAGTGAAGAAGAAATTGTCTTTATTTCTATAAAAGATGAATCTGATGATGATGAAGATAAGATGGCACTTATTTCTAATATAAGCAAAGATGATATATGGATAATAGACAGTGGATGTTCACACCACATGACTAGTGACAAGACAAAATTTGAATATCTAGAAGACTGTGATAGTGGTAATGTAAGATTTGGAAACAATGAACCTTGTTGTATAAAAGGAAAAGGAAGAATCTCATTAACCAAAGAACTCATATGTGATAATGCTTATTGGGTTGAAGGACTGAAACATAATCTTCTAAGTGTAGCACAGCTAATCAACACTGGTTTCAAGGTTGAATTCATGAATGGTCAAGCAAGACTGTTGGATGAAAAAGGAAAACTCATTGGATCAGGCAAACAAACAAAAGGTAACTTATTTTATCTTGATCTCAATGAATATTCATGCTTTATTGCTCAAATTGAAGAAAGTTGGCTATGGCACAAAAGGTTATGTCATGTGAATTTTGATAACATGATAAAAATAAGCAAATTCAAGAAGGTAAGAGGCATTCCTACTTTGAAGAAACCTGATACTGGTCTATGTAAGAATTGTCAGATTGGCAAAATGAGTAGAACTAGTTTCAAGAGTAAGAACTATCAGTCTAAAGAAATTTTGGAAATTGTGCATACTGATTTATGTGGACCTATTGGAATACAAAGCTATACTGGAGATAAATTCTTTATTCTCTTCGTTGATGATTATTCTAGAATGATGACTGTTATGTATTTAAGAGAAAAATCAGAAGCATTTGAAAAGTTCAAATGGTACTTAGCAAGAGTGGAAAAGGAAACAGGGAAAAGATTGAAATGCTTAAGATCAGACAGAGGTGGTGAATTCATCTCCCATGATTTTAACAACTTTTGCATTGAAAGAGGAATCAAAAGATAGGTATCAGCTCCTAGAACTCCTGAGCAGAATGGAATAGCAGAAAGAAGAAACAGATCTATTATGGATTGTGCAAGGACTCTAATGATAGAAAAGAACATCGCTATAAAGTACTAGAAGGAAGCTATCAGCACTACATTTCATACCTTGAACCGAGTACAATTGAAGAAAGACACATTCAAAACTCCTTATGAATTATGGTATGGCTATAAACCCAATGTAAGTTACATGAAAATATTTGGTAGCAAGTGTTATATCTTAAAAGAATCCAGAAGAAATAAATTTGATGTGAAAAGTGATTAAGGAATATTCCTAGGATATTCTAGCAAAAGCAAGGCATACAAATGTCTGAACTTGTCTACTCACAAAGTCATAGAAAGTATACATGTAAAATTTGATGAGTTTGCAGAAAAGACTGAAGAAGAAAGAAAAAGGGAACCTGAGAACTACAGAAGATTCATTTACATTGAACCTGAAACATTGGTAGACACAACTATCAATAAGGAAACTATATCTACCAAGCTGAGCACAGTTACCGAGTCACAAACCGAGTCACAGGAAGAAGTTCAAACTGAGTCACAGGAAGAAATTCAGACCGAGTCTCAGCCTGAAGCTACCGAGCAAATATCTACCGAGCCCGAGCAACCTGAAGAAGAGATCCTAGAAGACAACAGCATGAATCATTCAAAAAGAAAGGAACCTATATTAGCCAAATATGTCAGAAGACATCATACACCAGATCAAATTATTGGAAACAAATCAGATGGTAATATGACAAGAAGCAAGCTAAAAGGTACATGTCTGCTTACTGACTTTGAACCTAGAAATATCAAAGATGCATTGGAAAATGAAAGTTGGATTGAAGCAATGAATGAAGAATTAGAACAAATACAAAAGAACAAAATATGGACTCTTGTACCTAGACCTAAAGATAAGAATGTAATTGGAACAAAATGGGTATTCAGGAATAAGTTGAATGAAGATGGTCAAGTATCTAGAAACAAAGCTAGACTGGTATGTAAAGGTTATTCTCAAGAAGAAGGTATAGATTATGGAGAAACTTTTTCTCTTGTTGCAAGATTAGAAGGTGTAAGAACTCTACTTGCTTATGTAGCACACAAAGGATTTAAGGTATATCAGATGGATATAAAATCTGCATTTCTCAATGGAATTCTTGATGAAGAAGTCTACATTGAACAACCTGAAGTTTTTGTTGATCCAGATAAAAAGGACATGGTCTGCAGGTTACACAAAGCATTGTATGGTTTGAAACAAGCTCCTAGAGCATGGTATGAAAGACTCCATAACTATTTGATTCAGATTAATTTCAAAAGAGCCAATGATAACAGCAATCTATATATTAAAGAAGGACTGAATGACAAAATTGTATTGGCAGAAATATTTGTAGATGATACTATATTTACAGGGAATGAGGATCAGTGCAAAGAATTTTCAGAGCAAATGAACAAAGAATTTGAAATGTCTATGTTTGGTTTAATAAAATTCTTTGTTGGTCTTCAAATTCAACAAAGCAAGAATGGTATATACATTACTCAATCCAAATACATTAAGGAAATACTTAAGAAGTTTGGTATGGAAGATTCAAAACCAATTGGTACACCCATGTGTACTGGACTGAAACTTACCAAAAATGATGATTCAAAAGAAGTTGATCAGACCCTATACTGATCTATGATTGGAAAATTACAGTATGTAGTACATACAAGACCTGATATTGCCTTAGCAGTCGGTATAGTAGCTAGATTCTCAGCAAAACCTAAGGAAAATCATATGATGGCAATCAAAAGAATCTTAAGATACTTAAGAGGAACTGAAGAATATGGTTTGTGGTATAAATTTGGAGGCAATCTAGACTTAAAATTGTTTACTGATGCTGATTGGGCAGGGAACATTGATGATAGAAAAAGAACAAGTGGTGGAGCATTTTTTCTTGGAAAAAGACTAGTATCCTGGACTAGTAAAAAGCAAAATTGCACATCTCAATCCACAGCTGAAGCAGAATATGTTGCTGCTGCAGTAAACTGTTCAAATATTATTTGGTTTAAATAGTTATTAGAAGGTATGAAGGTTGAAATCAAAGAACCAGTTGTTATATTTTGTGACAATACCAGTGCAATAAACATTTCGAAGAATCCAGTGATGCATTCCAAAACCAAGCACATTGCTATTAAATACCACTTTGTCAGAGAACTGGTGCAGGACAAGGAAATCAGATTAGAATATATTCATACAAAAGAACAGATTGTAGACATTTTTACCAAACCATTACCTAAGGATGCATTTGTGTATCTAAGAGGTAAGTTAGGGGTCATTCCCCTATCTGAGGCTCACTAAATACAGTTTTAGTGATGCATCAACTAGAACATGATTGAAAATCAACCAGTTGATGCAACATATTCAAGGAATCATTGCATATGAATCAGTACTTGAGGTACATTAATTTACACCGGTAATATGTGAATTGTCTTTGGCATGTGTTGTCAAAGAGGGAGTGTTTGCTATGAGCTATGTCTTTGCTATTACTTCAAGAAATTTTCAATAGTCAGAAGGAAGATTTTTCAGGATAAAGGAAGTTTTCTGACAGAGGGAGATTTGAATCTGAACCGAGCTAACTCTTTCAAATTTCTTATGCTATGACATATTGTGTTGCCATCAATGCCAAAGAGGGAGATTGTTGGAAACAATTGTCTGAAGGAAATTGCTACTCAAATTATGTATTGTCTTTGATGTCACACAATGTCATAGTCCGCAGCAATCAGTTCCTACCGAGCTCAGTCGGTCCGCCAGACAGGAAGATCAGTGACTACCGAGTCCAGTCGGTTATCAAAGAAAATCAATGTCTACCGAGTTCACTCGGTTATCAAAGGAAATTTAGCATTTACCGAGTTCATTTGGTCGTCAAAGGAAATTCAGTGTTTACCGAGTTCAGTCAGTCGTCAAAGGAAATTCAGTGTTTACCGAGTTCAGTCGGTCGTCAAAGGAAATTCAGTGTTTACCACGTTCAGTCGGTCGTCAAAGAAAATTTAGTGTTTACCGAGTTTAGTCGGTTATCGAAGGTAAAGGATTATCAGTGTTTACCGAGTTCCCTCGGTCTCTGAAAGATTGTAGAAAGCTATGGTCACCGAGCACTGTCGGCCCTTGAAGGATTTTTGCAAATAGAGTTTGCTTAATTCAGCCGACTGTTATACTAAATAATGTCAATTTGACAAATCTAAAATCATATAAATAAAAGGTCAAATGTGAAAAATAAAAAAAATATACAGCAGAAGATTTACAGAAGAAAGACAGGAAAGGTGTGTGCAAATTTGTGAAGGATGTTCTGATATCCTTAAGGTGTAGCAGAGATTTATTCGATCAGGAAGGATCACACTTATGCAGAACAGAGATCTGTAATCAGCAAGGCAGTTGCATTATTATACAGGTCATTTTCATTGTTACCTTCTTATCATTGTAACAGTGAATTCTAAATCTCTTAACCGAGTTGGTTTAACAACCATATTGTAAATCCTCTAACAAGGTGACAATTCCATTGAATTGTTTTCAAGACCTCTTACCAGGCCACTCCTAGCAGGGTGATTAAATCCTCTAACAAGGTCACACCTAACAGTGTGTTTTGTAACCTTTTACCGGGTTGGCTTCTAACCGGGCATCACTTCTGAAAAGTGAAAAATCAGTATCTAGATACATTGGTGGTTTTTCCCATATTGGGTTTCCACGTTAAATCTTGTGTCTCTTGTGTTCTTAATTGCTATCTTAATCATACACTAGTGCTGATGAATATCTAAAAGATAATTTTGCTAATACTTTCTGCATCTTCAAAGTTACTGCAATCTATTTACCGAGTGCTAAAACAGATAACATTTTTAAGATATCCTAAGGGATCTGGAAAGAAATAATTGTGAAGTGTTTTATGGTTGATTGATTCACCCCCCCCCCCCCTCTGAGTCACTTCATCCATATTCCATCACAAATTACAAGAGAGAGTATGAATTACTCAATCTAAAATTCATGATGATGCGACCTGTTGCCTCCTATGTGGAGGGGGTGCTTAATTACTCTCAGAATGAGAGAAAACAACCAAAAGACTAGTCCTACAATGGAGGATTTTCAAAAGCTATGAAGATAAACCAACTGAAATTGAACTAAATGAATGCAATTTAATCTAGCTTTGAAAGAAATATGAAATGAAAATTACTCTAAAGAACTTGAAAATAGGAAATGATATTAAGCTATGAACAAATAAGCAAATTAATTCTAAAATGAGGTGCAATATTAAGCTAAAATGAGAAAATTATACTAATGCAATAAAAAGCTTTGAATTGATAAAATTGAGATACAAAAATACTATAGTTTAGTTACTCTCAACCATTGCCTCCTTTGAAAGAAGAAATGAGGTTCATTAAATAGAAAATCCTGAGGAGAGAATGAAGGGGTTCTTGATTTGAAACTCCTGACCCTTCATTTCAAATTGAGACAAAAAATAGCATTGAATTGCTTAATTAAAAGAATGGAATTTTCCACATAGGGGACTTTTCAAATATCTTGAAGTATTAATTCAAAAATGAGAGTCCATTCAAATAACAAGTAATTATTAAATCCTTTCTTTTATGGGTAATTAGCTAAAGGGGGTAGATTTCAATTTAATTCCAAGCACTTAGGACTTCAGGATTAAATTAATTTATCATAGGGGTAATTTAGCTAATAAAAGTTGAAGACTTTAGGAATTAATTTTAATATTTGATTAATGCAATTAGGAATTTTGCAATTGACATCAAGTCGAATTAAGTCAAGTAGGAGAGAGAAAATTGCCTAGCAAAGTAGGACTCTGAAGATGTAAAATTGATGAAAATGCACCAAAATTAATTAAATTTATTAGGTGCCAATTTTTGGGTATTACATTTTTCCCTCTTTGAATTGATGTGTGAACAACATATTGATTCAAAGAATAGTCTGAAGTGACAGATGACGAGAAATTTAGAAGTCTAGGTTAGGTTGCCAAGACACCGAAGAGATCAAAGCATGATTTTCTAAAGCATGATTTTCTAAAGTCTAAGTTAGATTGCGAAGACAATGGTCTTGAGAGAAGACAAGAATTGGGGTTAGGTTGCCCCAATGCCCAGAATGAGATTCAGATGCAAACTTAGGACTATCTCCAAAATCAAGGTTAGATTGCCCCGATACGAAGCTTATTCTTCTGAGACTCGGGTTAGATTTCCCAGATAACAATCTGAGAGAGATTTCAAGAGCCATCTTTAGAATGAAGCTTGACTCCCAGGAATTAGGGTTAGATTGCCCCAATACCTAAAAGATTTTGAGAACCATCTCTAGAATGAAGCTTGATTCTCAAGGATCCGAGTTAGGTTGCTCAGATAGATGACTAGATAGCAAGATGTGAGGCATCGAGATGCCCCTAGCAATAAGAACTGATTATTCAAATCAGACTAATTCAAGAATTGATTTGACAAGATTCAAATGATGTAATCATCCTGCCCCCTCGGGAGCAAAATTGAAAGATGACATAAGAAGGATGATTGACAATAAGGGATTGCAGAGCAAAAGTAATTAGACTAGATTTGAGAAGCTGTAGAAGCAAATCAGAGCAAAGCAGAGGTCCTGTTCCCCAATTTTAACCATGGTTGACTATGGTTGACTAGAGTTGACTTTGATGAAAAGAGAAAAGATCTTGAGAACATGATGCAAAGATGAGGGTCTAGCAGGAAGATGACACTAGAAGGCTGACTGCACAAGCGTTCGATCCCAAAAGGGTCCAAAATTTAAAATGTGATTTTGAGCTATCTAGAGATGTCAGATTTTGATTCTGATCCTGAAAATGGATTTAGAGCAATCAATTTAGCCAGGGGTGCAATTTTCACACAAAATGGAGCACTTTTGAAAATTAGGTCAAAAGCTATATAAGGCCCGAAAGGGTCATTTTCAATTCATTATTCACCTTCATCTTCTTGTGATTTCATACTCCGCTGATCGGGCATGTGAAAATGATGACATGCCCGATCAGCGGAGTATGACGCACCTGTAAGTAGTCAATAAACCTTCTTGCTTTCAATTTGTACAACTTTTTAGGTCAATTTAGGATAGATTTAGCAACTTTAGTCCATGTTCTTCCAATCTCAAGTGAGGAAGTAGTTTCCTCATGCCAGCCTAGGTCTCCCCTCACGTGAGGAAGTAGTTTCCTCACATGAGTTGGGTCTCCTTCATGTGGGCTCTAGCTAGAAGCTCACGTGAGCTGAGAGAGGGTCTCGCGTGAGATTGTAGTAGCTCACACAAGATTGAGTCCTATCTTGTGCGAGGAAATGGTTTCCTCACGCAAAAAACTACTACAAAGTTTGAAGTCTTTTCCAAAGTTTGTCAAATTTTCATGAAATCAGCTAAGTATAGCATCACAGAGCCATGTCTAGAATAGATGTCTTGTTGCATTTACTGTTGTTGTGTTAAAAACCATCATGTCAAGATATTGATCCAACGTCGTCGCTTGCTTTGCGGGTTGAATTTCCTGATGTTTCCTTCGGGACACACCATCCTGTCATCACCACATTGCTACAAAAATTGATAGATGTAGAGAGTGCTCATATTGATGGACTCGACCTGGGCCTAACATTCAGGTAAATCACTGTCTTCTTGGTGCACTAGTAGAGTGTTTCCATTCAAAGATGAACACTTTTCCCTTTTCGATGGGGGAGATGATGATGACTCCCAAGGATGTATACAAGATCCTATGAATACCAATCTATGGTGCTCAAGTGGAGTACGAGACATATCTACAGCAAGGGACAGTAGCCTTGAGGATGATCTTTAGGAATGATTTAGTGATGGGTCAGGCCATCTCCTAGGATGATTTGACACGTAGATATGATGATGCTCACCCATTAGTTATTGTACTTGCAATGTTCTTGAGCTACTACCTTGTTCCAGATCGAGGTCAACATGGTCTAGAGTGTGGCTGGGGCACAATTCTATGGAGGATGTTGGAGAGACCAACTATTAGGTTCAGATGGGGTGAGTGCATGCTAGCCCACATGTATCATGAGATGCATGAGGTAGTATATCTCAGTGCAAGGATGATGGCAGCAAGAGTCTTCATCTTGCAGATCTGGGCCTAGGAGCATCTCCCTATTTGCAGACCCATCTTCCATGACACATGGTAGCTGCTTGAGCTATATATTTATAGGTATGCAGGTCAAATGACCCAACCCCTACTGGGTAAGATAGAGCAATGGAGAGGAAAACTGGATGACATGGCAATTGTACTGTGGAGACCTTGGATGGCTATGAAGCCATGGGATGATGCTCAGAGAGAGCTATCACATATGTTTATATCTCATCCACTGATTGGATGGAGTGTTACCATCATAGAGAGATTCTTGGTTACACGCGTCCTATGCCAGTTCGGTAGGTAGTAGGACATATCACAGGAGTACTACCCCTATGCCCACTTCTTCAATGAGGAGAAGAAGGGGTGGCATGCTAGATTGGATCCAAGGTAGTGTGCTATTAAGGCATGCATTCCAACCATGTGATGGAATTACATGGTGGGTGTCACCAATGTAGGGGTGACACCTACATATAGAGATCAGTTGATTTCATGTCCTCATCTGAGATTTATAGATCTGATTGGTGCGGGAGTACAATAGTAGCCTGCATATTAGCAGCAAGCATAGGATCAGTAGCCACCAGCCTAGCAGCCATTAGTTTAGTAGCCTGTATAGCAGTAGGCTACACAGCAAGGATAGCAGTAGTAGAGAGTATTGAGACCCCAAGCAGGGCAGATTAGCATCCCTGCTAGGATGATGGGCTCAGATGTAGGAGCTAGGAGTAATGGGGCCCAGCAGAGGTCCACTAGGTGGCAGATAGGAGATACATCATAGCAAGCTCCTCTAGATGATGATATGGATATGCCTAATATTTTGACAAGAGCAGGGACACCACAACTGTAGGAGGCTCTCAGGAAGATCTGAGAGAGGGTATGATAGGTATAGAAAGAGTGGGATGATTACCATACCCAACTCATTAGAGAGGAGACCTGTGTAGCTGATTGCGATGCTAAGATCAGACAGTTGCGAGATGAGCTGGTGTGGTCAAGGATCGAGACTAGATATGAGGCTACTCAGGTAGCATATTACTATGCAACTTATTGTGGGGTTGTCCCAGATCTATCAGAGCAATTACCACCATTCACTAATTATGTTGGAGCTCCACAGGCACCTCCACTAGTATCTCCATAGGCACCACCATGGGCACCATAGTAGCAGGCACCATAGGCACCCCCTTAGGTACCTCCATAGCGGCCGATACCCCTTCCCTAGAGACCATTGCCACCACCTCCACCAGGTCGTGTGGGGCCTAGCTAGTCCATTTTGATACACTTGTGCATTGTAGCCTATTTTTGATACTATGCCTGAGTAGCACCTCCACTTTTGTACATGACATTATTCGAGATATATATATGAGATCGACAGTTTGATATCATTGTACTTGTGGTTATATTCCTTTGATGTTGATATTTATGAGATGTTTTTATATGCTTAGATGTATGGATAGAAATGTATGAAATGCACATGCTTTATTTTATGAATATGAATATGCACCTAGTTTATTTTTATGATGATGCAATGATAGATGGATAGAATGTATGCATAGATGAAATGTATGATTTGAATTATGCTTATAGTGGATGCACATGTATATGTAGATGCAAATGAATTTATGAATGCAAATGGGAATGAAATGAAAATGCAATGGATATGTAATGCACATGGTACTAATCATCTCATGTAGGATTGTCACAATATATGACAGGTACTAATCAAAAAGATATGTTTTGAAGATTGAGAGCGAGGACCAGACACTTGTGCAGCCAAGATGAAACTCAGACAAAAAGATGAGAACCTTTGATGAATAGAAGGCAATCAAGAAAGTAACAAGATATTGTCTCAAATCCAAGCTTAGCATGCAAATGCAAGCCTATACTAAAATGCAAGCCTAGAATGGAAATCCAAGCCCTAGGACTTAGTTTTTGGAGTCACCATATTTATCATCATCGAGTTCATTTAAGAATGGGATGATCACAAGATTTCATACAATCCTCACTAATATTTCTATTATGAGAATATGAATATGACATAAGTCTTGGATTTGTTGGAATGAGGTGTAAGCATTAAGGCACAAGAAGCTAGATTGACCTGAACACCTATTCCTTTTTATTTAGCAAGTTAACATAAGCATCAAAGCACAATTACTAAAATGACCTAAATGTTTCTTGTGAACAAACACACCAGACACACGAGAGTTCCTTCTTTCACCAAAGAGTGCTCACAGTGACCCTTACATTCACTTAGCAGAATGAGCGTTAGCCATTTTACTTGTAGTAGAAAGAAGTCACTCAAAACAAACAAGGAGAAGAACCAACCTCACCAAAGCATCCATATAAAAGGAGTCAAGGTATGCATGGCCATCCAATATGAGATGAAGGCTCTTATAGATAGACACCCCTCTTAGATAGATTCTTTGGATCATTGGAACTAAACCAGAAAACAAAAAGCAAAGGAAAGATCATGCCCCCAATCTTTGTGTTTCTCAATCAAGAAAGACATCTTAGATTCACTCAAGGAGAAATGATAAAGAAAACAATAAAACAAGCAAAGAAAAAGCTCAGCATGCTTTAGAGGAACACAAGATCAGTTTTCAATTTTAGTTTATGTTTGTGTTCAAGCGGATTGAAGTCGAATTGGAAGTGAACAACATTCGAAGCCTCGACAGGATAGCGATAGCAGTCAAACGTAGTGAGAACCACTGGTGACCATCATGAGAGACAAAGTCTCAAGAAAATATCAGAGTGCAAACCAAGTATCAACAAGCAAACACGGTAAGAACCACTGGTAACTGATACAAGGAAGATTCTCAAAAGAGAGAATAAAATGTGAGCAAAACATCAGCAGGCAAACGCAGTGAGGACCACTAGTGACTGATGTAAGGAAGAGATCCCAAAAGAGAGGTTCAAACAAAAGCTAAGTATCAGTAGGCAGGCACAGTGAGAACCATTGGTGATTAATACATGAGAGATCCTCAAGGAGAGAAATCTCAAGAGTAGCTAGGCATCAGCAGGTAGATGCAGCGGGAATTATTGGGGACCGATGCACGAACAAAGTTTTTGAATGTGATAGAACGCCCCCTAGACCAAGAAAGTGCCCCCAAGTATGAACTAGTTCCAATCCATGAAGAGTCAAGGAAAAAATCTCGAAGACAACTGAAGACAAGAGCATTAGCTGGCAAACTAAAGTAGGAAGTGAACTGAAGCAGGAAACAAACTAAAGCAGGAAGGCGGGAAAGTGAACTAAAGCAGGAAACTAAAAGCCAAGTGATGCTAAGATGAGATGTAGCTTTAGGAAACAAGAGGTGCCTATTTACCAAGTTTTCATCATCTTGGTAGAGATTCTATTTTTGCTACCATGATGCATGTTTACCAGGTTTTCATCAATGGCACATTTTTCTTCTTTTTGAATTTTTTGTACTTTTCTCTTTTTTTTATTTTTTTTTATTTTTTTGAATATTTCATTTTTTTATTTTTTTTGTTTTTTCACTTTTTTTGTATTTTTTCAATTTTCTATTTTTATTATTATTATCAAGGCGCTTGTTTACTAGGTTTTCACCAACATAATAGATACATCAAAGTGCCTGTTTACCAAGATTTCACTAAGATGATCACTTTTTCAGGACATTTTGCAATTTTTAGGATTTTTGCAATATATCATTTTTTTGGGTTTTTTTCAGGACTAATAAGTATATACATGAGCATGCCAAGAATGTCTCAACTATAGAACTTCTTCAGATGAAGAGCGTTGATAGGTTCTTTGAGTTGCTCTCCTTTAGTGGTGGAGAGTTGATAAGTGCCAAACCCAAATGCTGCAGTAATGACATAGGGACCAAGCCAGTTTGGTTCAAATTTCCCTTTATGGACTCACTGCTACTGATTTTTGGGGTTCTCTCTTAAGATGAGATCACCCACTTGGAATTCCCTTTGTTTGACTTTCTTATTATAAGCTTTAGACATCCTCTTTTGGTATGCTCTTAGATGATCGAATGGCACCTTTTGACGTTCATCAAGTAACTCAAGCTCTTGAAGCCAAGATATTATGTTATCTTCATCAGTGATGAGGCCCTTTAGAGAGATTCACAATGTCATAATCTTGACCTCAATAGGTAATACTACCTCTGCCCCATAAACCAAGGTGAAAGGAGTGGCCCCCGTTGGTGTTCGAATACTTGTTCTATAGGCCCACAAAGCTGGATTAATCTGGAGATGCCAATCTTTACTAGATTTATGAACTGTTCGTTGCAAGATTTTCAGAATTGTCTTATAAGAAGCCTATGCTTGTCCATTACCCTGAGGATAATAGATGGATGACCAATGCTGAATAATTCTGAATTTAGTGCATAAGTCTGTCAAGTCCTTATTTTTGAATTGTCCCCCATTGTTAGTAATAATAGATGAGGGTATGCCATATCTGCAAATGATATAGTTTAGTATGAACATAGCAATGGTCTTGTCATCAACTACAGCTAGAGGCACTACCTCAACCCACTTGGTAAAGTAATCAATAGCTGTGATGATGAACTTGTGTCCTCTTGAAGATGAAGGATGTATCTGACCAACCAAATTGAAGGCCCATTGTTGAAATGGCCAGAAACTAATGAGAGGACTAAGTTCATGAGCAGGAGCATGAATCAAGTTCCCATGAAATTGGCATTGCTTTCAAGTCTTAGCATAGTGAACAGCTTCTTTTTCCTTGTCTGGCCAGTAATAACCAACTCTAATAAGTTTCCGAGCTAACCTTACACCACTAGAATGAGACCCACAAATACCTTTGTGTACCTCAGCTAGCGCACGTTTGGACTCATTGGGTTCTAAGAACCTAAGGAGGGTACTTTCTAGACCCCATCTATACAAGTCATTTTCTATGAGGACATACCATGAAGCAATATGAATGAGGTGACACTTTTCATTCCAAGTATAGGTGTCTAGAATGATCTGGTCACAAAGGTAGGAAAAGATATGGTGGTAGCAGGATGAATCATTCCCAATGACTAAATAGATCATCCTGGATTTAGGAATATCATAGGCAGGGTAGTGTAATGCCTCCACCAGGAACTCATGTCTAAAGTCATTTTCTGGCATTTGTAACATTAAAGCAAGAGTGGTCATTGCATTAGCTACTTTATTATCTACCCTTGGAATCTGCTAGAAAGAAATGTGTGCAAAGTACTATTTAAGATCATCCACCATCCTTTTGTAAGGTATCAGTTTGTCATCTTTAGTTTGGTAGACATCGTTGGCTTCATTGATGATTAACTGCGAGTCTCCAAAGACCTTGAGCTCATCCACATGCCATTCAAGGGCTATCTTCATTCCATTAATGAGAGCTTCATATTCAGCTATGTTGTTTATGTAGGGAAACAACATCTTATATGCTTTTGGTAATGAATATCTTTCAGGTGTAACAAACAGAATGCCGACACCAGATCCTTGTTGAGTGAATGATCCATCAAAGAACATGTTCCAAGATTGATGTGTGAGAATCATGATGGATTCATCTAGGAATTCAATACACAAAGGCTAATGATCTTTCAAAGGAGCTTCCACCAGCTGATCAGCAATTGCTTGTCCCTTAATAGCTTTTCTTTCCACATACTCAATGTCAAATTCACTAAGTATCATTACCCATTTTTCTAATCTACCCTTGAGGGCAGCTTTGCTCAACAAGTACTTCAGTGGATTAATTTTTGCAATAAGCCTCATGGTATGAGCTAGCATATAATGCCACAAATTCTAAGAATAAAATACCACTGCTAAACAAGCCTTCTCAATGATAGAGTAATTCATCTCATATGCAACCAATGTTCTGCTGATATAGTATATGGCTCTCTTTATTATTCTGATCTTCTTGAGCTAGGAGAGCACCCAAGGATGTGTTTGTCATTGAGATGTATAGTATAAGTGGCTTCCCATGAATAGGAGGCATCAATATAGATGGATTAGCAAGATACTATTTTATTTGAGTAAGTCCCTTGTCACATTCCTCATTCCATTCATAGGTCACATTCTTATGCAAAGTTTTAGTAAATGGCTGTGACTTGTCAGCCAACTGTGAAATAAAACATCAGATAGATTGTACCCTTCCTTGTAATCCTCTCATTTGACTGATATTCTTGGGTGGAGGCATGTCCATAATAGCTTGCACCTTTTCAGGATCAACTTCTATGCCTTTAGCTGAAATGATATAACCCAAGAGTTTCCCAGAAGTAACACCAAAAGCACATTTCTTTGGATTAAGCCTAAGACTGAATTGTTCCATGTGGTCAATGATGGGACCTAAGTCTATGAGGTGAGTTCTTCACTACATGATTTTGGCTTAAGTATCATCCACATAATCCTCTATTTTTTTATGCATCATATCATGGAAGATAGTAGTAACAGCTCTCTGGTATGTTGCTCCAGCATTCTTAAGCCCAAAAGGCATGACATTCCAGCAAAAGCTTCCCTAGGCACATGTAAAAGCGGTCTCTTCTTGATCTTCTAGTGCAATTTTGATTTGATTATAGCCAGAAAATCCATACATCAAGGAATACATCTCATATCTTCCTGTCAAGTCAACTATCATATCAATATTAGGTAGTGGGAAGTCATCTTTCAGACATGCCTTATTTAGATCTCTAAAATCTATACACACCCGAATGGATTTATCATGTTTAGTGACTGGAAAAATGTTTGAAATCCATTCTACATAATCAATAGTTCTTATGAAGCCAGCCTTAAGAAGCTTTTCCAGTTCTACTTTAACCAAAAGTGTTACGTGTGGATGAATTTTTTGTAGCTTCTATTTAATAGGTTTGATACCTGGTGTGATGGATAAATGATGCATGATTAGATTGGGGTCTAATCCAAGCATGTCAGAGTAGGTCCATGCAAATTTTATTTTCTTTCTCTGAAAGAATCTTGTGAACTCTTCTTTTTCTTCAGCAGACAATGATTGTGCTAGGTGAATAATTTGTGGAGCAGCCTCTGTACCCAAATTTACCGGCTATGTCAGGTAGATCAATACTGATGACCTCTCTTGAAAGTGGCTCAGAAGTGTATCAAGTATCTCATCCTTGGGTGCCTCAGAGAGTTTTTCACTCTCGGATACATCTTTTATTTTTACTATTTTTTGCTCTAATACTGCCACAAAGTGGTTTTCACCATCAGAGCATCTATTTTTCCTTCTTTTAATTTTTTGACTGAGATACTTGATATCCACCTCTGTCATGTTGACACTACCTTCACTGGTGGAGGACATCATAGGTTCAATAGCATGGAGGTAACAGGCTAGATCATAATCAGTCTGGAATGTTAGGACTTCATTGGATTCAAAAAGGGAGTTCCAGTTTATCAGATCAGGATGGCGGAGTGAAAGGGAAGTAGTGACTGGTTCAACTACGTTCATGGTATAACCCTCAAAAGTGTTGATGAGCAAGTCAAGACCTAGAGTGATCTCATCCAAAGGAGCATTCAAATCCATAAAAGACCTTATGTCAGAAGTAGAGGACATGTTAACATTAGTGGTGTCTAATTCATGAGGACTAATGCTAGACCCTTCACCTACTTTGAGGAGTATTTCATACACATGAACAGTATCTATGTCTACATCATAAGTAGCATCAGACAAAGAGTCAAACTCATATTCATGTGATTTAGTAATTGATGTAGGAATTTCATTAGCAACATCATTAGACTCATTATTATCCCTTGTAGCATTAATAGCTTGCTAAAGTTGTTCTTGTTCAAAGTACTTTTGAAAATGAGGTGGCCTGTATCGTTCACCTTGAAAATTAGGACCATCATTTAGTGTTGCTTTCCATTCCTCATATGTGAATTGGTAAACTAAAGAAGTTTTATTAGAATCATTATTAGTATCAGTATCTATCTCTACCATATGAATAGTTATGATAGGCTCATCAGGTTCGGCAAAGAGTGCTGCAAGATCCAGAGGAATAGGATATGGAAATGTATCTTCATCAAAGTTGTTCTCTGGATTCACTTCTAGAGTGGCATCTTCAATCTCTTGTTCAAGTTCAGGTTCAGGTTCAAGTTTAGGTTCAGGCTCAGGCTCAAGAGCTGACACAAATTTCTTGGTCCCCAAATGAAAGGGAGTCTTTTTAAAGCCTAAGCCACTAGTATCTTTCATGTGGCAGCCTGTGGCTTCAATGGGTTTTAGTAAGCCATTATCATTTTTCCTATAGGACCACTCCCCTTATAACCGAAGCACTTCATGATCTTGAGGGCCTCACTGTATGGTTCTTGCTCTAAATCTAAAGATGGAGTGGTTGTTTCAACTATTTCTTTTCCTTTATAGATCCATGCTCTGATAGCTCTCTCTTCATCCTCATCTTCTAAAGGTGTAGAGGCTCTTACAAAGGTTCCATCATAAACTATTTGAGGGGGAGCATTAGAAATTTTGTTGTCTTCAGAAGGTCTCCCATAAGAGCATGGAGATAGAGGTAGAGTAGCTAGTGATAGCACAGGTTCCATTTGGTATTCTCCCATGCCTGTATCCTTAATTCTCAAAGTTTGTTCCATTTCTTTCAGCTTAGCGTCATAAAACTCAGTGGATTCTCTATTTGCTGGAACAAAGCTATCTACAGTTTGCGCAAGAGTGTTGCAAGAGAAATTATTATTCATAGGTAAAGTGACTTCCACTCCATGGAATGGAAACTTAATGCATTAATGATACATGGATGGAACAGCTTGCATCTCATGAATCCAAGGCCTACCCAACAAGATATTGTAGGCAACAGGAATATCGAGCACTTAGAAAGTAACATCTCTCTCAATGGGACCTACACAAATAGGTAGCATGACTAAGCCTTGGGACTTGCATTCTTCCTCATCATAAGCTTTGATGGTAATCTTTTTGTGAGGATCTATGCAATTCTCATCATATCCTAGCTGAGTGAGCAGTTTAGTGAAACATATATTAAGTCTAGCACCATTGTCTATGAGCACTTAGTAGATGCACTTAGGACCTATCATAACCTCTATATGCAAGGGATCGTTATGTGGGTGACTCAAAGAGTGGTCATCTTCTTTAGAGAAGGATAAATAGTGAGGCGAAGTCAAATGACCCACCATAGATTTGAACCAGTTGAGATCGAGATTCTTGAGAACGTTTGCCTCAGCAAGGGCCTTATCCAAAATCTTCCTGTGAGCAGGCGAGATCTTCAGCAACTCAAAAATGGTAATCTGAGCATTGGTTTGTTGGAGTTGATCTAAAATTCTATAACTAGCTGAGCTAGCTATAGGAAAAGATTTCATGTTTTTGTTGGTGGGGCCAATAGTAGTCTTATCCACAATTTTCTTCAGAGTGGATGTGGGAGTATCAAGTCTCTTATCTACAATTTTCTTTGGAGTGGACATGGAAGCATCGAGACCTTTCAAAACAACTCTCCCTCATGATCGAGTGACAACATTAGCACAGCCTTGAGATTATTTAGATTCAGATGAATGAGATGCAGAGCTATGCAAGATAAAAGGAGTCTTAGATTTGGGAATGTCGCTGCTCCCTGTAGAAGTGATCACATCACAATACTCTATCTTGATAGGTTCAATCATACCAATAACATTGTCATTATTAGTGTACGTGTGATTGACTTTAGCATTGGTATTCTTGGCATTTGAAGACTCACCCTTCTCATGAGGAGGGAAGGGATCCTTAAAAGCTTGGTGGTCCAAATTCTTGTTATGGCCATCCACAACAATATCACCACTATCGATCAAATCTTGGACCTTATGTTTTAGCTGAAGACAAGTTGAAGTCTTATGACCAATGTTCTGGTGATAGTCATAATAAGCATTATCATTCCACCAATGAGGCCTTGGTTGTGGGTCATAAGTATGCTTTTCTAAAGGGGTAAGAACCTGATTCTCTATAAGAGTTTTATAGACCACATCAAGAGGCTCTCCCAAAGGGGTGAAATCACACTTGGGTCGAGAGGCCCAAGGTTTGTTCCTAGAAAATCTTGAAGTTTGTTGACTGTCTGTTGTGGTCTTTTCGATAGCCTTAGCTGCTTGTATAATAGAAGTAAGATTAAAAGTAGACTTTGAAGGCTTCTCAATAACATTATCCACTACTCCATCATTTACTACATCTTTGTTCTTATTGGTAGTCTTTCCTTTATCCTTGTTTGTGGAGAATCCTTGTTTATTGTCCTTATTCAAAGTTCATTCTCCCTTCTTGATCATAAAGGCCTCTATTCGCACTACCTGTTTGATCATACTATCAAAAGTAAGAGGACCTTGTAATTGCACTTGGTATCCAAAGTCTGGGACAAGATTTTCCAAGAAGATGTTGAGTCTCTCAAACTCTGGTAGTTTGTGAGGACACCTCGTACATAATTGTCTCCACCTTTGGAGGAATGTTAGGAAAGATTCTCCTTGTCATTGTTTTAAGTTGCAAAGATCTCGAATGTTGACCGAATGCTAAATATTATGTGATTAGTGCTCAAGAAAAAGATTATCCATTTCGTCAAAAGTTTTAATTCCAGTAGGCAATCTAGAGAACCATTCCATAGTTGGTATGCCCAAACTATGAGAAAACAAGTGCATAAGATATGTTTGATCGTGCATGAATTCCATAGACAATGTACCAAACTCCCTCAAGTGATCTTGGGGATTGGTTGTACCCAAGTATTTTTCATATTTAGGGAGTTCCACACCTCTGGGAAAAGGTGGCATATGAATACTTCTGTCAAAAGGGAAAGGACAAATACTTTCCATCGTAAATTATTGAGCGGGTTTATCTTTATTCCTCGCAAGTTGACTAATCTGATCTTGCATTTCTCAGACCATCTTTTGCAACTTTGTGGTCTTATTTTCTTCTTCCTTAGCTACAAGTGTTTCAACTTGATAGTCTTGGGGTAACTTGGCCGCTTGTTTGGCTAGCTCAAGGAAGTACTTTTCTTTCTCTTCTAGGAGAAGGATCTCCATCATTTTAATAAGACCCTTATTATCTTTGGTAGCATCTATATCATGTTGAGTTATCACTTCATCTTCATTCCCAAGGATCTCATAAATACTCTAAATCTGATCTTGTTGTTGATCATCTTGGTTTTGATCGAATGGAGGAGGATGATAGAAATAGGCAAGTTGTCGATCACCTTGAGGTTTGCTTCGAGGTTGATCATCATTATGGGACTGATTTTGGTCATGTTGAGATTGACCATGAGGTTTCTCATTTCAAGGTTGAGCATGACGTGGGTCATTAGAGGATTGACCATGATATTAATTGTTATGAGATTGATCAAAGGTTTGACTATACTTTCCCAATTGGAAATCAAATGGATATCCCATCTTGTTGTAAGCTTGTGCAGTGCATGAATTCTTAGTGAAATGATATGTCCAATGTCGAAAGGGTGTAGCCACAGTAACCTTCAATGAATGGACAGGATCAAAAGATTTAAAAAATTTAGAAGAGAAGATATCTTCAATAGTATCACTAGGTTCTATGATAGAACTATTCTCAGTAGGATCAATAGGTATGATAATAGGATTAGTCCGAGGGAGAGGTCTTCCAAAGTTGTGAAATAATGAGTTCTCTTGGAAGAATGAGTTGTCTTGGTCTTGAAATGAGAAACCAAGTTGTGCTTCAAACAATGGATTAAAACACTCTTGAAACATCGGAGGTGATGGTTGAGACAAACTATATTTTGAAGTATTCAATGAGGAAATTGAGGATATCTCACAAAGTTCAGATTTTGCAACAGATTCAATAGGATCTATTTCTTGATTAGGAGGTTTGCTTCTACCTTGATCAAGATTCTGAATGGGATAAGTCTTGCCACTTCTAGTCATGACAGTCATAGACAAAGATGAAATGAGAGAGGACTCAAGATAAAGCTAGACTCGGTCTCTAAGAACAACACAAAGGAGATAAAGGCTAGAACAACCAAGATGCGAGATGGACCTGGTATGAATCATCAAAAGAGGTGGCTAGAATAGTCGAGATAAGAGTATCACAACATGAGATACAAAAGGCATAAAGAGATAAGGTAAACCAATGAGAGATGACATGATTAAAAGAAAAGATTGATTGATTCCTAACTCAAAACAACCAGTTTCTGATAGTGAATGACTGGAAAGTAGAAAAACAAACCTCAGACAAAAAGTAGATGAGATAAAAAGTCAAACAGTCAATGGCAAATAGGTCTCTATTTTTGCAAATTGGGCTATAGTCTCACATGAGAGAGTACCAAGCCGCGCGAGAGAACACAAACCTTCACAAGAGAGAACAAAGTCTTGCATGAGAAAGTGCTCTGAAGTGTGAAACTTTGCACAGGAAAAGTGCAAAATCTGACAATCTAACACAGTTTTTGAGGTACAGCCTAAATTGATGTCTTACAAAAAATCTAGTTTCCTGATAGGTTTGAAGAATAGTTTAATCAAAAATCTCATTTTAGGATTTCAAGCATTTGTTTAAAGACACAAAGGTTCAAATCATGCAATTGTGATACAAGAAGTAGTCATTAACAGACCTATCAATTACAAAGCAACTTGATAGCATCAGGGGAGTCTTTTTTTGATAATGATTGGACAATGTTTAAGACTTGATAACAAACACATAGCTTAGTCCTACAAAAAAAATGGTGAGAAGGAAAAAGCTTTGTCCCATTGCTTATGCGCATATGTGCACCTCACACAGCCATGTCACCCCCTAGAGGGCACCCATGTTTTTGGTGTTTCCAAGGACTCAATGATGTACGTTCAAAGGTTACCCTTGTAGCAGGGGCTGGTGTTGCAACCACCTTCAAGCATCTAGGTGTATGCCTATGATGGGAATCTATGGGAGAGATTCTTCCCCCTCCCTACGCAAAGATTATGACTCCTTTTGGAGGTAAACCCGGTAGGCCACTAGCTAAGGAAAGTTTTTAATAGGATTTTGTTCACACTAACCTTTGGTGCCCCTGATATAGGGTTGAGGCCTCGTAGCCACACCAACACTCAAAAATCATACACCCCCACAAGCAAGGCTAGGAGCGGTGCCGCTCAATATAACAGACAAAGCCTTCTCAAGATGATAGTCAAAGTCTTGAGAAGGAAGCTAACATGGTTTTGGAGTCTTTAGACTCAATAAAATGTTCTTTATTAGAGTGATGTGGAATCATTGGTGAAAGGTGCGTACTCACTTGGGTCATTCCTGGAGGTTCAACTTCCAGCAGGCCCTCTAAAGGTGACACTGGACTTGGTTTAGATTTGGGGGTCAAATTTTCTTGTTCTCCCTAAGGGAGAAGAGCATACTTATCTATCCTATTTCCTCACCCAAAAATAGCAAGAAGATTCATCACTGAGTTAGCTTCACTCCACCACAACTACAAGCTTTTGGTTTTCTGTTTCTCTCAAAGAGAGAAGAGCATAATCCCCTAGCTAATAGAAGTGTAAAGATTCACTACCTTTCTCTACTTCCCCAATAATTTGTCATATTAGTAAAATCATTAGGATTTCAAGTTCATTCATGGTCATCACCTCCATGTAATGAAGAGCCAAATTTCCTACTCACTATCAAAATCCTCAAGAAACTTTAATGGAGCCCTATTTAGACTATGTATAAAGCAAGAAACAAACACAACATTTTAGCAAGTCTTCATCTATCATCCTGCAATCAAACCATTAGCATGTTTTAAGTTCTTCGGCAAACGTCTTGTAGAAAAATGTTACACTGTGAAAATAATAGAGAAATAATAAACAACAAAAAATAGGAAACTGTTAGAAATCTGAAATAGGAAAGACAAAAACTAAAAAAAAAATTAAACCACTGTATCCAAAACTCACACAAGAAAGTACTCCATAACGCGTGAGAAAGTACAGGGTTTCACACGATGATGAAAAATCTCACACGAGAGAGTGCTATAGGGAGTGAATCTTCATGCGGGACACTCTGGATTCTTGCATGAGAATCTATACACAGATAGTACAGATGCACGATAGAGCTTAAATTCCTGTCAAAAAAAAAAAAGGAGAATGAGGCCAGAAATCAGATTTTCTACCCCACGATGGGTGCCAAAATGTATGTGATGGAATAGGGACTTCAAATCCAACTACACACACAACATGGTCATTACTCATGTGATCGAATTACAAGAGAGAGTATGAATTACTCAATCTAAAATTCATGATGATGTGACTTGTTGCCTCCTATGTGGACGGGGTGTTTAATTACTCTCAGAACGAGAGCCAACAACCAAAAGACCAGTCCTACAATGGAGGATTTTCAAAAGCTATGAAGATAAACCAACTAAAATTGAACTAAATGAATGCAATTTAATCTAGAATAGCTTTGAAAGAAATATGAAATGCAAATTACTCTAAAGAACTTGAAAATAGGAAATGATATTAAGCTATGAACAAATAAGAAAATTAATTCTAAAATAAGGTGCAATATTAAGCTAAAATGAGAAAATTATACTAATGCAATAAAAAGCTTTGAATTGATAAAATTGAGATACAAAAATACTATAGTTTAGTTACTCTCAACCATTGCCTCCTTCGAATGAAGAAATGAGGCTCATTAAATAGAAAGCCTAAGGAGAGAATGAAGGGGTTCTTGATTGGAAACTCCTGACCCTTCATTTCCAATTGAGACAAAAAAAGCATTGAATTACTTAATTAAAAGAATGGAATTTTCCACATAGGGGACTTTTCAAATATCTTGAATTATTAATTCAAAAATGAGTGTCCATTCAAATAACAAGTAATTATTAATTCCTTTTTTTATGGGTAATTAGCTAAAGGGGGTAGATTTTAATTTAATTCCAAGTACTTAGGACTTTAGGATTAAATTAATTTATCATAGGGGTAATTTAGCTAATAAAATTTGAAGACTTTAGGAATTAATTTTAATATTTGATTAATGCAATTAGGGTTTTTGCAATTGACATCAAGTCGAATTAAGTCAAGTAGGAGAAAGAAAATTGCCTAGCAAAGTAGGACCTCGAAGATGTAAAATTGATGAAAATGCACCAAAATTAATTAAATTTATTAGGTGCCAATTTTGGGGTATTACAAAGAGGACTTTGATCCTTCTTCCATGGACCATCTCAAGGAATCTCATGTCATAGACCTTAATGATACAATGTATGAACCATCCAATGAGATCATGTCCATAACACCAGCTGATGACACTTTACCAAATGAATCCCTATCCTTGATGCATTCTGACCTTATTGATTGGGACCTAACTGAGCCAAGTGACTTACTCTATATCCCAAATGACCAAGTAATGACCCAATACTTAAATGCAGTTGAGCCCTCTTTCACCAATGAATTTGATATGACCAAGATGAAAGTAGCGGGGGTCCAATCTCTTAATCCAAAGAAAAAAATGAAAAAAAATGAAAAAATGAAAAGTTCTAGTGATGAAAACCACTATGTGGCAGCATTAGAACAAAAAAAAGTAAAGATAAAGGATGTTTCCTATGGTAAAAACCCAATTGTGGCACCAAAGGAAGATAGATTGGATACCCTACCTGAACATGAGGAAGAAAGGTCACCGATTCTCATAGAGCCAACAGAAAAGGTCAACATTGGAACAGAATTGGATCCTAAATTCGTACACCTAGTAGCATCACTTACACCTTTAGAAAGAAAGGATTTTATCAAGTTTTTTCAAGAAAAACAAGTTAACTTTGCATGGTCCTATGCCAACATGCCAGGATTGGATCCCAACTTCATGTAAAACCAGGGGTTAAGCCCATCAAGAAAAAGTTGAGAAAGATGCACCCACATGTAGCTCTCCTAGTCAAAGCCAAATTGGAGAAATTGTTGAAGGTGGGATTTATAAGAGCAATTGCATATGCTGAATGGATATCCAATATTGTACCAGTTACCATGCACGACAAATCCATTTGTGTATGCATAGATTTTAGAGACTTGAATCTTCAATGTCCTAAAGATGACTTCCCACTTCCAAGCATAGATGTAATAGTGGACTTGATAGCAGGTCACTCCATGTATTCATTAATGGATGGTTTTAGCATCTACAATTAGATAAAAATTGCACCTGAAGACCAAGAGAAGATAGCCTTTACATGCCCTTGGGGTACCTTTTGTTGGAACGTAATGCCCTTCAGCCTTAAAAATGCTGGAGCTACATGCCAAAGGGAAATGAAAATTATTTTCCATGATATGATGCACACTTTTCTAGAAGATTATGTGGATGACATATTGGAAAAATCACATCAAAGAGAAGATCACTTGCAAATTCTAGAAAATATATTCACACAGTTGGAGCAATTCAATGTGAGACTTAATCCAAAAAAATGTGCTTTTGGTGTTCAATCCAACAAGTTACTAGGCTACATAGTTTCAGCAAAAGGGATTGAAGTAGATCTGGAAAAGGTCCAAGCAATAATGGATATGGAGATTCCAAAGAACATAAGTCAAATGAGGTTCCTCCAAGGCAAGATTCAATCAATAAGGAGATTTATCTCTCAATTGGTGGAAAAGTCCCATTCATTCACAAAGTTACTACACAAAGACACTATTTTCATGTGGGATGAGGAATGTGACAAAGCCTTCACCTTGTTGAAGACTTATCTAATAAATCCACCAATCTTAATGCCACCAATCAAGGGAAAATTGTTGTTGTTGTACATATCTGCCACCAAGAGGTCTCTAGGAGTTCTTTTGGTGCAAGAAGATGAGCAAGGAAAAGAAAGAGCAATCTACTATTTGAGTAGAACATTGATCAAATATGAACTCAATTACACATTCATGGAAAGAGCATGTCTAGCAGTTGTCTTTGCATCACAAAAATTGAGTCATTGCATGTTGATGCACAAGGTGAAACTTATTGCAAAAATTGATCCCTTAAAATATTTGCTAACCAAAACTGCCTTAACAGGTAGAATAGAAAAATGGGTCATGATATTAAGTGAGTTCAACATTGAGTATGTAGATATGAAAGCCATAAAAGGACAAGTGATAGCAGATCACTTAGCAGAAAACTCATTGATTTCTACGCAAACCATTCAGGTGGAGTTTCTGGATTCAGCAATTGTCAACATAGAGGCCAAGACATGGAAGTTGTACTTCAACGGCTCATATACACAAGGAGGTTCTGGGGCCGGCATACTATTAATTACCCCTCAAGGGTACACTATTACCAAGTCCTACAAGCTTTTTTTCCCATGTACAAACAACATAGCAGAATATGAAGCTCTAGTCATTGGCATTAAGATGGCTTTAGAATGGAACATCACCAAGCTACAAGTGTATGGAGACTCTCAATTGATAATCAATCAGATCAATGACCAATACAATACCAAAGATGAAAAACTAATGCCGTACAAGACTATGATAGATGCTTGGAAAAAGTACTTTTCTTTGATAACCTTTGAACAAATTCCAAGAGAGAAGAATAGAGAAGCTGACACAATGGCAACCTTGGCTTCCTTACTTCAAAAAATAGATCAGAATGAGAAGTACGAATTCTTGGTGGAAGAGTTGGAAAAACTAGCATTTGACCTTCCCGATACCCAAATTGTTGTCCTACTCATTGGACATGACTCACCTTGGTATGGCCCTATCTATACCTATCTCAAAGACCAAGTGTTACCTACAGACCAATCCCGAGCCCAAAAACAAAATTTCATCTAACAATCAGCTCGTTACATAATCCTTTCCAAAACATTGTATTGTAAGGGTCTTGATGGAACATTACTTAGATGTCTAGAGGAAGAAGAGTCTAAGTTATCTTTAAGTGAGGTTCACGAGGGCATTTGCAGGTCGCATTCAAGCAGATTAAACCTAGCCAAGAAGATCCTTCGTATGGGGTATTTCTGAAAAACCTTAGAGACAGATGCTTGTCACTTTATCAAAATATGCAGCAAATTTCAATACCATGGCGACATGATACATGTGTCAGCACAAGAATTGCATCCATATGTTACACCATGGCCATTATATCAATGGGGATTTGACTTGATTGGCGTAATCTATCCACCATCTTCCAATGGGCACAAGTACATCATCAGTGCTACGGAGTATTTCACAAAGTGGGTAGAAGCCATTTCTTTGTTCACCACCATGGGAAAATAGATCTCCATGTTCATACTCAATCACAAGGTAAAAGTACAAACCTGTGTCACACTTTTATAAAGGAAAAGGATGACAACATTCAAATTTTTCAACTTTAACAACATAAATGTGGTATTTGTGTTTAGAATTTGAAGATGATGTAAACTAATGAAATGTGTAAAATTTGATGAAGTTTACACTTATAATTTTTTTTAAAAAAATTGAACAGAAATTGACATAGTTTTTTAATTTTTGAAGTCCATTTTTTTATTGCTGAAATATGTTAAAAATCTAGGGTCTAGTTCGCGTTAAAAAACTATATGCAAATAATATTTTTTTCCTTTGATTCCATAATATGTTTTAGATGACATGTATAGCTAATGCATAAAAAAACAAAGATTGGATTTCGTTAGATATTTTGTCTGTTATAACTATCCAAAGTTGGTGTTACCTGAAATCAACAATTTTTAGTTTGCGTCCAATTTTCCCTATCAAATCTACACCATTAAAAAGAAAAATTACATATTCTTGAAGAGAACTCTCTCCTCTAGTGTTAAATATAAAGTTTTAATTTTTCTGACATGATTTGTTATTTTTAATATTTTTCAAACGAGTGTGTTCTTAAATGTTAAAATACCTACTTGAAGTATTTTCAACTTATAATATATTATATGAAATCGAAACATGATAAAAATTACATGACCATAATCTTGACTACGAGCTCTACAAAAGGGTATTTTTAGATTTTACAGAAAGGTAAATTTTGATAGAGAATTCAGGTTCAAAAGGGAGAACTTGAGAGAGCCACCATTTTTTGCTAACTTGGCTACCAAATAGGATTCCACATGGGTCTGGCCGGACCGGGTCCGGCCGGACCCATTAGGCGACCAAACAAGGTCCCATGCATGGCCAACCCCTAAAATCTAAATTTTCACAATTCGCCCAATTTTTTAAATAAAATCAATTTTTTTATAGATTTTTAATAGTTTTATTAAATTTATAAATTATTTTAATTTTATTTGAAAGAGTTAAGTGATTTTTATCTTGAATTAAGTGATTTTTAATAGTTTTTTGAATTTATTAATTATTTTAATTTTATTTTTTGGTATTGCATGTGAAGTTTTGATTTAGTGGTTTCAAGTTAACTGATTCTTTTTCTATTTTTCACAAGGCAGTTTACCTGTTTATGGTGTTGCATGCATTGAAAACTTTATTTGGTTTTCTTTATTAAGAGGATTTTGGCTAGTATTCGATATACAGGTTTATAGATTTTGGCTTTAAGATTGAATTCAAGGATTGTGAAAGCTTTGGGAAATTTCAAGGTTGTTGGATTGTTCTTTGCACAGTTTCTGTCGAGTGGTGGTTTAAGGTAGGGTTTGAATTTATTTTTTTCAATTATTCTATGGAAAATATTGTCTTCATTGTGTTTCCAAGATAGGTTGATGATTTTGGAGTAATTATATTTTTTTCATTGTCCTTGAGAAATTTTGCAAGATTAGATTGTTGTGATTTTGTGAATGATAAATATGTATATATTTTGTTTGCTTATAAGCATAAGCTTTTATAGAAATGTGTGCATTTTTCCAGTTAAGTGATTCTTTTATATTTTTCAATCTGAACAGTTTTTGCAATGGAGAATAAAAGGAATAGATTAAGAAAATATGATTGAACAAAGGATGACAAAAAATATCAGACAAAACATAATCAAGATCAACCTGTTGAAGTTCGGGAAGAACCTATTGATATTCAGGAAGATGCAATTCAAGCAGGGGAACAAATTGGTAGTTCTAGAGCTGAAAATAGTTCTTTTGGCATGGGCAATTCGATGGAGATGAATGAGGATTCATTTTTTAGTCAAATTCCATCTGAAGAAATGTTATCTGAAAGTACAATTAAAAATCATTGCAAAAAACTTTGGGATGAATATTTTGAAAATAAAAGTATGGTTGCAAGAGCTCAATTATTTGTTAGGTTATTCAGGAAAAAACAAATGACTCCTATTTTGGAGTTGTTGGGTGTTGACAACAAGAAAAACTCAGGAGAAAATGTAAATCGAACAATAGTTCAAAATTTGCAAGATGCATTGAACAACATTAATAACTCAAGTCGAGGAGCTGATTTAAGTGATGCACATAGAGCAATTATGACTACTTTATCTAGTAGGAGGTTGACACAGAGAAGACAAGTGCATGCAATTTCTGATTTACTGAATGTATCTACAAGAACTATTCAAAGATATATCAAGAAGAGAAATATGTTAGATGAAAACATTGAAAAAATTTGGGTAAATATTTGTAGGCTTCCTTGAAAAGAAAGAATTTCTAAACATGCAAAAAAATAGGTCATTGAATATTGGACCGCTCACTCTCATGTTTCTTCTAATAGAAGGGATACAATACAAATGAAATATGAAGAGACTGGTATGAAAACTACACATCCAAAACATTTTATAGATACAACACAAAGTGAATTATTTGAAGCATTCCAGAAAGAATTTTCAAATGTGAAAATATGTCAAAGAATGTTTGAGAGGTTGTGCCCTTGTTTTGTATGCATAAATAAGGTTTGTGAAACTTCTTGTTGTCGAAATCAAGTTGAGTTTCATCTATACTTGCAATCATATAAAAAATTTATGGTAGTTCTTGATTCAAATATGGTCATCTCTGGAAGTATGACACAATTTGTGAAGTCTATTTTATGTGATAAATTAGAAGATTCAGATGAGTTCAAAGTATAGTGTATAAAGAATGCATGCAGTGATTGTGGAGATTTGCATAAATTTCCATTGCAAATTGAGAATATTAATGTTTCAACACCGGTTTTGTGGAAAAGATTTGAATATGAGACATATCGAACAAAGAGAGGAGATGAATCCAAAAAAATTGTATTGAAGGAGAGTGAATTGCCCTACCTTGAGTTTATGACCAGATTTTGTACTCTAATTTATCCACATATCCAGCATTGTCATGGTGCACAATGGCAAGCTAAACAGTTTCATGATTCCAAAGATTGTTTTCCACCTGGTTGTATTCTTTCAATTGTAGATTTCTCTGAGAACTATACATTTTCCCCTCAAAAAGAGCTTCAAGCTCAATATTATCATTCTGATCAAATTGCAATATTTGTGCAAGTGACCTATAGACATGCACAATATAATTTGGATGGGGTAGAAAGTCCTGATCCAAATGAACACATTATCATCAAGGAGGTTCATTTCTATATCAGTGATGATAAGGTTCATGATAGAAGCTATGTGGCTCATTGTTTTGTAATTTTTTTTAAAGATATTATGAATTATGGGATAAATGTCTTACAACACTGGATTTGGTCTGATGGTTGTGCAGGTATACATGTATAGATACTTCAATTTATTTTCATTGTCATTTAATTATTTGTTAAATTATTAAAGGATGACATGTATGTATGTATGTATGTACAAATTAATTTTTCAGGACAATTTAAATCTTCAAAAGCCTTTAATTGGCTAGCCATGCAACATGCTAGATGCAATGTTAAGTTTTTGTGGAACTTCTTTGAAAGTGGACATGGAAAAGGAGAGCACGATGGAGCAGGAGCATGTGTGAAGCATGCACTTCACCAACATGAATTTGCAAGTACAAATGGTGTTCAATATATATGTGTGTGTGTGTGTGTGTGTGTGTGTGTGTGTGTGTGTGTGTGTGTGTGTATGTATATGTATATGTATATGTATATGTATATGTATATGTATGTATGTATGTATGTATGTATAAATTTCAAATAATATAATTTTAGCTTAGATCCATTTTCTTTAAACTGATAATTCAGAAATGTACAGGTAACATGATAGAGAATTCAAAGAAAATTGTTGAATGGTGTCAAAGTCATTTTGCTCCTTGGGACACCATATACAACAAACGTTATTTTTGGGAAGTGAAAGGTGATTTATATTTTGTTGTAAAATTTTAAATTAAATTTTGATTCCGTGTTCATGTTTATCTTTTTATAATTGTTGATCTAAACATGTGCACTTTCATTTCATATTTGTAACAGATATAGACCGATCTAATCCTTACAATTGTCAAAGAATTGTTTGTATTAGAAGTTTACATCAATTGATCACTACAGGACAACACAAGCCTCTTTTGATTCAAGAGAAAAATCATGTTTTTGTGTTCACTGCATTGAGGACAATCCATTGAGTCAATGTGAGAATATTGCAAATGGATATGTTTCATGATGGGATATGGAGTTAATCAGAATGTCTCATTATGAAGATGATGACATTGACATAAACATTCGTGATCCTATATATTCAGCTGATTATGAGCGTGTTGTTGATTTAGTTATTATAGGTATGTGCACATACATGTTATTTTATTTAATTTTAATTTATCGTATAAGTGATGTTTAATTTTAATAAAATCTATTTGTATCTAGGTGATATTTTTGTTGTAGTTACGAATCCTGACAATATAGAAAGTGTAGATTATTATCTACTAAGATGCACAAAAGCAAAATACAAGTTGACAGAATAAATTGTAGATGGTGATAGATAGAAATATCCAATTGGTTCATTTGTTATTGAAGGAACCTATTATCAGCAAATAAAGGTCGATAGAAATGGTGTTCAATTTATTGAATACCTATCTGGCCAAAAAGTTCTACATTACAGTCACTTGGTTATAGCAACAAAGTTGCAATTCGAGACATTGCCAAAAAAAAAAATGGCAATCAAAAGTGGAGGTTGTCTATTGAAGAACATGAAAAACTTTTGGAGATAATAAAAGATAGAGAGGATCCAAACTATATGTATGATGAGCTTTAGAACTCTATAAACTTCAGAATTCTTTTTGTAGCTCTTGTACTTTCATATATTTGAACTATATATATATATATATATATATATATATATATATATATATATATATATATATATATAGTTTGAACTCATATATATATTGTATGTTTTTATGTATGTATGTTAGTTAATTAATTGTATGCTTTGATTAATTAGTTAGTTAATTAAATGTATGCTTTGATTAATGCTTTTGGTAATTAAGCTTTAGTTAATTATGATAGAACTATATTACTTAATTATGTTAGTTACCTAATTATTTTAGTTAGATTAGTTAATTATGTTAGTTAGATTACTTAATTATGTTAGTTACCTAATTATGTTACTTAATTATGTTAGAACTACCCGAATTATGCTTTGATTAATTAGTTAGTTAATTAAATGCATTCTTTGATTAATGCTTTTGGTAATTAAGCTTTAGTTAATTATGATAGTTATATATTACTTAATTATGTTAGTTACCTAATTATTTTAGTTACAAATTTACTTAATTATGTTAGCTACTTAATTATACTTAATTATGTTAGTTAGATTACTTAATTATATTAGTTAATTTACTTAATTATGTTAGTTAGATTACTTAATTAAATGTATGATTTGATTAATTACATCACCTTAACATAATGTATACATAACACATGTATAAAACTAAGTCTAAAAGATGAAATAACACACGAACATATAACATGTAACATGTATAAAATATGTAACATGTAATGTCTAAAATATGTAATGTGATGTATAAAATATGAAATAACACACAACCATATACCATGTAATGTATAAAATAAGAAATAATACACAACCATATACCATGTAATGTATAAAATAAGAAATAATACACAACCATATACCATGTACATATATGAAATGACTAAAATATCTACATGTATAAAATGTCTAAAATGTCTACATGTATAAAATGACTAAAATATCTACATGTATAAAATGTCTAAAATGAAATATCTATGAAATGTTATAGCATGTATATATGAAATGTCACATGAAATATCTAAAATAACATGGTCACTCAACTAGGGCCATGATGAAGGGTGCTCCCCTTAATACCACAAACACATAACAGAAACAGAGAAACAACAACAACAATATGCAAGAATAGAAAATTGGCTTCTTATTATCTCCACAAATGTGAAATTACAAACTTTCAGAATTACAATATGCAAAGCCACATGGGCATTCTCTTACAATATTCTGTAGGACAAAGCCTAGAATCAATACCCAGAACTACCCTAGACAACACTACGGGCCTTCTTTATATAGGCATTTTCCACTGCTCGAGAAGGTTCCAGAAATTCAGCCCTTAGGGCCGACCAAACTTAGAATTATTTTATTTTTCAATTTATTACATCAAAGTTGGCTCAAAATAACTTTTGAAACCTGAACAAAAATTTTGAAGGAAAAATATTTTCTACTATTTCAGGTGGCCCGACTTCCAAAGACCATAAGTCATCACCAATTGACCCAATTGACTATTATAACCCCATTTTGGAAAGGCCACGAAGCGCTCTACAGGCTTGACTCACGTAAGCACCTGTCACCCAAATTTTTGACCTCATTCGAGCCCTTTAAAGCCTTCAAAACTAAGTTCAAAGTTTTTGTACCCCGCTGCCAATACTGAAAATCTTCAATATCTTCAAAACTAGACTTGATCTAGCCATGAAACTTTACTAGCAGGCTGATATGACTGAGATGAAGCTCCATGTGTAAAATCAGAACATTTCGAGATCATATGACCAACTTACTAAAAATAGCAAGCTCCCATAAAAAGCAGCTCTGCACAAGATAGCCCTTATTGAATACAAAAACATAAATATTTTTGGGTGATGCAAGATTGCTCTTACACCTAGGATGCTCCTGCATCAGGCCATATCCTGATTTGTGACTTGATGCCGATGCACCTCCTCCTGATGTTGGTGCACCTCCTCCTGATGTCGGTGCACCTCCTCCTGATGTCTGTGTACAATAAATAAAATATATCACGCATACATACATGTATAATAAATTTTAAATATGTATTATCATAGAAAATTTAATTTTGTGAACAAACATCTCAATGTACATCTATGTATCATGATGAATAGGATCGCGTGGAGTCTCTAAATCTCCATATGGTGCAACATCGTACATAACCTACTAGAGTACACATATATATAACATATATTAATCAAATTTCAAATATGTGTAAGTTTTTTAAATAAATAAAAATTTAATTTAATTATAAATATACCAAAGTGGCCTCTAATGCTCTCCTAAAAGTGCTCAAACCTGATGACTCTAATGATATAGCCACAGGATCAATCTGGTTGTCTGTAAGCAATGTAGTAAAAAGTTGACAACCTGGACATGATGAAGTGGCTTGCATGGTTTGATGATGAGATGTATGTGGTGTCATCTACAAAGGAGATGTTGATGGTGGTGTAGTCACCTGAGGACCTTTCAGCGATGCAATCTATTGTGGAGGATCTATCAGTGGTGCAGTCTATTGTAGAGGAGTTGTTGGTGGTGTAGTCTGCTATGGAGGAGCTGTCGGTGGTGGTGTAGTCATCTGCTGTAGACTTTTTGATGGTGCAGTCTACTGAGAAATGATATAGGACCTCACAAATGATGGAACCTCCCTGAGTGAAATCCCATCAAGCATCAGTATGGTCTGATAAGTAGAAAGAAGATCACTGGATAATAATGCACTCATGCATCGCAAACCATCTATATCTGATATAGCTGCAACCTTTAGGGGAGATGGTATGTTGACTATATCATATAGATCAGGTGCACTAGAAGATGCATTATGTGCAGGTGGAGGAATGTTGGAATGAGACCGTAACATATATCTCCCCACACAATCAGAGGAGATCTTGTGAACTTGTGTGGCAATAGTTTCTATAATAGAAAAAACATCCATCCTCACCATGTCATCTGGAACCCTTGCTCCTACCACTTCCAAACCTTTTGGTATGACCAAAAGGTTTGGACCCACCCTTGCCCACTTATTAGCAGGCACAGGGGCATCGAGCACTTTGAACCTATCAGATAATCTCCCTTTCCCCTGCCCAACATAAGTAGGGAAATCTGTATAATCAACATCAAGGTGCAAATGAAATTCTACAAACAATTGTTTGCAGAAATATAATGGCAACTCATCCTTCTGGGGCCACATGTGGTGAGCAGCCAACCATCAAGGATATATAAATGGTCCCACCAAGTCATCCTCACATCTCATAGGCATGTATCCTCTCACCTTCTTTAGGTCTCGATAATGAGGAAACATATCCTTCACCATAGGGGTGGAAATTGCTGTATCGATCTCACTGTACTTCATAGTGCCAATAACACTGCGAGACAAAGAAGTATAGAATATATCAATGCTCATAGTATCATACGGGTTGTATGATTGAACTATGTCAATCATATGCACCAACTCATCTCTAATAATGTTCACCCTTTCCATATTGGGAATGTTGGTGGATGAACTAATGTCTGATCTAGAACATGTAATGCTCGTGTCAATCTCTCAATAGTGTCTGCAAATAGCTTATGTCTAGCCTGTGTTGTATCAACTAATCTATGAGAGGAGTGACTACTAGTACCACTACCACTATGAGGTCCCCCCCCCATGAACACTAGGCTCTCCTAAATTAGCTGAACCTCTACCCGATGCCATGTGTAATAGATAAACAACAAAATATATATAGATCTTTGCACATGTACATACTTGAATTTAAGAAACATACATGTGTTACAAATTTAAGAAACATACATGTACATACAAATTTAAGAAACATACATGTTACAAATTTAAACGTGCATACATGAACTACAAATTTAAACATACATATTAAGTATAAGTCATATTAGTTCTTAAGGGTGGACTATTAGTTCTTATTAAAGTAGGTATTAGGTCTTATTAGGTCATATTAATCAGTTTAGGTGTTATTAGTCATATTAGTCACATGTTAAGTCTTAACTTCAGTCAATTAATAGGTCTTAATTGGTTAAATATTAGTCACTTGTTAGGTCTTAATTGGTTTAGATAGAATTTTTGTTTATGTTAATTTCTAGTGTTAGAGTTTAATGTCTTAATTGCTTTATAGAATTTTTGTTTATGTGGCATTAATCCTATTAAGTCTTAAGGGGTTGTATTAATTGTGTTAGGTTTATCTTAATTGGTCATATTAGTCACATGCTAGAAATTTAAGAAACATACATGTTACGTGCATAGATGAACTAGAAATTTAAGAAACATACATGTTACAAATTTAAACGTGCATACATAAACTACAAATTTAAACATACATTTTAAGTATAGGTCCTATTAGTTCTTAAGGGTGGACTATTAGGTCTTATTAAAGTAGGTATTAGGTCTTATTAGGTCGTATTAATCAGTTTAGGTGTTATTAGTCATATTAGTCACATGTTTCAAAGTCTTAATTAGTCAATTAATAGGTCTTAATTGGTTAAGTATTAGTCACATGTTAGGTCTTAATTGGTTAGGTATTAGGTCTTAATTGGTTTAGATGGAATTTTTTTTATGTTAGTTCTAACAAAATTAAATTAAAACATATCTAACAAAATTAAATTAATTAAATAACTAACACACATTTTATTAATTGAAAAAAAGATTATATTAATTACATAACTCAATCTACATCAAATCATATTATTTTATTTCTACAATTAAAAAAAATAAAACTAAATAAACAAAAACAACTATTAAATTAAAATATTTATATTTAAATTACAATTATCTAATATTAATTAAACAAAAAACAACTATAAAATAAATATTTTTAATTAAATTACAATTATTTAATACTAAATTAAAAAACAACTAAAAAAAAACATTTAAAAAGATTGAAATTAAAAAATTTAAAAAGTACCTACCCCTTCCGGCCGGAACTCCTCTTTAGCTCTCCTCACAAGCCTGAAGTCGCTGAATGCAAATGACCCGTCTGGGCCACTTTTTTTTCTTATATAGACTTTTCGGGGTCCGGCCGGACCCCCTGCCCCCCCACCACATAGGTGCCAAATGGCACCTACAGGGTGCCACGTGCTTCCGGCCGGACCACTTCTGGCCAAACCCTCTTAGTTTGTCCTGTAGTGCGACATAGGATTATACTTTTACCCCACATCATTTGCAGATATGGTATCCCTCATGCCATAATCATAGACAATGGAAAGAAATTCAAAAATAAAGATGTGGATGAACTTTGTGACACATTCCATATTACTAATCACTCTTCATCCATTTATCATCCTCAAGGAAATGGACAAGCCGAAGCTACAAATAAGAACATTTTGAAAATCTTGAAGAGATCGGTGAATTAGTCAGGAAGAGATTGGCATGTGCAAATCAACCTGGCATTATGGGCCTATAGAACTAGCATTCAGACACCTACAAGAGCTACACCATTTTCACTGGTTTATGGAGCCGAAGTTGTTCTATCGTTGGAGGTTGAAATCCCATCTTTACGAGTATCATTGCAAGGGTTGATAATAGATGAAGACTATAGAGTTGCCTAGCTTCAACAATTAGAGTTGTTAGAAGAACACCAAACACAAGCATATGAACACTTGAAAGTCTATCAAAATAGAATCTCAAGGAACTACAATAAGCATATCAAACCAAGAGTCTTTCAAGTAGGTGACTTAGTACTAAGAGAAAACCCTAAAAATAAGCCAAAAGAGAAAATAAGGGTAACTAGGAGGCGAATTGGCTTGGTATGTTCATCATTGTTTCTTCATTTGGAACAGGAACTTATAAATTAGCAGATTGTGATGGAGAAGAGCTACAAGAACCTATCAATAGCATCCATCTAAAGAGGTTCTATACATGAGGTAGATGAAAGAGTATAAAGAGTATCAGATGAGGAGCATCATATTTATTGTACATAGTCAAAAGAGATCTTGAAAATACAAAAAAAAAATTGAAAAAGACAAAAAAGAAAAAAAATTGAAAAAAGAAAAAAAGTGCCTTGGTGAAAACCTAGCAATAGGTGCCTTGGTAGAAAAAAAAGAGAAAAAGACCCAAAAGGTGAAAACTTGGCAATCAAGCACCCTTTGTTCCCTTAAGTCATTGCATGTGTACATATTGCATTCCCAACATCTCACTTGTACATCTTCATTGCATCCGTCATTTGTGCATAGTCATAATAAAACTTTTCAGCTGCATTGTTGCATTGTCTACTTTCCCTAAGTTGTCACACGATCACATTTATCACTTGGGGGCAGGAAAGGATTGGATTTTTTTGGTACAAATAGATTCAATTAGTGTTACATTTGGTCACATCAGAGAGAGAATTATCATAGCTTCAGAAGAGAGAGATTTTTGTTGAACCTTTGATGGATATCATTGTTCACACCTAAGTATTTTGATCCCACAACTTGATCCTTGAGCCTTCATTGACTTTATCATTTGGGATTAAAAATTGACAACACTTTAAAGATCAAAATGTTTGGAAATTCTATTTGAAAATCTTGATATATTGCAAAACACTTGAAGCTTTCTTTTGTTGATCTTTATTGAAATGACTTTTATCATGTTTCTTTATCTAATCAATGATGTTTTGACTAGATTGGCCATGATGGAGACATGATATTTTCTTGCCTTTGAGTGACTGTTTTGAGGGAGATCCATCAACTTATATAAATTCATCTAACAACATGGTCATCAAAGAACCATCGAGGACTATCACATAGGATGAAGGATCGACCTTTGCTTGTTTACACAAATGGATACCTTGGTTATTTAGATCTTCCCTATCTTAATAACAAAATCCACTTGCAACATTGAATCCATTGAAACCGGTATTCATACTCCCATAGTTGGTCATTCAACTAGTGAGGGTTGTACTAGTTTCCAAAAGAGGTTACCAAAAGTGATAAAAGAGGTATTCATATCATCATGATGTGGTCAGTGATGGTTGTACTTGCCTTAATGGTCCTACAATGCTCAATGATGAAAATATTTCCCTATGGTATTTCTTTGCTAAAAAGCTAGTGACACTTATTGCATTGCATTGCATTTTCATGTTAGATTAAGTGCATGTTTGTAGTTATTTTTCCAAGGGAAAAGGGGTTTAATTAATTAGCTTAAGTAAAACATTAAAAAGGGGGGTTCAATTAAATGTTTCATCCTTGATTCAAATCAATCATGTGAAATTATCTTTTGCATCTATTTATAACCATTAATCATTATCCATATATCAGAAAAGAAAAAAAGAAAAAAATTCATTCGTCACACATCATTTGCATACATCTAGTTAAGTATAGAATTGCATACATTCAAAATCAAAAACATAGAGGCATTCACATCCATATTTCCATTAAAGATTTGCATCCAAACATTGAAAAATAGAAAAGCATATCAAAATAGCATAAATCATTGCATCCATCTATCTATATCATACATGAGATACATTGCATCCATAGCATAATCAAGGTAAATGCATCATAAAACATCAAATAGCTACATATAAAGATGATCTCACATGAACAAATCAGAAGAATCAAGGAAGGTATATCATCGTATAAATGTTCATAATATCAAATGACCCATCAAATCAATATATCTAGATACAATGTCAACAAAGTGATACATCAAGTCCCAATCAATCAACATGAAACATGATACAAGTCATCACTGAAAAGATCTATAATCAATAATCAAGATCCTATAGCACCACCCAATCCATCAATAGCACCTGATCCATTTGGACCACCATCACCTGGTCTATCATGAGTAGGAGGAGTCTAACTAATGCTATCCATACTGGGTCTCTGAGTCACATAGGTCATAAACTACTACATCAAAAGAGCCACTTGATCCAATCTGCCAACAATAATAGATACATCTATCCACAATGACTGAACATCCCATGATAGAGTGTCAATACTAGGAGCTTCCTGAGATGACTAACCCATATCCTGTGATCTAGGAACCTTTGGAGGCACTTGTTGTGCCAAAATTTGATCTTTTTGTACTAGAATCTGATCCTCTTGTGCTAATGCAACCCACTATAATTGAACCAAAGGATCCTGTCCTCTAGGAATCTATCTAGCAACTTTAATATGTACCTATCTCTGAGCTCTTTGTCATCTCTTCTGTCCCTGTACCACTATAGCTCAACGATGAATAATCTAATGTACCTACCTAACATCTCTAGCCCTCTCCCTAGCATGTCCACCTCTCACCTGTGGCCCATCTCATCCTTGACCCATGACCTGAGGAGCTCTTTATCCTCTTTGAGCTCATCACCTCTGATGTCTCCTTCTACCACCACCACCATCCCCACCATCATCTCTACCATCATCACCCCTGTCATCCTCTGATCTCTCATCACGTCCAGGGATAGGCTCTACTGGATCTGTAAATCAAAGAAACCTATTCTAAGACCACTAGTCCTAATACTCATGTGACATACTAGCATCAGCTACATGCACTAACATATCCCATCTGTAGTACACTAACTAAGAAATTTGATCATAGGAAAACTAGAAATCAATCTAATTACCCCACATAGATTGCTCTACCTGGACTCTAGCATATAGTGTTGTACCCTGGGACATATCTTGAATCCTACCATACTTCCTAGAGACTTGACCAAATAAAAATTGCTCAATCATAGTAGTAGTTCTACCAATCATCCATCAAGGAGAAAACATATACAGAAGCTCAACATCATCCTCCCTCCATCCCTCAAAACCTATATATGGTCACCACTGAACCTGATCAAGATCATCAATAACCCAATGCTAGAACTCTAGCTTGCCCAAATGATGCTGGACAACCATGCCACCATATAGAAAATCATAAGGGAAACCTTGACACCGAATCATGTTTGATACTGGCCTAGTAATGGGAAGATGCTCCCATACCCATAGCTACAAGATCACTACACCTGCTAATAACAAAGCACTAGACCTGTATACCACCTCATAAAAATAATGATACAATTGTGCAAGGACACATGAACCCCAATCAAACCATCAAGGCTGCACAAGCAAATCCTCGAAGATCTGGCCCCATCCAACTGAGAAACCATGACCTCACCGGTCGAGAAGTCATAATCTGCCAATCAAAGCACCTAATACTACTGGCAATGTGGGAAATGAAGTGAACTGTTCCCACGTGATAGTATCTTCATCGATGGTGTTATCTCTGAATACCCATCTACATACTATACTATCATAAACAGAGTCATAATATACCATCTCTCCATGACAAGGAATGTGTAACAGTCGATACATGTCCTCTGGCGTGATCATCATCTCTCCAAAAGGTAGATGGAAAGTATTGTGGTCAGAGTGCCAACGCTCTGCCACAATGGTAAGGAGACCTTGATTCAACTAGAACTATGGGATGTCAAGAAGAAAGCTAAGTATACACAACTCAATCACATGATACTCCGCAGGAGTCAAAGCCAGACCTAACTCGATGACCCATGATGCAACGGTCTATATATAAAGTTTACAGAAATGTGCTTGTTTGGAAAAATCAAGAAAATCATATTAGTTTTCTATGTCATTGAATCATTTTAAGTCAATTAGTTCTATCAAAATCAAAGTATCAAGAAATCAAACCTAGTACCATTTGTTCGTGTCTCTATGTCTTGAGAATGAATTATCCTACCTATCAATTTTTCCTATCAAATTGACAAATCACATTCATTGGTACTATTATCCTAATATCCTAATCAATTGTGTTTTTTAACTACAACAGACCTAACCATCATGGAAAATCAATCAATTGGTCAGATTTATCCAATTTTTTATCAAAAAATCAAAATTTGAGTTAAAAAAATTTTCAAAATCTAGTAGGCATCATTATTTTGTTTGCACACGGCATTTTACCTTACACAGTGTAGAAAAGATAACACATGAAACTTTATCAATCCCACACATCACTTAATGTTTCACATGGCATTTTACAATGCTAGGTGACACTTAACAAGGCCTAGGCGGCATAAAAAACATAGGGTTTTATACGCAAAAAAATATGTCTAAAATGGCAAGAAAACTCTAATTCCACACGAAAACATATTCTTATTAGGTGAGACCTAAATATTCCTAGGTGACACTTTACTACGCAGAGGCATGAGTAAAAAGTACAAATGTGGTGTTTCACTAGCTTATGTGGCATTTAACATCTATTATGCGGCATTTTGTGAAATTAAAACTATGACATCATGAAAAAAATGCAATAAATGTTGTAAACAAGCAATAAATGCACAAATAGGGTTAGCAATGACTCACTGGATGTCCATAGTCTAGTGGCCTCTGATAATGATAAACTCTCTCAAATCGGTGCTCGCGAATCGAGACAACCATCATGATCAGGAAGCCAAGGATCAAAGCAAAATCTCAGAAGTCAAAAGTGAAAATGAATAGTGAATCTAGGTTTTTCAACCTATTTAAGCTAATTTGACCTAATTTAGAGGTAAATTTTGACCTTGTGACCTATATCAACATATCAATTGAACCGGGGCATTTATTTGAAATCAGCATATCATCAATATTTTTTAGAAATGAAAACATATTAGATCCATATCAATCAATCATCAACTTTTTTCAAATCAAGCAATCAATATGTTTTATTTCTGAGCGGGCATCAGAGTATCAAATTAACATCAATGAATCTGGGACATCAAAATTTTTGAACTATTATCAGTGGGGCACATATCATTTTATCAAATTAGATTAGAGGCATATCATATCAAAGCAGCAGTCAATCTCATATCAGGAAATATCAATTTCAAATCAGTGGTGTATCAGTAAATCAGGACCTAAAAGCGATTAGGACTTAAAAAAATTTTGAATCAATGTTCTTTGCACATCAATTCAAAGACAGGCATTTGTAGACACTCAAAAATGGGCAAGTGCTTTATATCATCAAAATTGCAAATTCTTAATCAAAATGCACTAATTCTCATAAAAAAAGGATCAATTCTAATCAAAATAGACATTAATAAATCAAAGGAAAAATCAAATAATGACATTAAATAATTAAATACAAGCTTAAAGGGGTCAAAAACACTATATAATTGATTTTAATCAATTAATTGTATAGTTGTTAAATCAAAAATCAAAGTGAACATATTCCCTTACATGGCTAATTTAATTAATTGATGGAATTTAATTAATCTTAATATATTTCAACAACAAATTGAGCAACCAATGAGAATTGAGAACACAAAGCACATGGATCACTCAAAAGAATTGAATCTCAATCACACAAATTCAACTTTGAATCTCACCCACTCAATTTTGTCCTTTTGTCCAAAGCTTTGAGACAAACATTTAAATTGTCCCCCAATTTAAAAACATTGCAAATTTTTTGACTCAACCAAGGCTAAATCATGTTACTTCACTCTACCCCCTACCCTTGGGAATTTACTATAAATGAGAGGCATTTTGAGAGCAATAATCATCTTAGAAATTCATTTGCAAAGCATCACCATTATAGTCATTTTCATAGCAATTGAGAACAATTAAGAGCATTTGAATTAGCTCTGTATCACATTTGAGAGTTTGAGAGCTAGATTAAGCATATTAGTATCATAGATTTCTCATTTTAGAAGTGTCACTAGTAGGGAATTCAAAGCTGAGAGCTCTACTTACCACATCTAATTAGAGAACCATGAGATGTCATGGATTTTAGTCTCATTTCTTAGTTAAATTTGCATTGTATTTTTCTTTGAATTGATAGTTAATAATCCTAATTTCATGAAGGTGTTTAGCATACACACACACATGGATTTGTACTTCTTTTGTTCAACTACAAGAGTTTCATCTATGCTAGATAACTTATGACCAATTACCATGAGTGTGCCAACCGGCTTACAATTTTCCATTCCAAATCTCTACAACAAGTATTTCAGATACTTTTCTTGACATAAGAAAATACCATAATTTTTATGTGCTATTTTTAATCCTAAAAAATATTTCATCTCACCAATCATGCTCATTTCAAATTTTGTCTTCATTTCATCGGCAAATTTATTACTAGCTTCATCTTCACCTCTGAAGATAATATCATCAACAAAGATAACTACAATCAATAAGTCATTCTCAATCTCTTTTAGATATAAGTTACTATCTATTGTACCTTTAGTAAATCCCAATTTTATCAAATATTTATCTAATCTTGCATACCATGTTCTAGGTGCTTGTTTTAGTCTATATAAAGCTTTGTTCAGTTTACATACCATATCTCCTTCATGATTCAAGAGAAAACCTTCAGGATGCTCAATGTAGATTTCTTCTTCCAATTCTCCATTTAGAAATGTTGACTTCACATCCATCTGATACACTTTGAATTTTTTATAAGCTACATAAGCTAAAAACATTCTTACCACTTCAATTCTTGCAACAGATGCAAAAGTCTCTTCATAATCAATTCCTTCTTGTTGTGAATATCCTTTACATACCAATCTTTCTTTTTTCCTGACAACTTCTCCTTGTTCATTCATCTTATTCCTAAATACCCATTTAGTTCCTATAACATTTTTATCTTTAGGTCTTGGGACCAAATTCCAAGTCTTGTTCTTTTCAATTTGATCTAGTTCTTCCTTCATTGCTTTAATCCAATTTTCATCTTTACAAGATTCATCAGTAGTTTTAGGTTCAATTTGAGAAATCAAACATAGTTCTCCTTGTACCTTATTCCTTGTTAGAACTCCTTTTTCTATGCTTCCAATAATCTGGTCAATAAGGTGATTTCTTTCTAGATTCCTATTAGGTGTCACTGTCTTAGTTCTTGCTTCAACTCCATGTTCTGCTATAGGTTCTTCTCTTATCTCCTCAATGTAACTCTCATTCTCTAAATCACTATTAGTATCATAAAATAATTCAACATTTTCTTGATCAATTCTAGGATGAACTTCTTCATCTGATCCATAATCAAGCATTCTTTCCTGAATTTTGAACTTTTCATCAATTTTAACATTTGTGCTCCCAACAATAGTATTAGTTCTTTTATTTAAACATCTATAATCTTTTCTTTTCAATTAATAACCAAGAAATATGTTGTCATCACTTCTGGGATCAAACTTACCAATGTCATCATCTCTCTTAATATAACACTTACTTCCAAAAATTTTGAAATACTTAACTGATGGCGCATGTCCAAACCATAATTCATAAGGTGTCTTGTTTGTGTCTGCTCTAATTTGTACTATGTTCATTGTATATACTATTGTATTTATTGCTTCTCTCCAAAATGTCTTCACCAAATCATTTTCAAATAACATAGCTCTTGTTGCTTCAGTTACTGATCTGTTCCTTCTTTCTACAATACCATTTTGTTTAGGTGTTATAGGGGCTGAAAGTTGTCTCTTAATACCATTCACTTCAAAAAAAGTATTAAATTCCTTCGAAGTAAATTAGCCACCTCTATTAGACCTTAAACATTTAATCTTCATTCCAGATTCATTCTCAACTTTGTTCTTAATCAATTTAAATTTGTCAAATGCTTCATATTTTTCTTTAAGAAATGCGATCCACATCATTCTTGTAAAGTCATCAACAAGAATCATAAAAATATCTTTCACCATAGAATCCTCTAGTCCTTGTGGGACCACTTAAGTCTGTATGAATAATTTCCAACTGTGTTGTTGTTGTGAAATTCTTACTAGGAAATGAACTTCTCTTCTGCTTAGCCATAACACATTCTTTGAAAATCATGTTAGTAGGTTTCATAATCTTAGGTAAATATATTACAACAAATATAGTACTTACTATCACAATGTTATCAAATTGTATGTGACAAAACCTTCTGTGCCATAACCAACTGTCATCAATTTTAGTAATCAAACATGTCATCTTAGCAGGATTCAACTGAAATACATTACCTCTGGTTATTGATCCAGTTCCAATCAAATTACCATCCTTATCCTTGATCACAAAAGTTTTCTCAATAAACCAAACTTGATATCCCTTATCAACTAACTGTCCAACACTCAAAATATTATGTTTCAATCTATCCACAAAATAAACATCATCAATATTAGTCTTTCCATCAAGAGTAATGGATCCTATTCCTTTTATCAAGAAAGGTGTATTATTTCCAACTCTAACAATTCCTCCATCATAGTTGTTAAACTTTATAAATTTCTTCATATCTCCAGTCATATGATGTGAACAACCACTGTCTATGATCCAATCAGTTTTCTTTTCTACTTGGGAAACTAAAGCTTTTTCTTCTCTAACTTCAGTTTCAGAGTTTTCATCTTTTATTGCTACAAATCTTATATCATCATTCTCATTATCACTTTCACTTAATAATTTCTCAACACTAGCCTCAAGTTCATCATCGTTAGCATAGTAACACTCTTTAGGTCTTCTAGGTTTAAAGTTCTTATATTTATTTACTCTCTTAGGGTATTTAGATGCAAAATGACCATATTCTTGACAAGTCCAACATTTAAATATTTCCTTACCTTTAGGTTCTCTTTTCAAAAGGCAATTCCTTCCTCAATCTTTCTATCTTCTTCGGTCTTAGATCTGTTGCAACTAGCATAATCTCCACTAACACTAATACTTCTTAACAAAGTAGGGTGACCACTAAGTGTGTTGAATGTTGTCTTAATTCTAGGTAGATCTCCTAACTGTCTCAAGCATATATCATCATTCTTATTATCACTTTCACTTAATAATTTCTCAACACTAGCCTCAAGTTCTTCATCATTAGCATAGTAACACTCTTTAGGTCTTCTAGGTTTAAATTTCTTCTTATATTTCTTTAATCTCTTAGGGTATTTAGATGAAAAATGACCATATTCTTGACAAGTCCAACATTTAAAAATTTCCTTACCTTTAGGTTCTCTTTTTACAAGCAAGGCAATTCCTTCCTCAATCTTTCTATCTTCTTTGGTCTTAGATCTGATGCAACTAGCATAATCTCCACTGACACTAATACTTCTTGACAAAGTAGGGTGACCACTAAGTGTGTTGAATGTTGTCTCAATTCTAGGTAGATCTTCTGACTATCTCAAGCCTATCTCTGATGCTTCTAATCTTCCAAGAAGATTTTCTCTGGTAAACTTCTCAGTACAAGGTCTAACTTATCCAATCATTTGCATTGTCTGCTTAAATACAGGGGTCAATGTCTTTAAGATCTTTCCATATCACTACATTCGCAGTCTTGTTTCCTTCACAAGCTTTGATACCTGCAACAATCTCTAATATCCTACCAATATAACTTCTAACAGATTCATCTTCCATCATTTTTATATCTTCAAATGGACATATCCAATTTTGTAATCTGACTCTCTTTGCATGTACATCACCTTTAAAAGTAGATTGTAAAGCTAACCAAATTTCATGAGATGTCCTTAGAGTTTTTACTTGACTGTATTCATTCTCCGGAAGTGCTGACAAAGTTCTTCTCTGGAAAGTATGTTACACATGAATAGATCTCTTTGTATTATTACATTCTTCAATTTTTTCTTCTTCAATGATAGTCTTCTCATTCTTTGTGATTAACCAGTATCCTAGTCCTAAACATAGCAAATGTGTCTTCATTTTCTCTTTCCAACTGTCATAGTTTACTCCATCAAACTTAGGGCTTTCCTTCCCGAAATGAGTCACCATAGATCTCCTTAAGTTATTAAAATTTTCTTTCAAGGACATGTTGCTCTAATACCACTTGTTACAAGTAGTAGTTGTCATTGCACCAAAAGATCAACCATATTAATGCTCGATACAACCACTAGACTTATAGAAGACATAGGAGGTGGTTAAGCCATGTCACAAATCCTGAGGGGATCACTGACCATTTTTCCAACACTCTCATTATATCTTTTCCAATTCACAATACTTTCATCCAATTTGACATTTATTCTTTCTATCAATTTAGTCAAACTTTTTTTGTAGCACTTATAGGCTTTACTTTTGGTAGACTAACCAAGGAATATTCCCTCATCACTTCTTGCATAAAACTTACTTCTGTCCTCATCTCTTTTTATATAACATCTAATACCAAATATTTTGAAATTTTTGATAGTAGGCACATTTCCATTCCAAATTTCATGAGGTTTCTTACTAGTTTCATCTCTTATTTGTACGTGGTTGAGTGTGTAGATTATAGTGTTCATAGCTTCTCTCTAAAATATCTTTGGAATATTACTTTCAAGCATCATAGTTTTTTTCTATCTCAACAATTATCGTGTCCTCGCATTCATCCATACCATTTTTTTGAGGTGTTCTAGGAGTGGTTACTTCACATTTAAGTTCATGCAGTTTACAAAATAAGTTGAGTTGACTTGATATGAGCTTACTTCCACTATCTGATCTCAACTTCTTAATCTTCAAACCTATATCATTTTTAACTAGAGCATTGAAATATTTGAGCATATCATCATCTTTAGATCTCTCCTTCAAAAAAGTTACCCATATCATTCTTGAATAATCATCTATAAATATCCTGAAATATCTATCTCTTAGAAAACTAATTGTCTTACTAGGACCCCATAATTCAATATGGACAAGGTCAAGTAATCCCTCAGAGTTTTCTTTTTTAGAATAAAGAGTAGACCTAATGAGTTTTCTCACTTGAAATTCTTTACAAAAAATATTAGTAGGCCTCTTCACCAAAGGTAAATCTCCAACATCAGATGTGCAACTTATAGCAACTACATTGTCAAAGTTCATATGACACAATCTTTTATGCCATAACCAACTTTCATCTATTTGATAAATCAAGCAAATTTTTTTTCCACTATTCAAAAGAAACATGTTACCTCTTATCTTGGATCCATAGTGATCTCCTTTCTATAGTTATTCAAAAATTTTCACATATCATCTTTGAAATGTAAGCCATACCCTTCATCCATCAGCTAACCAATGCTTAGAATATTATTTTTCAAACCTTCCACATCAGTGTTACTTTTTCTATCCAAAGTAATAGATCCTCTTCCTTTGATCTTGCCACCAGAATTGTCACCCCATTTCACTTCTCCACCTTCACATTGCTCATAGATTATAAATTTTATCTTGTCACTAGTCATATCTTGAGAGAATCCACTATTAATTACCCATTTTTCTTCCTTCACAACTTGGGTAGTCAAAGCCTTCTCTTCATTAGAGAATTTGGCGATCATTTCCATGTCATTCATAGGATTTACATCTTCTTTTATGGTAGAGAATGAAAAAGTATATTCATCATTATAAGCTTCATTAGATTCTTCATCAATAACACCTTCATCATCAAGAGAATAACAAAATATTTCCCTAGGATTAGGCTCATACTTATACTTAGGGATCTTATTAGGATATCAAGATGCAAAATGTCCTACCTTTCCATGAGAGAAACATTTAAAAGGTATGTATCCTTTATACCTACTGATATAAGGACCTCTATATTGTGTCCTTTTTGAAAACTTTTCTTCAATTTCTTCATGATCTATATCTTCCTCTTCCATATCCTTCAATTTTCTTTCCCATCTATTCATCCTTCTCAAAGGTTTGTTAGTCTAATCTAAAATTTGCATGTTTCTTCCAATTATTATGGCTTTGAATTTTGTCTTATTTTTGGGTAGTGCACCACCTAAAGCACTTAGTTCAAAAGTAGTAATATTCCCAAAAATATTTTCTCTTGTCACGGTTATTACTATCCTTATTTCTTCAAAATTTGCAACCTTGTTGTCATAGGCATGAAGCAATGATCTCATAAATTTTGCAACAATTTCATCTTCATCAAGTACACCACTTCACATATGATAGCACATACTATCTCATTTATTTTTAACATATAAGATGAGATACTTTCATCTCCACTCATCTTCATGGCTTCATACTTTCCTTTAAGACTCTGCAGCTTGGCCATATTTACTGTGACATCTCCCTCATAAATAATTTGTAACTTCTCCCATATCTAATTGGTTGTCTCCAATTCCATGGTATTGGTGTAAGGCCTCACCCCAACCCATCATATCACTATTGATACAATTTCATTTTGATACCTTGTGATTTGATATTTTGATACACTTCTGATCAATTTGATAGTGACTCATGTTATTTATGTCTTATGATGATTATACTATGTTGATTCTATTATGATGCTGATTAAAAAACCTAGATCATATTTGGTGATTATGTTATACATGCTCAAATGTGTAGTTTGATGTGAAAGACTTAATCATGATTAGATTTTATAATTTCATAGATTATGCTTTAACATGTAAGAAATAGTATTTATGATTTTTCATGATGTTAGAATTATGCAAATACCATGTTGAGCATTACCTTAATAAAAATTGTAATTAGAAATTGAATTATGCATATTGAATCATGTCTGCAAATTATGTAATATTGAATCGTATGTTTTTATATGTAATGTTGTTCCTTGGACTACTGATGCTCAATTTTAGTGTGTGGGAAAGAAAACCATGGAACTATTCAGAGAATCGTAGCTAAACCTATGTGCAATTGAGAAAGCCAAGGTTTAATCTATTGAAGAGATTGAAACCTCATTGTAATGTGGTTTTATTTGTAAATGTAATGTGTATGTATGTTACTAGAGTAAATTCATTTTTTTATTATTTCCAGATATGTCACTTGTAAATGTGAAGTGTATTTTATGGTGTCACTTGACACTTATGATGTCTATGTGGATAGTGACATGTCAATTAGGATTTCTGCAAGAGTCACCCAACCCAATAGGATATCTAATTAACCCTACTTGCATGTAGATGTTATGTAGGGTTCACATCAAGTTGAAATTCGGATTCAAACTCAAGTTAAACTTTAGAGGGGTTAAAAGTGACCCTAGAGCACATTTTTGGTCAAAATTAGCTAACCATGTGGGGGTACCTTGAGTTAGGGGCTAGATTTTGCCTATGGAAAGGTCTAGATTACAATTATGGCCCTCCAAAAAGGCTACTCTTAAAGAGTGGTGAAAATGGAGAAGGCCACATGCCTTGAATTGTCCTACACTCCTTGATAAACTCACCATTAAGAGGGGGGACAAGAGGTAAGGCCAAGGACTACTGATCAAATATCATTTATTTATAGATCATGAGTAGGATTTGGAAGTCTTTTTAGAGGGATTTTGGGAGGCTTAGTAGTTGTTTACCCACTCTCTAATTTTATAGGCACTTAGGCTTTTTGAGTGGAGAAAGGAAGTCAAAGAAAATGAATAAGGGCTCTTCTCAAACCTCATTTTACCATTTACATTGAACCAAGGTTGGTGATCTTGCCATGAAGGAATGACTCCTTGTAATTTTAGTTTGAAATATTTTTGTGTAGAATGAATATGTAGATCTTGCATGCTATCCATGTTATGTAAATTTTGTTATTGTTATTGTTGGGTTTGGGTGGATATGGATTCTTGAATCATTTTCTTGTTGTCTTAATTTTGGGTATTTTGTTCATGGGTGTACAAGGCATCACTCACCCTTGGGAGGGAAGTAGTGGCCTTCGGTGAAGGGGTTATTTGGGCTTTTCATTAAAGTTGAGAGCTTCTTCTCTTGTACAAGAAGGGAAATTTCATGGAGTATGGGATCTATGAAGCCATTTTGATAATCTTGTATTTGGGGGTGATAAGGGAGAAGCATTGTGGATGGATAATGTAACAATGTAGCCTTTGGAAGATATGAATTTTCTCTTGGATGTGTATTTCATTTGTATTGGAAATCTCCTCTTGATGATCTCACATTCACCCTATTTCAATGGGTTTATAGGTGACCCGTTTGTGTAGCCACGTCCTTGAGGGAGTTCAATGTTTTTTTTTTCATGTGTTGGAATTGTGAGTTTGTATTTGAATGTACCCATTTAGCCTTGGTTATCCAAGCTCAGGGGTGGTCTCTTTGAGATGTTGGATAGGAGGTGAGCACTCCATGGTATGCTCCTTTTATTTGTAATTTTTGGTGGAAATGTTTATGTGGAAAGGGCTTTTGGAAACCCTTCTTGTTGGTTTCATCTTGGAGAAAGAAATGTTGTTGTGTTGTTGATTTCATGTAATGGAGAAACTCTCCAATTCTTATTATTGTAATGTTGAAAATTTTGGAGAGAAATTATTATGTCCATGGTAGGATAACATTATTGTTAGAAATACTTCACCCTCGAAGGTAAATTCACTGTGTTTACTACTATCACATGTCATTCCTCAACCATATTAGGAACAGAGACCTCATTTACATCCCCTTCTATCTCCTTCACTCAATTGAAAGCAACATTCTAGACATTAAGGAGAACAAAAATACTGAGAATTCTGTCCCTATCCTTCACCAGGGCTTTTTACTCTGCCTCTACAACTTCCATAAAGCCATTTGACCTCCACCCCAGCCTCCCCTGATCATTAAGGAGGTAACCCAGGAAGTATCCCCTTCAAAAGCCAACAACCCCACCTAGTGCCCCTCTTAGTCCTTACAAGAAATCCAAGAGACTGACCTTGTCCCCTGGGAAGGTAAAAGTCACAAAAGGTGTGTGAGGAACCCATTTAAAAGGGAGGAGGATCTTGAAGAATCCCATGTCTCTGAGATAATGGAGGTGAAGGATAAGACGGGGATTGATAATACCCCTGAAACCAAGAGGACATCCAAGAAATAGAAAAATTTGGACAACGAGGTTGATCTGGAAGTGGATTTGGGGGGCTCTGTCTAGCATTCTAACAGGCTTGCCAAGGAGAAATATAAGATAATCCTTAGGTAAATGGCTTCAGAGGACAAGTCCCAGTCAAAGGATGACACCTCTGCTTCCACTAGTTCAATTAAGGGATCCTCAGCTAAACACTTCAATTCGCCCAGGTCTGGTAACACTCCCCCCTAAATACCTCACCGAAGATGGAGGATAAGCCTCTCAGCATTACCCCACCTCCGCTCTCTCCTCACACCCAGCAGGCTAAATCCCCTCACATTGAGCACACTACAATGGTGAGGGAGGAGAGTGACAAGTTTAAAGGAATTCTCAAGAAAAATTTCAACAAGCTGGATATGGAGATTCTCGGCCTCAAGTAGACATTAGAGAGATCAAAGCTTAGGTTGTTGATTCGAACAAGTTTTCCCTTAAGTTCATGCACGCTTCCGTTGTGACCCTATACAACGTGCAGGAGAAGATGGCTCATGGTAAATTGGAATCCAATGAGGATAACAGAGACCTATTCATGTTCCTATAGGAAGAGTGGGCCATGACCCTGATGTCCAAATGTCTGGGTGGAAAATCCTAGCTGTTGTGGTCCATGAGGTGTTTGTGCTGGCTTGGGCCTATTTTTTCCAGGTCCCTTTTTTTTATTTCCTATTTTCTAGTTAAGTTCTTAAAACACTGGTTTAGCCCTGCGTGGCTTGTTATTTTTAATACTTTGTCTACTTATTGGTTATGCTACTTTGGTTCACTTTTTTTGAAAAGGACCTTCTTGTTTGTTTTTGATAGAGGTAGACTAGACAATTTTATTTTTGCTAACTTTCTATTGTTAAACTGCTATGCGACTAGTGCTACTAATATGCTGTTAATGTGCTTCTAGTCTTCCTGTACCATGGGCCAGCACCCTCTTGCTACTTTTTTCTATCAAAAACATTATTGTTGGAAAGAAGTTATGTATTATACTATTCATGAATATAAAGAGTTCTTGTTGTAAGCAATGAAAAGGAATGATTGTTCATATTTTTATTGATTCAGTTCTTAAGTGTTTCAATAAACATGGATGTAAATAGCATTGTTATCAAGGGATTATTTGTTAAAAATGTGTATATTCATTTCTTGTAGAAAGCAATAGAAAGTTAAATGGATTAGTTAACTTAGTTTGGATTTATTGTTCTTAAGAAAGTTGAATTGAAGGATGCAAATATTATCTTTTAGCCAAAAAGGGAGATTTAGATTTTGGTAGAAGTGTGTATTAATCAATAAATTTAATTCCTTTATGTCATCCAAATAAACCTCAAAAAAAAAAGACAAGTGTAGAGAGAAGACAAAATAAAAACCAAAAAAGAGACCTATAGGTCTTTGGAAAAAATAAACTCCCCATACACTTTCCAATTTACCACAGTGAATAAAATATTCAAAAAAAGAGATCCACTTGCCTTTTTAACTAAAAAATTTATATTTTCAAAAATATCTATAGTCTAGTTAAAATGGGTGGGACCCATCTGGGTCGCCACCTAAGAAGCCACAAAAGGGGATGTTTAAAAGAAAAATATAATATAATAAAAGAAAAAAATTTTAAAGTACACTATATGGGCTCACGTATTCATGTGAAACCCAATTCCCCAAGTTCAAAAAAAACATATCTATAAAGCAAAAAAAAAGAGAATATCAAAACGAAGCTTTTTTCAAAAAATGTTTAATAAAAATATATAGTTTTTTTTTAAAAAAATTAATATATTGTTGGGAGGGTGGGGGTTTGACCCCACACCCCACTGTCGTGTCTTGAATGGTCGTGGGCCCTACCACGCAAGTACCTTCCTGCCATAGCAGGGATGGGCCCTACCAAGGAAGGGTACCACCTGCTATGGCAGGTGTGAGCCCTGCCAACAGGGCATAGTAATTTTTAGTGGCTAATATTCCCCAATTGGCTAATTTGGGAAATTTGAGAATCCAAATTTGGCTAATAATTCAAGATTTAAGCCAACCTATATCGCCACATTTTTACAAAATTTTGATTTATAAATATTTAAATCACAAAATAATTTATTTTATAAAAAATTTGAACTTAAAAATTCACCACAATATTCGATACATGATTAGATTTGATTTACCATTACTGACTTAAAGTATAATATAGTGGCCTTCATTATATTCTATGGGGTAAAAATGTTACTATTTGGTCTATAATGCTTATGGGAGCTAAACTTTCTTTTAGATTGTTGAACTCAATATAAATAAATGGTCTTGAAGAAATTTTGGGGCCCATTAGTATTTAAAAATATCAATACATTTGTCTCACACAATACAATTATTCCTTAAACCCATCAAAGATTTCCACATTAAGCCTAATAATTTTCTATAAGAATTCTATTTTTTGAATAGAAGTATTCACCATGGTGATTAATTAATTATTTTTTATTGTTTGAGATTCACCAATATTTTCTACAAAAAATTGTTATTCAAAAATAATAGCCAATAAGAATTTATTTTTTTTCAAAATTTTTGAGAGATTCGCCAATAGAAATTAATTTTTTTTTCCAAGAAAATGAAAGATTCGCTAAGATTTTATATCTTTTTTAAGAGGGGATTTTCTTAAAGATTACCCTACAGCAAGGTACCGCCTGCCTTAGTAGGTCGGGCCCTGCCATGGCAGGGTACCGGCCTACCCAAGTAGTCAGGCCCACCACAAGTCCCACCGGACTGTGGTGCATAGTAAAATATTTATATATTTATATTTAAAGTTTTTTAAAATATTTATATATTTATATTTAATGTTTTTTTTTAAAAAAATTATGTTAAACAAAATTTAATATTGGTTATTTGGCTATTAATCAATTTATAATGTTAAATAAGTTTTTTTTTTGAAATATTATTTAGTTATTTTGTTAATGATATTTTTTAATTAAATCCTATTTAATGTCTAGTATATGACATTAATAATAAATTCATTAATTGGTTTATAATAAATTATTAGTTGGTTAATACTTCCCTTGTTATTTAAATTATATTTAACGTTTTAATTTAACTATTTATTGATAATGGATTTCTTCATTGGAAATAATAGAATCATTATTTGGAGTAACGATATGTTTATTTAGAATTTATATAAAGTCCAATATGAAATGTTTATAATAATTAACTTCTTAATTGTTCTACAATTATTTATCTTCTATATATATAGATTAAATGTATATATACACTTATAATATGATTTGTTTAAATAAACCTTTTATTTAATATATTAATTTAATTTCTTATAGGAGTTGTACACACACTCTTTTACGACTTAAATTAATTCTATGCAAGTTGCATAACCGTATTTGTTTTAAGAATCGAATTACTTACGCTAGTTGTTATATTGCCAACGTAAGAACTTAATGCAATCCATAGAGAACTCATCTACCTCATTTTACCATAATTACATATCCTTAGGGGTGACTTAATATTTAGTGTAACCCTTCAACATTGAGCTCCTTTTTGTGCTATCATTTAGCACATGTTATTAAGGATTCATAACATGTTATAGATAACAATTTAATAGGTTTTGAAGAATTGTAAACCAACTCTTTGTAACCTTGGCATTCTTTTTGTTCCTTAGATTAGCTTGCTTATGGTTTTAGACTAACCTGTTAACCCTATCACAGAATTATTTATTTTATACCTTCAGATAAACTTGTTCAGTTGTATCACTTGGGGTTAGTCAACCCTAGCTATGTTGTTGAGGGAGTTTGGCCAACCTAGTTATGTGTGTGGGATCACCACATGACCTTGTTGGCCATGATACCCCTCGCACATCAGCACTAATTTCATATGTAGTATGTTCTATGTATTCATGCAATCTTAGGTGTTTAAAAAAAAAGTGTGTCTTTGTGTCATTTATTTTGGGCATGACATTTGGTATTAGAGCACAGTTTTCAACACTATGACCTTAAACCCTTCACGTTTCACCTATAAACTTTGCACTATTGTGTAGGATGCTTGTTGTCACATGTAATGGATGTAGACATGGACGAGGTCATAGGCATACCCCTTCAGTACGTATGGATAGGGATAAGGAGGCATAGATTTCTAGGGAAGATCACAATCCCCCACTAGAGCCACCTCCTAATCCAAATCAGGACATCTTGGTTGCATTACAGAACCTTGTTGGTATCATACAATAGAGGTTACCACCAGTAGTATAGCAAGCAAAGTAGCATCCCTCAGAGGGCCATAGGACAGTCAGCAGGGAATAGAGTAGGAGTCTACCACCTAGATAGATTGAGTGTTAGGTAGACCATGAGGCAGAGTTAGTACACCAGTTAGATCACCCACATGACTTGGGGGTTCATGTAGTTGAGAGAGAGACATGTGATATGGGGGACTAGATTAGGGAGTTACTACGAATCCAGACTCCTTTATTTTTGGGAGCTACTCATGGGGTCAAGGAAGAGGCATGGTTATTGAGCTTACAATGATGCTTTGGGTTGCGATCCTACAGGATAAATTTGAAGGTTAGGAAATCCATTCACCTCCTTTGAGAGGGAGCCTCTACTTGGTGGTAGCAGGAGGAGGCCATGGCTAGTGTGAGTATAGATACACTCACTTGGGAGACCTTTCTCATCAAGTTCAAAGATATATATCTTTTAGGACACTTTACACAGTGATAGATAGAGGAGTTTCATGACCTCCAACAGAGAGGCCTTACTGTGATGTAGTACGAGAGTATATTTCTTGAGATGCTTCCTTATGTTGACTAGATGAAGGATAAGAAGCTATGTATGCATCACTTCATCAAGGGTCTTAATGTATCTCTTCAAGGTCTAGTCTGACTAGCATTCCATACCACTTTTAGAGAGGCAGTTGAGAGGGCACTAATTGCAAAGGATATTCATGGCAAGACACGGGACTCTAGGGATTGATCTCAGAACCAAAACTAGTCTACTCATTCATCAAGGTAGTAGAGACCCCCTTGCAAAGGGAATTAGGGACATTCAGTAGGGTCTTTTAAGGGCCAACAGTCTTAGCAGTGACCCCAATAGGATTGTAGCCAAAAACCATCTCAGGGACAGTAGGTCTCTAATCCCAAGTAGTGGAAATCTCAGGGTCCTAGGTGGGATTACAGGTCACATGCCCCTTACACTCAGCCAGCTAGGACTCAGTAGTCCTATAGGGGTGGTTATAGTGGATCTATCAAGACTGGAGGTAAGCAATAGCCTAGGTTTCAAGGAGTAAAGGTACAAACACGTGGGCCTTGTTATACTTTTGGTGGTATGGGATAGCTAGCGAGAGAGTGCCCACAAGGACAAGAAGTAAGCAATCATAAAAGAGCTACTTTAGAGCTGATAGTAGATGATATGGGTAGGTCTCATAGGTTTTTTGTAGTGGTTGATATCTGCCAGGTAGAACATCAGGCCATGGTCATTGAGGCTACAGGTATGATTCATGGTATCAGTATTACTATCTTGTTTGATTTGGGAGCCATAGACTCCTTTATATCTCCATTTGTAGTGGATTGTTGTGGGTTTGTGGAAGTTAAGAAGGATGTCAGTTGGGAGGTCAAGTTAGCCTCAAGGGATAGATTGTCTAGTATTTCTTTGGTTCATAGTTGTTAAATTTAGATTGGTGACATGATCATGATGTTTGATCTTCGCATTACACCTCTAGGTTCTTATGATGTATTCCTTGGCATGGATTGGCTATATTCTCACAACGCCAAGATGGATTGTTGATAGAATATTTTTGAGTGTGTTGATGATCACGACACTCCTATAGTGATATTTGGGATATAGAGACCCATATGTCTTCACATTATTTCTACTATGCAGCTTAGGTAGTGCATGTGGAAGGGATGTCAGTTATTCTCCATCACCATTAGTGATAGAGAGGAGGATTCAGAGAGAGAACCCTCACCTGAGGATTATCCTATCCTGCAAGAGTTTACAAACATGTTTCCTTTTGAGCTACCTGGTATGTCACCCCCTAGGGAAGTTTATTTTCACATAGACCTTGTACCAAGAGCTAAGCCTATATCTAAAGCACCTTACAGGATGACCATGCATGATCTTAGTGAGCTCAAGATTTAGTTAGAGGAGCTCTTGGAGAAAGGGCATATTCAACCTAGTGTATCACCTTGGGGTGCACCAGTGAATTTTGTGAAGAAGAAAGATGGATCTCTTAGGTTGTGCATTGATTATTAGCAGCTGAATAAAGTAACTATTAAGAAACAATACCCACTCCTCAAGATTGATGATTTATTTGATCAGTTTCAGGGTGTCTGAGTGTTCTTGAAGATAGATATGAAGTCAGGGTACCATCACTTATGGATTGTGGAGAGTGATATCCACAAGACTAGTTTTCATATGAGGTATGGTCACTACAAGTTCATTGCAGTGTCATTTGGCCTCATGAATGCTCTAGCTATGTTCATGAGCCTCATGAACAGAGTATTTAGTACATTCTTGGATAATTTTGTGGTAGTGTTCTTTGACGACATCTTGATATATTCTCATGATGAGGAGGAACACGAGGAGCACCTAAGGCATGTTTTGCAGTGTTTGAGAGAGGATCAATTATATGGTAGCTTGTTGAAGTGTGGTTTCTTTAGACCAAAGGTGCATTATCTTGGTCATGTTATATTAGGTGATGGGATCTTAGTAGACCCATCAAAGATTAGAACCATTATGGATTGGCCGACACCCACCAATGTCACTGAGGTCAGGATTTTTATGGGCCTAGTAGGGTATTATAGATAATTTGTGGCAAGATTCTCTAGAGTAGCTCATACCATCACTTCCCTTTAGAGAAAGGGGAAGAAGTATGAGTGGACAAAGAAGTGTGAGAGAGATTTTTAGGAGCTCAAGAGAGCCCTCACTAGTGCACCAATTTTAGCAGTGTCAAATCCTTTGACAGATTTTGTGGTATGCATAGATGCTTCATTGGATGGTTTAGGAGTAGTCCTTATGTAGGATGGTAGGCCTATAGCTTTTGATTCTAGGAAGCTATAGACTCATGAGCTTAATTACCCTACTCAAAACCTAGAGCTTATAGTAGTGGTTCATGCCTTAGTAAGATGGTGACACTTTCTTCTAGGTCAATGATTTGAGCTTCATTCAGATCACCAGATCTTACAGTATATCTTTACATAGCCTAATCTTAATGACAAGAAGAGGATATGGATGGATTTCTTATGCAAGTATGATTTTTATGTTCATTACATCAAGGGGAAGGAGAACATTATTGCAGATGCCTTGAGTAGGAGGGGACATGAGCTCTCATCTATGACTACTAGTACAGATCTGAGGGAGCACATTTTGCATCATTTGTTTGAGGATGGGGTGTATGTGGAGGTTTTTTAGTTTATCCATTCGCAAAGACCCCTTGAGGGGAGATTTGTAGAATATTCACTAGAATCTGATGGACTACTACATCATACAGAATGCATCTATATGCCATCTACCATTGATTTGTGAGCGTTTATTGTGATAGAGGCACACTAAGCACCTTATGTAGCTCATCTAGGAGTTAAGAAGTTGCATGCTGATTTGAGACAGTTATATCATTGGCTAGGCATGAGATTGTAGATAGCCAGTATAGTTTCTAGATTCCTAGAATGCCAGAGGGTGAAGATAGAACATAGTCATCCAGGTGGGCTCCTAAAACCACATGAGATACCTAAGTGGAAGTGGGATACTATCTCCATGGACTTTATTGTTGGTCTCCCTATGTCCTCTCATTGTCATGATGCCATCATGGTGACAGTCGACACATTGACCAAAGTTTCCCAATTCTCACCTATTCATACCACATTTATAGCGCTAGTTGTGGCATAGGTGTTCTTGCAAGACATTGTTAGACTTAATGGAATTCTTCATAAGATCATCTCAGATACAGAATCTCTTTTTATATCCTCCTTTTGGAGAGAGCTTCAGGCAGCATTAGGCACTAGGCTCAATTTCAGTAGAGCATACCACCCTCAGATAGATGGATAGACAAAGAGGGTTAATCAGGTTTTAGAGGACATATCATGCATATGTGTGATGGACCATCAAGTCAAGTAGGAAGAGTATCTTCACCTGGTCAATTTTTCCTATAATAATGGGCATCACTCCTCTATAGGTATGCCTCCATATTAGGCCTTGTATGGTAGACCTTGCAAGACACCACTGAGTTGGGTTAGGATTGAGGATAGAGTATCTAATGGACCTCAGTTGGTAAGAGATATGGAGTAGTAGGTACTTGTGATTAGACATCTTACAGAAGCTTACGATAGGTAGAATAAATATACAAATGTGATGAGGGTTGATCAAGAGTATATGGATGGAGATAGATTTTTCCTCAGAGTGCGCCCGCACAAGAGTCCAATCCATTTTGGAAAGGGCTCTAAGCTAGTGCTTCACTTTTTTGGACTTTTCAAGATCTTGGAGAGGATAGGACTAGTTTCTTATCACCTAGCTTTTCCATCCAGCCTATCACGCATCCACAATGTGTTTCATATTTTTGTATTACAAAAATATATATATGATGAGTCTCACATTATAGATTGGGATGCCTTGCAGCTAGATTCAGATGAGCAGCTAATCTTGGATCCCATTTGCATTTTAGCTTGATGAACCCTAGCACTTTGAGGAAGAGAGCTAGACCACATTAGGGTCCAGTGGGATTTTTATGATGAGGTCACAGCTTCATGGGAGGATGAAACACAAATGAGATCACAGTACCCATACCTTTTTTATGAACTCCAAGAGGAAGTTTGTAACTAGAGGGGGAGGATGTGAGGCCTCACCCCAACCCATCATAGCACTATTGATACATCCCCATTTTGATACCTTATGATTTTACATATTGATGCACTTCTGATAAATTTGATAGTGACTCATGTTATTTATGTCTTATGATGATTCTACTATGTGGATTCTATTATGATGTTGATTAAAAAACCAAGATCATATTTGTTGATTATGTTATACATGCTCAGATGGCTAGTTTGATGTGAAAGACTTAATCATGATTAGATTTGATTATTGCATAGATTATGCTTTAACATTTAAGAAATAGCATTGATGATTTGTCATGATGTTAGAATTCTGCAAATACTATGTTGAGTGTTACCTTAATGAAAATTGTACTTAGAAATTGAATTATGAATATTGAATAATGTTTGTAAATTATGTAATATTGAATCATATGTAATTATATGTGATGTTGTTCCTTGGACTACTAATGCTCATGTTTAGTGTGTGGGAAAGAAAACCATGGAACTATTCAAAGAATCGGGGCTAAACCTATATGCAACTAAGAAAGCCAAGGTTTAATCTATTGAAGAGATTGAAACCTCATTGTAATGTGGTTTTATTTGTAAATGTAATGTGTAGATATGTTACTAGAGTAAATTCATTTTTTTTGTTATTTCCAAATATGTCACTTGTAAATGTGAAGTGTATTTTATGGTGTCACTTGACACTTGTGATGTCTTTCTGAATAGTGACATGTCAATTAAGATTTTGGAAAGAGTCACCCAACCCAATAGGATATCTAATTAACCCCACTTGCATGTAGATGTTATGTAGGGTTCACATCAAGTTGAAATTCGGATTCAAACTCAAGTTAAACTTTAGAGGGGTTAAAAGTGACCCTAGATTGCATTTTTGGTCAAAATTAGCTAACCATGTGGGGGTACCTTGAGTTAGGGGCTATATTTTTCCTATGGAAAATTCTAGATTACAATTATGACTATCCAAAAAGGCTACTCTTCAAGAGTGGCAAAAATGGAGAAGGCCACATGCCTTGACTTGTCCCACACTCCTTGCTAAACTCACCATTAAGAGGGGGGGACAAGAGGTAAGGCCAAGGACTAGTGGTCAAATCTCATTTATTGCTAGATCATGAATAGGATTTGGAGGTCTTTTTAGAGGGCTTTTGGGAGGCTTAGTGGTTGTTCACCCACTCTCTAATTTTAGAGACAATTAGGATTTTCAAGTGGAGGAAGGAATTCAAAGAAAATGAATAAGGGCTCTTCTCAAACCTCATTTTACCATTTGCATTAGATCAAGGTTGGTGATCTTTCCATGAAGGAATGAATCATTGTAATTTTAGTTTGAAATATTGTTTTGTAGAATGAATATGTAGATCTTGCATGCTATCCATGTTATGTAAATTTTATTATTATTTTTGTTGGGTTTGGGTGGATATGGATTCTTGAATCATTTTCTTGTTTTTTTGGGGGGGGTTATGTTGTTCATGGGTGTACAAGGCATCACTCACCCTTGGAAGGGAAGTAGTGGCCTTGGGTGAAGGGTTTAGTTGGGCTTTTCATTGAAGTTGAGAGCTTCTTCTCTTGGAGAAGAAGGGAAATCTCTTGGACTATGGGCTCCATCAAGCCATTTTGATAATCTTGCATTTGGGAGTGATAAGAGAGAAGCATTGTGGATGGATAATGTAATAATGTAGCCTTTGGAAGGCATGAATTTTCTCTTGGATGTGTATTTAATTTGTATTGGAAATCTCCTCTTGATGATCCCACATTCACCCTATTTCAATGGGTTTATAAGTGACCCATTTGTGTAGCCAAGTCCTTGAGGGAGTTCAATGTTGTTTTGTCATGTGTTGGAATTGTGTGTTTGTATTTGAATGTACCTGTTTAACCTTGGTTCTCCAAGCTCGGGGGTGGTCTCTTTGAGACCTTGGATGGGAGGTGAGCACTCCATGGTATGCTCCTTATTTTATTTGCAAGTTTTGGTGGCCATGTTTATGTAGAAAGGGCTTCTGGAAACCCTTCTTGTTGGTGTCATCTTGGAGCAAGAAATGTTGTTGTGTTGTTGATTTCATGTAATGGAGAAACTCTCCAAATCTTATTATTGTAATGTTGAAAATTTTGGAGAGAAATGATTATGTCCAAGGTAGGATAACGTTATTGTTGGAAAGAAGTTATGTATTATACTATTGATGAATGTAAAGAGTTCTTATTGTAAGAAATGAAAAGGAAAGATTGTTAATATTGTTATTGATTCAATTCTTAAGTGTTTCAATAAACATGGATTTAAATAGCATTGTTATCAAGGGATTATTATTTTTAAATGTGTATATTCATTTCTTGTAGAAAGCAATAGAAAGTTAAATGGATTAGTTAACTTAGTTTGGATTTATTGTTGTTAAGAAAGTTGAATTGAAGGATGCAAATATTCCCTTTTAGCTAAAAAGGGAGATTTAGATTTTGGTAGAAGTGTGTATTAATCATTCAATTTAATTCTTTTATGTCATCCAAATAAACCTATAAAAAAAAGACAAGTGGAGAGAGAAGACGAAAAAAAACCAAAAAAGAGACCTAGTGGTCTCTGGAAAATGTATGGGGAAAAATAAATTCTCCATACACTTTCCAATTTATCATAGTGAATAAAATATTCAAAAAAAAAGAGATCCACTTGCCTTTTTAACAAAAAAAATATATTTTTTCAAAATTATCTATAGTCTAGTCAAAATGGGTGGGACTCATCTGGGTTGCCACCCCAGAAGCCACAAAAGGGGTTGTTTAAAAGAAAAATATAATATAATAAAAGTACACTATATGGGCTAATGTATTCATGTGAAACCCAATTCCCCAAGTTAAAAAAAAAAAACATATATATAAAGCAAATAAAAGAGAATATCAAAATGAAGCTTTTTTTAAAAAAAATGTTTAATAAAAATATATAAATATTAAAAAAATAATAATAATATATTGTTGGGAGGGTTGGGGTTTGACTCCACAACCCCCCCCCCCCCCCCGGTCGTGCCTTGAATGGTCACAGGCCCTACCATGCAGGTACCTGTCTGCCATAGCAAGGACGAACCCTACCAAGGCAAGGTACCACCTGCTACGACAGGTGTGGGCCTTGCTAGCAAGGTATTGTTTGCCTTAGCAAGTCAGGCCCTATTATGGCAGGGTACCGGCCTGCCCAAGTAGTCGAGCCCACCACAGGTCTAGTCAAACTGTGGTGGGTTGTAAAATTAAGTTTTTTTTAAAAAAAAATTATTTTTATATTTTTATATAATATTTTTTTTTATATTTTAATTTTATATTAAACAAAATATAACATTTTTTATTTGGCTATTAATCAATTTTATAATGTTAAATAAGTTTTTTTTTTGAAATATTATTTTGTTATTTTGTTAATGATATTTTAAAATTAAACCCTATTTAATGTCTAGTATATGACATTAATAATAAATCCATTAATTGCTTTATAATAAATAATTAGTTGGTTAATATTTCCCTTATTATTTAAATTTTATTTAACATTTTATCTTAACTATTTATTGATAATGGATTTCTTCATTGGAAATAATAGAATCGTTATTTGGAGTAGCGATATGTTTGTTTAAAATTTATATAAAGTCTAATATGAAATGTTTATAATAATTAACTTATTAATTGTTCTACAATTATTTATCTTCTATATATACAGATTAAATGTATATATATATATACTTATAATATGATTTTCCTAAATGAACCTTTTAATAAATTAATTTAATTTCATATAGGAGTTGTATACACATACTCTTTTACAGCTTAAATTAACTCTATGGAAGTTGCATAACCGTATTGGTTTTAAGAATTGAATTACTTACGCTAGTTGTTATATTGTGAATGTAAGACCTTAATGCAGTCCATAGAGAGCTTGTCTACCTCATTCTATCGTTATTACATATCCTTAGGGGTGACTTAATATTTAGTGTAACCCTTCAACATTGAGCTCCTCTATGTGCTATCATTCAACACTTGTTATTAAGGATTCATAACATGTTGTTATAAATAACAATTTATTAGGTTTTGAAGAATCATAAACCAACTCTCTATAACCTTGGCATTCTTGTTGTTCCTTAGATTGACTTGCTTATGGTTTTAGACTAACCTATTAACCCTATCACAGAATTATTTATTTTATACCTTCAGATAAACTTGTTCAGTTGTATCTCTTAGGGTTAGTCAACCCTAGCCATGTTGTTGAGGAGGTTGGACAACTAGGTTATGTGTGTGGGATCACCACATGACCTTGTTAGCCATGATACCCCTCGCACGTCAGCACTTATGTCCTATCTTGCATGTTCTTTATATTCATGCAATCTTAGGTGTTTAAAAAAATGTGTGTTTTTGCGTAGTTTATTTTGGGCATGACAATTGGTCATTTCTACATCACTCAATGCACTCAGTAACACTTCCTTTTACCTAATGTTTTTTTTGGAATCATTGTTTTCTTCTAGAGTTGTTGGATTTTGAGGAGGGTTGTAAGAATTCTTTGTGATCTTCCAACATTCTTCATCTATGCATATAATATGTACACTTATTTTAATCTTCCACAATGCATAGTTTTTTGCATCAAATTTGGGGTTGTCCTTCTTGAATGATATTGTATTTTGATCTCCCTCAAGCTTTTAGACTTCCTCAAGGGACTAATCTCTAATACCAATTGTTGGAAATAGCAGCAAGCAACTGAGAGGGGGGTGATTCAGTTGCTTCTAAAACATAAAACTCAAAATTCCTTAAAACCATTAAAGTAGTAAATACTTATTCACTTATGCTTTATTACTAATATGCATAGAATAAAATAAGTAAACATAAATCAAGAAGCAAAAAACACAACATAACATGAATATTTATTTTTGTGGAAACCCAAATAGGGTGAAAGCCATGGATGTGTTACAAATTGACAGATTTGAAATAGTATAAGAATAAATAGTTATATGTAGAAACAAAAGAAGAAAACAATTTGAACACAAATAACACATAGATTTAACATGGTTCACCCAAACCATGGGCTACATCCACCTACACATTCATCCTTTCTTATTATCCAACAAAATAGTACACCAACATTACAATGCATTATGCATCTCAACCACTTATAACATGTGGCTTAGGGCAACCTCTAAAATCAGCCATTTTAGGGTTTTACAATGTCAATTTTCTTTTTTCTGAAAAAACACAAAAAAAAATTGGCACCACAATATGAGCAATTGCCATAGTATCAACACCCACTACATGATCAGATGCCACAATATCAATAGGTGGGGCTAATACCCACAATAATTATACTACCTTGTTAGAAGTATAGCTTGTTACTATAAGGAGAATACATAAGAATTCAAGAATAGTTCCTAGATCACACTACTTAATCACCTTAGGAACCCACCCAAGGAAGTCTTACTGACTTACAAACACTAACAAGACTACAATCTATTACATACAATGAACTATAAATAGCATCTATGTATGCCTTATCAGTTCCTTTGAAGTACATCTAGATCTATTGTTGTAATTCTTTGTGCCACATTTAAACAATAAATTCAGCCTTCATTATGTCTACAAAATAAAATGTACAAACCCCTCATGTCTACAACAAAAACATCTCTTGCACAATACACAAATTCAATCCCTTCTTCATCGTATTTATCAAGAACTAGGTTAGAAAAACCTCATTTCCAAACATCCAACTCATAGTGCCAAAATTAACCATCAGGATCATAGTGTGCTTTCCAAACATATCCATGATCCATCACAAACACCTCTATATCATAACCACAACCCTAAAACATTTTACTGATCTCTCATAAGCCATTTTATGATCTTATTTAAGCATGATAACCTAGGACAAAAAAATTTCTTCAAAATCATTAAAATTGGTTTCCTTGATCAATGTAAATAATGTAGACTAGTATCACTTAGGAATATAATCCTATATCATCCCAAAGCATCATTTAAGCTCAAACAAAATAAACAAATTTATCACCTTTTATAAATTTCCTAGTAATTATTGCCCTTGCATCAAGAACATTGTTATCCTCCATTGGAACACTTATAACTTCCTTATGGATTATCAAAATCATAAACCCTTTTAATGATAGACACATTGTAATGTCCTTTACACATTCCTAGTTGTGTGACCAAAGATCTTCTCACATGTCCTTGTGCGAACTCAAACTCTACAACTCTATTATATTGTTACATTGTTAGACAATGAAATAAATAGTCTTCTTCTAAGATGCCATAACTCACTCAAATAATCATGTCAGCATCTAAAACATTAAATAAATCATGTATAAAACATCTACATCAACCTATGAGGTGTGAAACTCCTCATCTTTAGTAACATTTCTATGCAAATTATATGATCATTCCATGTTACTAATAAAAGTGTATAATAAATACCCATACTATATGATAGACATGTAATTATTGTGAACAAACATCCAAAAATTGTGAGAAACATATTATCATCAAAAGATATATATTTTGATATCAATGACTACACATCCAAATTGCCAACAATTTTCTTGCAAGTAAAACAATTTCCATTGAAAGAGTACTAGGATGGAGCATTAGAGGTTCTTCTAAGGTTCTTCTAAAATATTTCTTACTATCTCCAACTGAAATAGAATTTTTTTGTTGTTTGGATTTCTCCTCTTCATCCTTATTGTTATTTTTTCTCTTATTTTTAAATTCTTCACCCTTTTTTAAAATAATTCCATGTTTTCTTTTTTCCTTCTTTAGTGTACTCAACATATTGTAAGTATTTCACTACCACCTTTTAGTTTAAGACCTTTTTCAATATTTTATCTTGCATCTTCTAGTTCATTTTTTAGTATATCATGCAAGAGAATCCTTAGGTTCTTATAAATCTTGCATCAACCAAAAATATTTTCTTTCAGTTTGTTCTTGTTCTGGTTCAATTCAATCTATGTGTTTCATTTGGCATCCTTCTGATTTGGCTTATTTTATCTTGTGGACTTGGTGGTCACATGATCCTTGGCTCATGTTTGATCTATCTTTGGGTTTGCACTTATATTGTCACAAAATATAGTTACCAATTAATTTACCTATTCTTGGATACCTCTAAGAATTTTCTTCATCCATGCAATTTATGTACAATTTATGGCTACTACAACATACTCCACCTCTGCAGTATGTTGTGAGATACAGTTATGCTTTTTGTTTGTCCAAGATACAAGCCTATTTTCTAGAAATAATGCAACACTAGTTGTTCTCTTTCTATCATAAACATTTCCTACCCAATCAGCATTTGTATACACATTCAAATTGAAATCTCCTTAGTGAGGATACCATAAGCCATAATCAGTAGCCCCTTTCAAATATCCAAAAACATCCTCTTAACTACATCCATGTGTGACTCTTTAGGATTTTCTTGAAATCTTACAAGAATACCAACCAATTGAGCAATGTTCAGTATTTTGTGAACATAGTGAAACTTACGATCATAGATCTATACAAAATAGCATCACTAGTATCAAATTCATCATCTTTAGACAATTTAAAACATGTGACCATGGGGGTACCCAATTTTGGAATCATCCATACCAAAATTATTTAATACTTCTTTCACTTACTTGGATTGACTAATGTATATACCATTCTTTAGTTGTGAAACATGCAATCCAATAAAGAATTTAATCTCCCCAATCATAGACATTTCAAACTCCTTCATCTCCTCATTAAATGCTAAACTCATCTTATCATCTCCTCCAAAGATAATATCATCAAAAAATACTTCAACTATCAACAAATTATCTCCTTCAAATTTAAGATAAACATTACTACCATCAAATTTTCTATTAAAACCAATCTTAATCAGATAGGAATGTAACCTTTCATACCATTCTCTTGGTGTTTGTTTTAGTCCATATAATTCCTTGTGTAGCTTGCATACCATGTCCTTCTCTTTTGTCAAATAAAAACCATCTAATTGTTCTATGTAGACTTCTTCTTCAAGAACACCATTCAAGAAAGAAGATTTTACGTCCATTTGGAAACTTTGAATTTATTATATGTAGCATAAGAAAGAATAATTATTACCCCTTCAAGTCTGGCAACTTGAGAAAATGTTTCTCCATAATCAAGTCCTTCTTCTTGTGCATAGACACTATATGCAAGTCTTTCTTTATTCCTAATCACATCTCCATATTCATTTAATTTATTTTTGAAAACCCACTTAGTTCCAATCGCATTCTTATTTGTAGGTATAGGAACAAGTATCCAAGTACCCTTCTTATCAATTTTATCAAGCTCTTCCTCCATAGCTCTTACCCAATCTTCATCCTTGATTTCTTCCTTCACTTTTTTAGGCTCATATTTTGAGATCAAACAAGTGTTTTCTCTTACCTTACTTCTAGTTAAAACACATGCATTCTTATAACCAATTATCTGATTATTAGAATGATTCAATCTCACATACCTTGGTATTACCAGTTTTGATATAGGCTCTTCTTTTTTTTACGGTTGAACCACTTCTTCCACATTATTTTATTATGTTAGTTCATATACTTCCAGTTCAATGTACACAATTTCCCAATCATCCTCTATCACTTTATTTCTTGAATCATTAGATCTCTTAAGGTATTCATCAATCTTTACATTAGCACTCTCAATCATTTTGTTATTTCTCTTATTGAAATACTTATATTCTTTACTTTTAGTAGAATAACCCAAAAAAATACCTTCATCACTTTTTGGATCAAAATTGATTGTGTTATCATTCCTTTTAATTTAACATCTACTACCAAATACTTTGAAATATTTAACACTAGGTGAGTGACCATGCCATATCTCATAAGGTGTCTTATCTATTTCTTTCCTTACTTGCACCTGGTCCAATGTGTAAACAACATAACTAATTGCTTCTCTCTAATATGTATTCGGTAGATTACCTTGAACCAACATTTTCCTTGCAGCATCCACAATAGTTATGTTCTTCCTCTCTTCAACACCATTTTGTTGTGGGGTTCTTGGGGTAGAAATTTATCTCTTGATTCTATTATCTACATACTACTTGAAAAATTTTGCATAAGTAAACTCACCTCCTCTATCAGATCTTATACACTTCAAACTTTTACCTAATTATTTCTCTATTAGCACCTTGAATGCCTTAATCTTTAGGAATGAATCATATTTTTCCTTCAAGAGAGTTACCCATGTCATTCTTGAGTATTCATCACTAAGTAATATGAAATATCTATCACCATTATAACTTTTTTATCGCATAGGCCCACAAAGATTAGTATGCATCAAGTAAAGTATTTTCTCTGGTGAAAAAGATTTACTCTTGAAAGTAGAGCTGGTCAACTTACCCAACTCACATTCCTTACACATTATGTTGTCTAGTTTCACAAGTTGTGGCAATCCTCTTATTGCATTTTTCTTACTTACTTTTATCAAACTGTCAAATTTGACATGAAAAAATATTCTATGCCATAGCCAACTATCTTCAACCTTAGCAACCAAACAATTATTCACATTATTATTCAAATGGAATAATTTACCTCTAGTTTTCCTATTGGTTGCAATCTCATCACCCAAGATTCCAATTATTCTGCATACACCACATTTGAATTCTAATTGGTAACCCTTATTTTTTAACTAACCCACACTCAATATATTATAAGTTAGACCATCCACAAAGTAAACTTCATCTATATTACTCTTATCATTCAGAGAGATAGTGCCTTTTCCTTCAACTAAACAAGGTGAATTATTACCAAATCCTACCACACCACCATCAAACACACCAAACTTAGTAAACTTACTCTTGTCACTATTCATGTGATGTGAACACTCATTGTCAATAATACATTCATCATTATGTCCCATGTGAGAGACCAATGCCTTTTCTCCTACTAATGGATCTTCTTTGACTTCAACAAATACAATCTATTCTTCCTCAGTATCTTTTGATTCTTCATGGGTAACTCCTTCATCAACAATAACATAGCATTATTTCTTCCCTTTCCCTTTAAACTTTCTAAACTTGTCATTTTTTTCACCATTTGGACATCTAGATACAATATGTCCAATCTTGTTACATCAGAAACATTTTAGTGGTATCTTACCCTTGTACTTACTAATCCCTCTAGGAAATCTTCTAGCTAGTAGTGCTTCAGGTTCTCCTTATCTCCTTTGATCATCCAAAAGAGATCCAAGTTCCCTATTGAAAATTTACATGGAATCAAAATCATGACTTATTTCCATACCTTTTCTCACCAATACATTAGACATCGATGCCTTGAAAGTTGCTTCAACTTTTGGAATACTGTTATCAAAATTATTTAACTCAAATATAGTAAGATTACCAATCAATCCATCTATAGTGGTATTATTAATTTTTCTCATCTCATTTATGGTATATGCTCCAATGGCATAAATAGGTAGTAAATCTGTCAAAATTTTACTTACCACATCTTCCTCAATAGTTCCACCAGCACCTATGATATCACCAACAACTTATTTCACTATTTGACCATATTATGTAATGTTGTCTCCTTCTACCATCTTCATTTCATCATAATTACCTTTGAGACTATCTTCCCTAATTTTTTACACATGAATATCTCCACCATATATTAGTTTCAACTTTTCCCAAACATCATAGGCAGTATCAAAACCAAGGATGTCAACATATTCAATATAAGATAGGGTACTTACAATGGCTTCTTGTGCTTGATTATTCTCCTATTTTTATTTCAATTGATCAACATTAAGTGTTCTAGGAGGAGTGGTTGTATGCAAATTAGTTGGATACTATTCTAAATGATGAACTAACTAAAAGAAGCTAACAAATCTATCTAATAAGCAAACTACAATGAAGAATGCAATAAACAATGAAACCAAAATAACAATTTTACCTTCACCTACAAATGCAGCTTGTCTCCATTGCCCTCCTAACCTTGATTTCTTGAAGATGTTGAGATCTCAGATTTCCAAATGAAGCCCTTTTCCCAAGATGTTTCCAAAGTGTGGAGATTGAGTGAAATGGATGCACAATAGCTTATGCAAATCTAATGAAATGGAATGCAAATGATGGGAATGATAATGGAAATAGTTGTTTGCTTGATTGCTTGGATGCTTGAATGCTTGAATGCTTGTTCTCAAAAATCCCTATTTTCTATTAGCCCACAAAGGGCAAATGAGGCTCCTTTTATAGAGTTTTGGAGGATCTAGGCCTAGGTGGCACAATCCTACGGTTGAGAATGAAAGGTGGAAGATCCTAGGGCTAGAATTGACTTAGTTGAAGGAGTTGAGAGAAAGGGGGATGTAGTTGGAATGTGAGAGGAAGAATAGGGATGATGTTCCTCTCACATTGACATGGAGGAGAAGAAGGTGGAAGGGAAAGACACATGTCAAGTGTCTCACAAAGACCAAAGAGAGAAAGGGGGAGAGACCTTTTCCTCATGAGGACTCTTTGTACAAGTGTCCCATGAGTCACCTTTGACCCTTAGAGGTGGCTTGAGAAGCCCCTTAGGAATAGGGAAGGTCTCTTGACTTGGTTGTTGAGAGGACATGTGGTCATAAGACCAAGTCCTATGAGGCCACATAGCCCTTAAGAATAGGACATGTGTGGGTGAGGATGATTATGAATAAATAATTAATAATAATTATTTATCTTAGCCAAGGTGATGTGTCAGGTGACTAGGTGGATGAAGTGGACTAGGAGATTTAGTCATATTTAGGTGATTGTGTATTTAATTAAATCACTTTTAATAAACTATTTAGAAGACTTAGGATATAGAATTAGACTATAGTGAATTTATTAAATAAATTAAATAATTTACTTAATAAATAGAGGAAACATATATTAATTAAATAATAAATATTTAATTAATTTATCAAGTCAATAATAATTAAATAATAAATATTTAATTAATTAATGAAGCTATTTTTAGGTGTATACATTTTGCCCCTCTTTGAAATAATGTGCTGGTCACACTGTTTTAAAGAAAAAAATTAAGCATTTTTGCCCCTGCCCCAGACAATGTCTCAGACGACCTATGGATGCCCCCTCGAGAGATTGATTGAAAAAAAAAAGATTATTTGAAGTTTGTAAAAAGACTTTTTTGTTTTTTGTTTTTTTATGATTTTATGGGGTTGTCCAATCAATCTCACGAAAGAACAGGAAGAAATATGGATGAAAATGGGGTAGAATAGAATAAAAATGGCAGGTAGGATCCACACCAAGCACATCAGGTCCACAAGCTATAAATATGGCCAAGGGGTCCATAATAAGCTCATTGTGCACACTTGTCATTTGGAGATTAGAGCGCGAGAGAGAGAAGAGTAGAGCCGCCAGGATGCCTTTCCCCTTGTCAGATCACTGCTTCGAGAGAGTCAGACGCTTCCAGCGACCACCCGATTCGGGTGAATCGGTAGGTGACTCAATCCTGCTCTGTATTATTATGATTTGATGCATGTTAGATTAGATTTAGAACATGTTTAGGGTAGATCAAATGATAGATTAGAATAGGAATTTTATTTTTTTCTAGGCGTAGGATGAATGCGTAGTTTCGGCGCATCAATGCGCAACAAATTTGGATGTTTGCGCAAAAAATCAAAGTTTTTGCACATACGTTAAGGAGATTTGCGCATTCATACTAGGAGTGGAACAGTACTGTGCAAGCATATAATAAAAGTGCACATAGATACTTGTTGCGCATTTGTTAGGAAAAGCTGCGCAAATGGTCATTAAAAATGTGCATATGTATAAAACTGCGCAAATACCTAGAAATGTTGCGCAAATGTGGATGAAGACTGCGCATCAATAAAAACCTGCGCAAATGTGAAAGAAAGTTGCGCATGCATGTTTCAATGCTGCGCATATGTTTTTGGGTGTTAGAATTTAGTCAGGATGGATAGTCAATTGGGTCAAACATGATGTCGATAAGCCGATCTGATCTGTCGGCAGTTGATTGTGATTGATTTGATCAAGATTGGCAACATTGTAGCATGTTCGCTAGTTAGCCAGTCTGAAATAGATAATTGATAGAATCGTATGTTGAAACATGTGATAAACATGTTTGAAATTGATATGATAGGATAGATAGATTGATAGATCAGTTTATCAAAATCTGATAGGTTGATTGTTGTTGACTTGAATAGGAGGATATCACAGATGTTCTGATGTCACGGGAGAGATATCCCGTCACACAGAACCTGAGACCAGGATTATCAGAGATAGAGAGACTGGTGATAGGAGCATCAGGACTGTACCATGTGATTTACATGCCCGAGATTCAAGTGAATCTAAGCATGATGACCACCTTAGCTAAGAGATGGCACTCAGAGATGAGTATGTTCCATCTTCTGACAGGGGAGATGACAGTGACACTAGAGGATGTATATCGCATCCTTCAGCTTCCCATCACAGGAGAGTTAGTGCAGTATGATCGACACGGCAGAGTCACAAAGTGCAGAGCCATCTTTGGAGATGAGGACATAGAGGATGGGGAGATTAGCTAGGAGGAGATGGTCGACATGTATGACCCTCTTCCAGTGGTTCTAGCAGGCGCTATTGGGGGATTCATATGCCCGGATCGGAGGTCACACAGATTTGCAGTTGGGTGGGGCCAGACATTACAGCGGGTGATGGAGGGGACCTGATTTACTTGGGGTGTGTGTTTATTAGCACACTTATACCATGATTTACATCAGGTGGTGTACCACAGGAGTGCATCTCTATCAGCAGGGGTGACACTGCTCCATGTTTGGGCATGGGAGCACATTGTAGTGACTAGACCAGTAGCGATTATGTTCTGGGGTGCAGGGCAGCCCTATATTCATTTATACTCCTCAGTTTTGTCTCAGGAAAAACTAGGACATTTAGAGTTTTGGTGCTACACTTTTGACACACTAGACACAGTGACATGGAGACCCTATCTTGGGTGCGAGCCATGGGACGATGAGCGGCAGCTTGGTTTTTATTTTGAGGCACAATGGTTGATAGGGCGGATGCCCTTTATTATTGAGAGACAGCTGGTTAGCCAGGTTCTGTGATAGTTTGGCAGGATACAAGGTATGCCCCAGGGAGTGACCGAGTTTGCACGGACACACCAGGAGAGACGGGATTGGGGACCCATGGCATCATTTGATGTTGCACGACAGGATTTTTTGGATGCACCATACCAGGCATGGTCCATGAGACAGATAGTGGTTGACCCTGGGATGACTGCGGATTTAGAGCAATTTTTGAGAGATCATCCTATGCCACGGATTACAGATCTAGCAGCGAGACCTCCAGAGAGAGATCCAGCAGACAGACGTCGGGGGAGGCAGTGAAGTCAAGATAGGAGGGGACAAGGGAGAGGAGGAGATGGAGGAGGAGATGGAGGTGGTGGAGATGGAGGTGGAGATGGAGGTGGTGGAGATGGTGGCAGAGATGGAGGGAGAGTTGGCCCACGGATGAGAGGAGGTGGAGTGAGGCAGAGGGGACAGGGACGAAGACAACCACCAACACAGCCAGCTGCAGGAGCACCATTACAGGTACCAGTCGCATAGGTATAGAGACCAGTGGCTGCAGTATAGATACCAGTTGCTGTAGTACAGGCATAGGCACAGGGGCAGGCATAGGTGGATGTGGCTCAGGTTGACGTGGCTTAGGGTGGTAGATAGGATGAGCCAGATGTGGAGATGCCAGACATACAGGCATAGGCTGAGTAGGTAGACATGGATGTCAGGGGATAGGATCCCTATTTACACAGAGATGCGGCAGAGGAGGAGCCTGATATTGACGCACTGCTAGTTCGACTAGCAGTTATCTAGGTAGAGGCAGACTAGGTTCCAGGTCTGGAGAGATAGATTGAGAGGATGGGCAAATAGATGGATGTGCTACGGGGAGAGAGAGATTCAGCGGTGGAGAGACTCGGGGAGTCAGAGATGCTTCTAGATGAGCTACAGAGGACTGAGGACCTAGGTCCTCATGGGGATATCATGAGAGCCATGATACATGCCGGGAAGGAGATATCCTACTGGCAAGAGGCATATAGACAGGCAGTCTCGAGGGATCAGTGGATCGGGAGCTATAGAGAGAGCTCAGTTGGCATCAAAGCAGCTGCACATGAGCGACAGGCACCAGCTGGCAGTGGAGAGGTATCATCACATCCTCCCAGAGCACTGACAGGTTCAGGAGGTCAAGGTGGATCCTCAACATTAGGGAGTGCAGTAGCACAGGGCCACATTGCATCCTGTAGACAGTGACATACAGAGTCTGAAGGTAGTGGGTCATAGATGTGTGAGAGATCATTATATACACGATTGTATCATTATGATTCATTGTATTATTATATTTTTAACTTGACAGACACATTGACGATAGACACATTGTTATTGATTTATATCATTGGACATTCGGATATTTTTGTTGTGTTATGGATTGTATGTGATGCAGTTCTATCATAATTTACTTTAATGATTTATATACATGTGCGTACTGACATATGCAAGATGTGATGATGTACTTTTAGATTGCTAAAATGCATGTCTTAGAATGCAAAATGATTTATATGCATGTTTTGATTTTGTTGATGCTTAATGGTTAATAATCATATGATGGTGACATAAATGGACGTCTTAAATGAATTTATGAATGCCATGTGATTAACAATGCAATATTCGTGATGAACAATGTGGATAATGAATATGAAATGAATGATATAATGCAAATGATATCTAATGTAATAAATGATGATGATTTAAATGTAATAACGAATAACACAATAATAGAAAATGAGATGAAACTATAGCTATAATAAATGACCAAATTATATATAAATGAACACTCCTAATGAAGATAAATTATGTCTCTAAATGAGTTAAGTGTTAAATGCAAAAGAAGTCATAATATGTGTGGTTATCCAAATGTCCTCAACTTAAATAACAATGTATCTGACACAAGAAGAATAGACTAAGAAAATAGATAACCTAATAAGAAAGGTAACCTATAAATCCCTATAAAAGGAGCACTGATTATGCAATGCAAAATGAAATATGAAATGAGTATCTCCACAACTTCATGTAACATCTTAGAACTTCATAATAACTGGAATTTGATTTTCATCATTGAGCTCGTTATGTTGCAAGAAAATGCAAGCATCATGGTATAATTAAACCAGGATGACCTGAACACTTTTTGCATGGAGTTTAATATTGCAAACTTGACAAGCATCTAGGTATAATTGAACCGAGATGACCTGAGTTTCATTTGTGTAACAGAAAAGGAATATTTCCCCCTCAATCAAGGAACAAATATTTGGAGTTGAGGTATGCGATGGCGTATCACCCTAAATAGTATTTGCAGAACAACATGATGTTTATGTTGTTCATACTATGAAATGGATGAAGGCACTTATACATAGACACCCCAAATTATTGGATCCTTTGATTTCATCAGAAAATACTCCACAAATAGAAATCAAAGAAAATACCATGCTCCATCCCGGCTATTCTAATCAATGACATATGGGAGTTTCAAACTCATGTCAAAATATATCCCGGAATAGCATAGGAAACATGATAACAATGAAATCCAGATATGAATGCATAATCTACAACAAACCAGTCTAACATGCCTATCATGAATATACATTTCTTTTGCCAAAAAGATTGATGTGGGACATGTTGATCAATTCAAGTGATGATGTATAATCAAGATATAGAGATAAGTAGTCATGTGTCAAAGAATAGATCATAGATTTGGATTCAGCATGAAGAGATCATTGTAAAAGGACATTTGATTGTGTCTACTTACCTGGTGAAAATAACTCCATTATGTCCTCGAAGAGTCACAACTAGCATAGATCCACTTCCCAAACTAGGTCAAGGACATGCCCCCAGCTAGGTGATGGACTGACTTATTATGGATGAAAAAAAAACACAAGGAGACTAGGATGAAGACCCTGACAAAAGATCAAGCTATGATTGGATTTTATTATGGATAAATACAAGGAATGGTGCATGAACGGGCCATTTTATTATGATATATACATGGCGAGGATGAGGACTGACTAACCATTTTATTGTGGATATATACAATGAACGGACACACTAAAAAGAAGTCTAATAGATAGAGGAGCTAATTTGTCACATATAGCGCCTGTTTCCAGGTTTTCACCATATGCTTTTATTGCAGTTTTTGTTTTGATTTTATGATTTTTTTTGTATTTTATTTTTTTTGTATTTACAGAAGATATATACAGCCTATATACATGCCCCTTGCATTGGGATTTCAAGGATAAAACTTCTTGAGATGGATACTGTTAAGAGGCTCATCCAAGGGATCTCCTTCAGGTGTAGATAACTAATAAGCTCCAGAACCATAGACTGCTGTGATCACAAAAGGTCCTAACCAATTAGGTTCAAACTTACCCTTCTTTTCACGGTGTTGTTGATTCTTTGGATTTTCTCAAAGGACTAAGTCACTTAACTGAAAGTCCCTGATCTTTACCTTGCTGTTATACTGACGGGACAGACGCTGCTGATAAACTTTCAAATGATCATAGGCGTGCTGACGGCGTTCATCTAGGAGTTCCAATTCAGTCAAGCGTGCAACTCTATACTCTTCATCAGGAATTAAATCTTTAAGAGTAACATGAAGTGAAGGCAACTCAACCTCGAGGGGCAGGACTGCTTCAGATCCATAAACAAGGGAGTATGGAGTGGCTCCAGTAGGAGTTCGGATGGAGGTGCGGTAAGCCCATAAGGCAGGATTAAGTTGAAGATGCCAATCACGGCCAGCGTCATTGATAGTCTTTTGTAGGATTTTAACAATTGTTTTGTTTGACACCTCAGCTTGGCCATTTCCTTAAGGATAGTAGATGGTGGAATAGTTGTGGGTAATGTGGAATTTGGCGTACAGTTCATCCATGTCCTGATTTTGGAACTGTTTCCCATGATCAGTAATGAGATACATAGGTATACCATATCTGCAAATGATATAGTTTAAGATAAACATGGATATTTGTTTCCCTGTGGCGGTAATCAATGGAACAGCCTCAATCCATTTAGTGAAGTATTTTGTGGTAGTGAGGATCCATTTGTGACCATTGGAAGATGGAGGATTGATAGTGCCCATGAGGTCAAGTCCCCACCGACTGAATGGCAAAGTAGTTGTAAAAGGATGTAACTCTTGTGCTGGAGCATGGATAAGGTTTCCATGTATCTGACATTTCTTGCATGCCCTAGCAAAATGAAAGGAATCTACTTCCATGGTAGGCCAATAATAACCCATACGCATGAGTTTCTTAGCCAAAGAGGGACCACTCGAATGTGTCCCACAAATACCTTCATGTACATCCCGTAAGGAAAGTTGAGCTTCATCATGTTTGAGACATCGCAGGAGAGTACCGTCAAAACCTCACCAATAAAGGGTGTCGGATAGTAAAATATAGCGGGAGGTTTGGCGGAGAAAAGTTTGTTTTTGATTGCGGGATAGGTCGGGAGGTAAAGTGTTATCTTTGAGGTAAGAATAGATCTTTCCATAGGTTGGGGAGTCATGTCCAATCAGATGACATATAATACTCATATCAGGGTCATCATATGAAGGACAAGTCAGGGATTCCACCAAGAACTTAAAACGGGCCTTGGTATCTTCGATATCAAATAAAGAAGCAATCGTTGCCATGGCATCAGCAGCCTTGTTTTCATGCTGAGGAATCTGCTCAAAAGTGATGACAGAGAAATACTTTTTGAAGTCATCCACCATATGTTTATATGGAAATAACTTATCATCTTTGGTCTGATAATCATCATTAACCTAATTAACAATCAACTGAGAATCTCCGTAGACATTTATTTCAGATACATTCCATTGTAAAGCCATTTTTAACCCAATCAACAAAGCCTCATATTCTGCCACATTATTAGTGCAAGGAAATAACAACTTGAAAGATTTTGGAATAGTGTATCCTTGTGGCGTGATAAAAAGTATACCAGCTCCTGAACCCTGTTGAGTGTATGAGCCATCAAAGTATAATTTCCATGTTTGCATGGTCAAGGCTAAGATATGAGCATTAGGAAACTCTGTGTGTATAGGTTGGTCATCCATTAATGGAGCATCTTCTAGTTGATCTATGATCACTTGACCTTTGATAGCCTTCCTATCTACATATTCAATATCAAACTCACTAAGTAGCATGACCCACTTAGCCAACCTGCCTGTCAATGTAGTCTTGCTTAAAAAATACTTTAAAGGATCAATTTTTGCAATAAGCTGAGTAGAATGTGACAACATGTAATGTCGCCACTTTTGTGAAGCAAAGACAACAGCTAGACATGCTCTTTCAATAGGAGAATAGTTTAATTCATATCCCACTAGAGTGCGACTGATGTAGTAAATGGCTTTTTCTTTTCCTTCATGATCTTGCTGAGCGAGAAGAGCACCTAGTGAGGCTGTTGTGGCTGAAATGTAGAGCAAGAGTGGCTTGCCTAGAATTGGTGACATTAGAGTTGGAGGATTCGCTAGATACTGCTTGATTTTATTGAAAGCTTCCTCACACTTATCATCCCATTGGAATAAGATATTTTTATGCAGCAAATGTTGAAAAGGATGACTGCGATCTGCTAATTGAGAAACAAATCATCGGATTGATTGAAGATGCCCCTATAAAAATCTTAGCTGACTGATGTTAGTGGTGGAAGCCATCTCCAATATTGCTTTAACCTTTTCTGGATCTACTTCGATTCCTTTAGCTGAGACAATGTACCCTAACAGTTTGCCAGATGTGACCCCGAATGCACATTTCTTTGGATTGAGTCGAATCTGATATTTTTCCATCCGGGTGAATATTTTGTCTAACACTCTCAAATGACCAACTCTATCTTTGGATTTTGCTAAAATGTCGTCAACATAATCTTCCATGATGGTATGCATCATGTCATGGAAGATCGTGGTCATGGCTCTTTGGTAAGTTGCTCCAGCATTTTTGAGGCCAAAAGGCATTACATTCCAGCAGTATGTACCCCATGGACAAGTAAAAGTAGTTTTTTCCTGATCTTCTGGCGCAATCTTGATTTGGTTATAGCTAGAAAATCCATCCATTAATGATAACATCTCATGTCCAGCTGTTAGGTCAACAATCATATCAATATTTGGTAAAGGGAAGTCATCTTTAGGACAAGCTTTATTTAGATCTCAAAAATCAATACAAATCTTGATAGACTTGTCTGGTTTTGAAATCAGGACAATATTTGATATCCACTCAACATAATCAATAGCCTGAATGAATCCAACATCTAGGAGCTTTTTCAATTCTGCTTTCACCATTAGACCAATGTGAGGATGCATTTTGTGGAGCTTCTACTTAACTAGTTTTACACCTGGTTTGATAGATAAATGATGCATAATGAGATTGGTATCCAAACTAGGCATATCAGCGTAGGACCAAGCAAAGTTGATTTGTCATTCTCGGAAGAATTTTGCAAAAGCTTCTTTCTCTGATTCTGTCAAGGATGTTGCTACCTTGAGGATGCGTGGAGACTCCTCTATTCCAATATTAAGTGGTACTGTCAGTTCTATAAGAATGGCAGATTGCTCTCGATCTAGATAGTTTGGAAGAGTGTCAATCCTTCCATCATCAGGTGCCTCAAAGAGGTTTTCACCATTAGATGCATCTTTTCTTTTTACTATTTTTGGATCTAATACTGCCACTGAGTGGTTTTCACCATTAGATCTACTGATTATTTTTATATTTTTATGACTGAAAGGATTGGCACTCTCTCCAAAATAGGTCATGTCATTGAGTTCTATTGGAAATCCTGACTTGTGATCCCCTGGTGGTAAATGATCCCTGGTACCAAGATAGTCAATGATTGCATCATCATTATGGAAGACATCAAGTTCTGGGTGATCGGGAGAATCCCAATCAATAAGGTCAGGACGGACAAGGGGCATTGGATCATTTGGGTTGGTTTCAAAAGCAGAGATGGTATTGATGGAAAACTTGCTAAGGTTTATGATAGTATCAGTGAGGTCTATTTCCATACTCTCCTCTAAATTATCTGTCACAAGATAACGCTCATTTCACTCATGATCAACACGAGTAGTATTACGTGGGACCAATCCTAGTGAGTCACTCATTGAACTCTCACCCTCATGGTAATTGTTACTATATTTATGGACAACATCAACTCCTATGTCTTCAGTACCATCAGATAAGGAATCCCATTCATAATCATTAGAATCAGAATCATCATTATCCTCAAGACTATCAATGATTCTTTGAGCTATCCTTTGTTTTTTTGGATCTACATACATGCCATGCTTTCTGAATTGTAAGGGAGGAGCTTTAGATGTCTCATGAAAAGGTGGCATTTTTTCTTTCCCTTTTGTTTCTTGTGATCCCTCTCCCTTATATCCTAATCCTATAGTATCTCGTTGATAATTTGGATTTTGCAAAATTGGTTTTATAACACCTTCTCTTTGTAACCCTAGAGGTCCAGCACCTTGATATCCCATCTTTTGTAGCAAAGTATACCCTTTTCCATAGACATCAGGGGATATATAATCATGTTTAATATCATCTTCAATCTTCTATGTCCTAAGCCAATAATTTGCATTACGCTCAGCTGCCTCTTTGGATATTGTGCCCCCACTTATAAATGTGTTATAAACAAGTGTGGAAGGGGGTTTTGATTGTTGTTTAGTGATCAAAGACCAACCATATGATTTAGGAGATAAAGGTAACTCAGTGATGCAAAGAGCTTGACCTAAAGTATATTCTCCCATACTTCTTTCTTTGATATCTATCTTGATCCCGTCTGATTTAGAAGTTGATGCTATATTACTAGGGTCACCAGGTGTAGTTGTAGAAGATCCAGTACGATTATTGGGAACCAAAGAATCAAAAATCTGCACATTGCTACAATATTGAAAAGGATTGGAATCTCCTTTGACAGTGATCTCCTGACCATTGTGAGGAAATTTTATACATTGATGATAAGTTGATGGCACAGCTTCCATGGAATGAATCCATGGTCTTCCCAAAAGAATATTATAAGCAAGATCCATGTCCAGGACTTGATAAGATACATCTGTGACAATAGGACCGATTCTAATTGGAAGAACAATGGACCCCTTGGATGATCGCTCTTCCTCATCATAGGCTTTTATTGTGATTTTCTTTTTTGGATCAATGGCATTTTCAGAAAATCCCAATGCAAGGACCAATTTTAACATGCAAATATTCAAGCCAGCTCCCCCATCTATTAATACTCTTTTAATCTTGTGATTTTGGACAAGGAATTTGATATGTAAAGGGGCATTATGAGGTTGGGTAATGGCTAAATCATCATTTTCAGTAAAGGATAAATAATGTGGGGTCATTAAATGGCCGACCATAGCTTGAAATTGATCAGGATCTAGAGTTGTTGGAACCTGGGTCTCTAAGAGAGCTTTTTCAAGGATATCTTTGTGAGATGGAGAAAGACGCAAAAGCTCTAAGATGGATATCTGGGCCGGTGTCTTTTTGAGCTGTTCCAAAAGATTGTACTGGTTGGAAGCATTGGATATGGACTTTGGAACATAAACGGACTTGTTGTGAGTAGTGTTTGGTTTAGACTGGACTCCTTGGAGAGTAACCTTGGCTTGAGCACAAGTAGTAGCATGGATTGGATGACTCTCTGATTTTTCCTTGATGGTAATAACATTGGCATAATATGTAGAAGGATGATAGTCAGAAATGTTACCAACATATCTATAGGGTGTGTTATTATAATTGGCTTGGTTGTCACCCTTATTGTTGGAAGAACCTCCCTTTTCATGCTCAGGAAGTGGATCTTTCAAGGCCGTATGTGAGTCATTCGAGACATGTCCATCAATACTAATTTCACCACTTTCAATTAAGTCTTGGATCACATTTTTAAGTCTTTGACATTCATTAGTTATATGTCCTTTTCCTCTGTGGAATTCACAATAATCATTTCCATTCCACCAAGAAGGCTTCACTCTAGGTTCATAATCCTTTGGTTCAGGAAGCGTGATGAGTTTCTTGGTGATTAACTTCCGTAATGCTGATTCGAGAGATTCCCCTAAAGGAGTAAAGTTTCTTCGAGGTGAGAAAAAAGGCAATCTTGGTTTGGGTGAATCCTTGGTGGTATTTTGACTTGCTGACTAATTTTTGTATGTAGCTTGAGTAGCGTTGGTCGTACTTGTGAGATTTAGAAGAGGTTTTGTTGGTTGGACATTACGATTATCAACAATTCTGTCATTGACAATGTTTTTGTTTTTATTCCAATATTTCAATTTGTCATTGTTGGAATTGGAGTTATAAGTGTTGGAATTGGAATTTGAGGATCCAACATTGTCTTTGGAATAAAGTTTTATCTCACCTTTTCGGACCATGGCTTCCTCAATTTTGATACCATTTTCTATGAGCTTATTGAATTTTGGTGGACATTGCAATTGTAACCTATAACTCATTTCTGGTGTAAGGTTATGCACAAAAATATCCATCTTTTCTTGTTCAAGAATTGTTCGTGGATATTTATAAAATAATTGACGCCATCTTTGCAAAAAAGTAAGGAAAGGTTCTCCATTCTTTTGATGTGCATTGCAAAGATCAAGCATAGTGACCTCATGTTTGATGTTATATGAATAATGAGTCACAAATTTATCAAGAAGCTCATTGAAAGATTTGATGCCGGGGGGAAGTTTGGAGAACCATTCCATGGCTTGTCCTCCTAAAATTCGTGGAAATAATCGCATAAGATAAGTGTCATTGTGAGCAACTTCAATACAAGTAGCACAAAACTCACGAATATGGTCTTGTGGATCCGAATTCCCTTTGTATTTGTCAAATTTTGGTACCTCAAAATGAGGAGGGAATGAAATCATTGCTAAATTCTTATCAAAAGGATAAGGACATATATCATCCAAAGAATACTTCTTAGTTGATGATCCAGTTTGAATATCATGAATTTGTTGTTGAAGCATCTGGATTTGTTGTAGGACGGGATCCAAAGATAATGTGTTTCCTTGCAAGTTTTGGGAAACATTAGACTGTTGAGTATGTTGAGGATCATTGGGTTACTGATTATTTTGAAAAAAAATTTGTTGTTGATCACTATGGGATGCATTGGATTGTTGATTGATTTGAGAAGCATTGGATTGTTGATTGATTTCCTTTGCTCCATGAGGATCTTGAGAACCTTTAAGGATATCTTGATTGTGTGTAGGAGTTGGTTCTCTAAGATTGGTAACATCAAAATCACTTGGTAACTTAGCTCCTTGTTGAGAAAGCATGAGGAAATACATCTCTTTATCCAAGCCTATAAGTCGTTCCATGACTTGTAAAAATTTAGGATCTTGTGTAGCATCCCTAAGTTCCTCATCAGTAGGTTCATCATCAAATGTGAGAGGATTAGCTTTCTTAGGAGGCTGTTTGGGCCAAGGATTCTCATCATTGCTGTTATTGCCTTCCATTTTGTCTAGGGATTCTGGATTAATAGGTTGTTTGAGTTTCTGAGATCGAGTTTGAACCATAAAACGGATAAAATTGATTGCGGAAAAGAAAGATTCTTGATAAAAAGATATGGAGAAAGATTGGTAGAAAAGATATGATAAGTATTGAAAATTGGTGTCAAGAAACATAATCTAAGTAAGCTTGATGGTTAAGGATGATATATCCTGATAATGATAAGCTCACCAAGATCAAAGTCTGATAGATAAGGTAAATCTTCAACACCACACTAAAAATTTTAAGATTGGAAGAAAGTGATTTGTTGACGCTTGAGAAAGGAAAGATGATGAAAAGTGATGAAAGTGGTCAAATTAGAAATCAGAGGTCTATGTAACGTAACTATTTTTCCAGAATCTTGCTGAAGACAAAAATGGGTATTTGAAAAAGTGATTTTGAAAATCCAAAAGCCTGTGAAAATGCTCTTTGTTGTAAATGCGTAGCAACAAATGTGCAAGACAGTGTAATATATGCACAGTAAAGTGAAACAAATGCGCAAAAAATTTTGACAGATGCGCAGTAACTTGAATCATATGCGCAAAAATTTTGAATGTATGCGCAGGTTGTCAAATTTTTTATGATTTTGCTATTTTGATGATAGGGAATTTTGTTTGTTTTAGTTTTTCTGATGTTTTATGGTTTTTGGCAAAATAAAAATGCATAAACACACACACACAAGACAAAGATGATTTTGATTTAATTTAATCTAGTATGAATGCACAAACATGCTTACAAATCCTAAGGTTGGCAAGGACAATATCTACTGAATCCCCACTAGGATAATAAAATCCAGCCACGCAAATCCACAGTGGACAGCCTAGGAACTTGGAGGCACGGGCTCCTCCTTACAGTGCACTCACTTCTCAGGCACACCAAGTTCCGAATTCAATGGTTCATTACTTCCCATAGAACTGCTATCTCTACTATGAACCGTGAGTAATGTGGGGTGTCTTCACGAGCTTGGGTGACTCCTTGAGCCAGCAAATAGAAGGTTTTTGGCCACTAAACAAAAGTTGTTAATAAGGACATCCGTTCAGGTGGTTGTGATCAAGTCATTTTCCCAATTAAGGGGGCTCTCCCAATCCTTTCAAAGCAAGGCTTTCACCTCTACTAAGTAGGAGTTTAACGCACCACTGGGGTACTAGAGGAGATTTTGGTTGCCACAATGAATTCACACCTGTCTAATGTGAGACTAATCACACTAGCATTTTTTATATACCGGTTTGGAAGGGCTTGGCTTTAGCCTGTTACCGATTGGGTCGTTCCTTGGGGTGAGTACCTCTTTTCCCACCAAAGACCGCCCTCTAAAAATTATAACAATTTCTCTTACACCCAAGATCCACTAATGGTGAGGGGAGAGGATACGTTGTTATAATTTTGAGATTACAATTATGCTATTAAACAAAACACAACAGACACTGGAATCTATGCTAAGGAAGACACACAAAGCAAAAGCATGTTGTATTTTAAACCCAAACGAGATTATAGTTTATTTTGCAAACCCCTTGGCAATCTGCAATCAAACTATTAGAAATATTTTAGCAATGGGGTCTTCAAAATTACGTCCTACAAAATAGCCTAAAAACTACCAGAACAAACAGACACTTGTCAAAAGATTAGCTAAAAACCAATGCAACAAAAAAAAACTAAAATTTTCTGCAAAAACTAATGAACGCGCAGAACAGTGTGACATATGCGCAGTAAGTATGGATGTATGTGCAGGAATGATGTATGCGCAAGACAGTTTAATGAATGCGCAACCCGGTGGAATGTATGCGCAGTTACTATGGATGTGCAATGAAAATCAATAAATGCGCAGGAACAGCTAACAAATGCGCAACAATTATAACAGAGAGAAAACAAATGAAAATTTTATGTCAGAGAATGGATGCGCAGTGAAAATTAACAGTTGCGCAGAAATTGTGAACGAATGCGCAGAAAGAACCTGTAGAAAAACTTGCACATGGAAAACTAAAAACTAAAAGTGAAAAGCCTGGCTAGGCCCTCCTTCTAGCACCAAAAATGTATGCAAATTAGTTGGATACTATTCTAAATGATGAATTAACTAAAAGAAGCTAACAAATCTATCTAATAAGCAAACTACAATGAAGAATGCAATAAACAATGAAACCAAAATAACAATTTTACCTTCACCTACAAATGCAGCTTGTCTCCATTGCCCTCCTAACCTTGATTTCTTGAAGATGTTGAGCTCTCAGATTTCCAAATGAAGCCCTTTTCCCAAGATGTTTCCAAAGTGTGGAGATTGAGTGAAATGGATGCACAATAGCTTATGCAAATCTAATGAAATGGAATGCAAATGATGGGAATGATAATGAAAATAGTTGTTTGCTTGATTGCTTGGATGCTTGAATGCTTGAATGCTTGTTCTCAAAAATCCGTATTTTCTATTAGCCCACAAAGGGCAAATGAGGCTCCTTTTATAGAGTTTTGGAGGACCTAGGCCTAGGTGGCACGATCCTACGGTTGAGAATGAAAGGTGGAAGATCCTAGGGCTAGAATTGACTTAGTTGAAGGAGTTGAGAGAAAGGGGGATGTAGTTGGAATGTGAGAGGAAGAATAGGGATGATGTTCCTCTCACATTGACATGGAGGAGAAGAAGGTGGAAGGGAAAGACACATGTCAAGTGTCTCACAAAGACCAAAGAGAGAAAGGGGGAGAGACCTTTTCCTCATGAGGACTCTTTGTACAAGTGTCCCATGAGTCACCTTTGACCCTTAGAGGTGGCTTGAGAAGCCCCTTAGGAATAGGGAAGGTCTCTTGACTTGGTTGTTGAGAGGACATGTGGTCATGAGACCAAGTCCTATGAGGCCACATAGCCCTTAAGAATAGGACATGTGTGGGTGAGGATAATTATGAATAAATAATTAATAATAATTATTTATCTTAGCCAAGGTGATGTGTCAGGTGACTAGGTGGATGAAGTGGACTAGGGGATTTAGTCATATTTAGGTGATTGTGTATTTAATTAAATCACTTTTAATAGACTATTTAGAAGACTTAGGATATAGAATTAGACTATAGTGAATTTATTAAATAAATTGAATAATTTACTTAATAAATAGAGGAAACAAATATTAATTAAATAATAAATATTTAATTAATTTATCAAGTCAATAATAATTAAATAATAAATATTTAATTAATTAATGAAGCCATTTTTAGGTGTATACAGTGGTATACTTGTGTGTGACATGCATCTAGTATTTATATCTCATACCTTCCATATATAATTTAATTATATCGCTCCAAACCAGGTAGTTGTCTTTAGTGAACTTGGGTGGTTCTTTCCTCATCATTATTAGATATTTTCCTCAAGTTGTTAGGATTACTACAAAGAGGACCAAAGTTATGATACCAATTGTTAGTATAATCAATTCCAAGATTACTGAGAGGAGGGGTGAATCAGTATTCTATCCAATCACATAGATCTAAACTTATTAATTCATTTCCATAATCTATTATCAACGTGCAATCACCATTTTAACCTTAACATGAAATAAACATCACATCAAAGATAATCATCCACACACATCAACACATAACACCAATATTTTTATTGTGAAAACCTAACTTGGGAAAAACCATGGTGGGGATGGCATCTACTAATTAAAATTCACTCTTCTAGAGCATGCTCGGTTAAGAGCTTAGCCCTGTTAAAAGCTTACAATAGGCTTGGTTAAGAGAAAGCCCCTAGTAGGAGTCACCCAATCAATGGATTTACCTTTATCCCTATTAGGAGTGGTCTAATTAAAGGACTTCAAACACAAGTTAATGTGTCACCCTATTAAAGGATTTACAAATCAGACCCGTTAGGATCTACCTAGTTAAGGGATTTTTCTTGATGAAATTGTTAGGGATCAACAAGTGAAAGTGATATGATAAAGTAGAACTTCTCTTCTAATAATATAGATCCAATTGAAGCTCAATCTCTACTTCACATGAAGAACACCCAAACCTTACAATCACACACCTACCTTGGTGATCTTTCTTTTCCACTCTCTTTTTTTCTCATAATACATCAAAAAGATATAAATACATTATCAATAACTAGGTCAGCCAAGACCTAAATTACATCATTAAAATTATTTCCCACTCAATCCTTGAACCCTAAAACATATTACCAATTAACAATTACAATTTCAGCTTCATGTTAGCCTCCATATTCATCGCACAAATTTTTTGACAAAACAAAGTCAAACCACATCACACTCAAATTTTCTTGCACAACTCTAATAAATTCAATCCAAATGATCATAAAAATTTCAACTCATCATTCCACATCCATCTACAACATCACCATGATCCTTCAAATACGTAACCAATTATCACAACACGGTGCAAACATCACCGGTTAAGGATATGACCAAATGTTCTTAGAACTTCTCTTACTTTTCACTGTGTTCTCATTTTTTCCTTCAAAATTTGTCTCCCAATCACCAATCATGATGCATTCATATGATTAGGTAGATATACTTGTTTAGATCACATATGTACAACCAAACACACTAACTCCACTTATATTCTTCATAATGAGCAAATCATTCAACTCTAGTCATTTATTTCTCTTCCAACTTACCTATACCTATTCATCTTATCATAACTCAACATGTACTTAGCCTTAACCTATGTGGTCATGGATATACCATCTAGACACATCAATTGATCTTCAATCACAAATGAAAACTCCAACTCTTACGACATCTATGTATCCAACCTTCTAAACATACATCAACATAATAGATCCATTATCAACCAACAAATACTAAGTTGACATCAATGAAAATACGATAACTAATCAACCTACCATCAAAATAATACCATAATATGATCAAATCATCAGAGCATTAGTTATGGCAACAAATTTTTTGTGGAGTGGTAAATTGAGGAACTTACCCATAATTGCAGAGGGCTTGCATGAATATGGATCGAAGAGGAAATGCTAGAGGTGGAGTGAGGGGAGATGCATATCCTACTGTGATGGATATGTTGAGGAAGAGTGTAGCACGATTAGAAGATGTAGAAATGGCCCAAAGAAGAGGTTGATTAAGATATGAGTGATGATGAAGAAGAACAGGAAATAGTGGAAGGAGAACCTAAGCTTGATCAAGGAGATGACGGGTTGTTGAGATCTATAACTAGCATAGATACCAGACCACATTTTATCCCACCAAGCTATGATGGTAAATTGGATTTGGATGATTTAATTGATTGGATTATAGAAATAGAAAAGTACATTAATTTTGAAGGTGCAAGTGATGATAAGAAGGTAAAATATGCTTGCACAAAATTGAGAGGTCATGCTTCGTTGTGGTGGGAACATTTTACAAATAGATAGACAAAGAAGAGGCAAGGATAAAATAAAATCATGGGATAGGATGGTCAATAATTTGAAGGTGAAATTCTTACCTATTGATTATCAGGTGAATTTGTTCTGAAAGTTAAAAAATCTAAAGTAGAAGGAATCTAGTGTGGAGTATACTGAGTAATTCTACAAGTTGGATATCAGATTGGACATACTTAGGATGATATTGAATTAATTGCAAGGTATATTAATAGTTTGAGGATATCTATACAAGATGAGATCAATTTAATCAAGTTACATAGTGTGGAAGAAGCTTATCAATATAACTTGAAGGCTAAGGAAAATCTGAATAAAAGACATGAGGATAGATAGAGAGGAAGAGGAGGAAGATTTTATAGAGATAGAATATTCACTAGGGGAGGAAGGTATTTTGAGTAGAACAAAGGAAAGGTAGAAGGAAAAGAAAAAAAAATCACACTGGAGGGATGACAGAAACTTTCTTAGGAATGGAGGATATAATGGCTATATGAGAGATGATTAGAGGATATTTAGAGGAACTTGCTTCAAATATGGAGAATGGAGGATAGAATGGATATATGATTGATGATAAGAGGATATTTAGAGGAACTTTATTCAAATGTGGAGGAGAAGGACACCAAGAATTTGAATGTAGACAAGGGAATTCAAGTAATAAGATAGATAATGGTGGAAGAGTTTCTTTTGTTGAGGAAGAATCTACTGAACAACTGAATCAACCTAAAAATTGAGAATCCTTAATGATAGGGAGAGTCCTATGTCAGAATGATATGGATAATGAACCATTATAGAGGAAGAGTTTATTCTAAACAAGATGTAAGATTGAAGGTAAATATTGCAAAGTTATCATTGATAGTGGTAGTTTAGATAATTTAGCTTTAGAAGCATTGGTGAACAAATTGAAGTTGTAGAGATTAAAGCACCCTGAGCCCTATCAGATAAAATAGATTTGGGATGATCATAAGGTACTAGTAAGTGAACAATTCTTGGTGAAATTAATGATGTGATATTATTCCTATGGATGTATGTCATATCTTGTTGGGTAGACCATGCCAATATGATATAGATGCATTGCATGATGGTAGAAAGAACATATATACTATTGTTGCAAATGGGATGAAACAAGTTTTTTTTCCTTTCAAAGAATCTCCTAAGAGTGAGATTTGTACAAGTGTTAGAATTTGTTTGGTTGAAGGAAGTAAATTCTTGGATGGTTTGAGAAATAAGATTATGTGTTATGCTTTGATTCCTAAGAAGTCTGATTTAGAATTAGAAGATGAAAAACCAAAGGAAATAAAGGAGTTGTTGAAATAATATGAGGACATAATCTCAAAGAATGTACCTAATGGATTACCACCTATAAGGAGTACCACTCATTGTATGGATCTAATTCCCAGATCTATTTTTCCAAATAAGGTTGCACACCAGATGATGCCTACAAAGAATGAGGATTTGAATAGACAAGTACAAGAATTGTCAAAGAAGTGTTTAATTAGAGATATTTTGAGCCCTTATAAAGTGTATGGAGTATTAGCACCTAAGAAGAATGGAGAGTGGAGAATGTGTACTAATTCAAGAGCTATAAGTTGAATCATAGTGAAGTGTAGGTTTACTTTACCTAGGATGGATGACATAATGGATTGTTTGAGTGGAGCTGGATATTTTACAAAAATAGACTTGAAGAGTGGATATTATCATATTATACTTAGAGAATGAGATGAGTAAAAAACCACATTCAATATGAATGAAGGATTGTATGAATGGTTGGTGATGCCTTTTGGACTAACCAATGCACTAAGTACTTTCATGAGATTGATGAATGAGGTATTTAAGAAATTATTGGGTAAGTTTGTGAAAGTGTATTTGGATGACATTTTGGTTTTTAGTAAAACAAAAGAGGAACATTTGTCGCATCTAAGACAAGTATTGCAGAGGTTAAGAGAAGAGAAGTTGTTGATAAACATTAAGAATTCCACTTTCACGAAGGAAGAACTTGTGTACTTGGGATTTTTTATGTCTATAGATAGATTGAAGATGGATCTTGATAAGGTGAAAGCAATTATTGAGTAGCCTACACCTTAAATAATTAGACAGGTAAGATCATTTCATGGATTGGCTAGTTTCTACTAAAAGTTCATTAGGAATTTCAATTTGTAGTACTATGACTAAGACAATGAGAGGAGATAGGAAGGATTTCAAGTGGACATATATAGAAACTAGAGATTTTGAGTTGTTTAAACAACAGGTGATTGAAAAACCTATGTTCTCCCTGCCTGATTTCAGCAAATTAATTCAAGTTCACCATGATGCAAGTGGGAATGCAATTGGAGTAGTATTAGGTCAAGAACGGAAACTTGTTGCTTATTTTAGTGATATTTTGAATGATGCAAAGAAGATATATTTAGTGTATTATTAGGATTTATATTCCATAATAAAAGCCTTAATTAATTGGATACATTACTTATTTCCTGAGGAATTTTTTTTGTATACAAATCATCAAGCATTGTAATATTTGAAAAGTCAAGGTACGTTAAATTAGAGATACATGAGATGGGTAGAATTCTTGAAAATTTATATTCTTTCTCTAAATCATAGGAGTATTAATTCAAATTAAGTTTTGATTCTTTGATTAGGATATGGAATATACTAACAGAGATGAGAGATGAAGTGTTAGTATTCGATGAATTAAAGACCTTGTATGAGAAAGACCCTAATTTTGTTGAACCTTGGAAAGCTTGTAAAGAACCTATTGTATTGGACCGAACCAAGTGGTTAGTGTTGAAATATTGGCATATTGATGTGTTTTCATTAATGTAAACATATCAGAAGAATCAGAGGGATGTCAACTTATCAAAGGAATTGATCGGAAGAGTTATTTTTTTGTTGTTAACCTACCTATTGTAGGTTAGCCAGTGGAACAAGATGTTCAGAGGTGTAGTGAGAATCTTATATTACATGTATGAATTCATACACATGGGATATTATTGAAGAAGGTAAATACTCATCTCACTCTAAGTTTTAAAGGATATCATGAAGATTTGGGCATGATTCAAGGTCAAAATTAGTGATTGGTAGACAATGTGACAGAGATTATTGACAAGAAGATAGAAAGAGGTTTGATGTGTAGACACAAGTTGGAATTTCTTGGAGTGGACCTAGAAGTGTGTTTGGTACATGATTTTTTTGGAAAAATGGTCAGAGCTCCCCTTAGGATTCACAACATGGTTTAACAGTCTCTTGTATCTTCTATGGTGTATATGAGTGTCTATTATAATGCTACAAGATGTTATAGAAGTATGTTCTTGATGATATGGAAATATACATGGATTAGAAGGATCATATTGGTGGAATTTTTTAGTCAATAATTATAATTGTATTATTATCTTTGTCCTTGGCTAACTAGGTTGGTGAATCATGTTGCGCAAGTGGAAAAACATGAAATATGGGAGATTTATGATCTCAAGGTGGTCATTATAGGTTGTGGCTATGATTTATGGTTAGAGATGGATTTGAAACATGATATTTGGCATGATGCTTTGAAGAGGTGGTGAATTGGTTTTTTCTGACCTTTTTCTTGATATAAGGTGATGAATTAGGGAAAAATCAGTAGGTGCAGAAGTGGAAGACTTTTTGTGCATGCCAGAGATTTCTTGTAAAGATAAATTTTAGATCTCTTGAAGGTTGATTTTCTCATCCTAAGGATTCATAGAGATTTAGATCAGAGACCCTTGTTTTACTTCAATGGAACTCACTTTTTTATAAGGTAGATGTTGTTATCTAGTTCAAAAGCATTATAGACCATTGTAGTGATCTAATTGTAAGGAAGTGAGCCTTCCTTGGGGTTGTAGCATGAGGATTTTTATTTGAGTAGTGAGTCTAAAAGCATGTACATCCCAATACATTGTAATAGGTTTATACTTATAACAAGGTATTTACTTATTGTGGGTAATCATCCCCACTGTGGTTTTTCCCTAACAAGGTTTCCACCATAAAAATATTATGTCAAGTTGTATGTGTGATTCTAATTTGTAGATATATGTGTGTTTCATATTTCATTTAATCAAATCATAATCAAGGGCATTCAAGTTTAAGGGTTTTTTAGGACTAAGGGATTGAAGTTTAAGGTTTTAGGATCAACTAATTCATCCCCCCCCCCCATCTTAGTTTTTCACTGACATATTATCAATAATTAGTATCAGATATTTGGTCCCTTGAAGGAATCCTAATAGCTTGAAGGAGATCTGATATGGAAACTTAAAAGAAAGACAGTCCTAGGTTTGAAGGCACGAACTACCCCATATGGAAAGGATAGATGATCACTCACTTAAGATACATTGGAGAAGACTATTGGACCATCACAAAGAAATCCTACAATCCTCCTGCAGATCTATCTATGGCTACACTAGATGACAAGAAGTAATTTGACTATAACATCGTAGCAAAGGAAGCCTTTCTAAGTGCCCTATCAGATATAGAGTATACAAATGTGATGGAGATGGAGACTGCACATCAGATCTTGAAAAATTTATAAATCATACATGAAGGTGATGTATGTTACAAGAAAGCCAAGTTACAAATATTGAAAGGAATGTATGAATCCTTTAGAATGTCTAAGGATAAGAACATCAACTCCTACATGTTAAAGATAAATGAGTTAGTATGTAGCATCAGATGTACTGGTGGTGTATTAGATGAAGGAGAGATTGTTTCAAAGATGATAAGATCTCTTCCCACTACTTACAAGAGAAAAAAATTTTCTATAGAAGAAATCATAATTGTTATTGGTGTGATAAGAGACATAGTGGTTGGTAATCTATCTTCTTTTAAAATGAGTAATTTTGGTGATTCTTTACTCAAGGTTGAATCATCTTTCAAGGGTACAACATTAGGAAGAGACATGCATATATCATATCAAAGAAAATGATTTACAAGAAGAGTATCAAAATATGAAAAGGAGATAAGAGAACTTGAAGAAGAAGAGAGAGAGAGATTCAAGAATTATAAGTACTGGTGTCAAGGAGGCTATCAAAAGGGTCTAGTAAGTAAAAAGTAAAAATTCCCTTTAAATGATTTTGTTGTAAAAAGATACGACATTATGCCTCTAGATGTCTGGAGAGATAGCCTAAGCACAAGTATGATAAGTCTAAATGTGATTAAAAGTGTTATTATGCTTATGATGATGAAGGAATCACTAATGATGAATTTGACAATGTTAAGACTGAAGATGAGCTTGTGTTTGTTGCAATCCATGAATATGAACCTAAGTCTGTAACTCATATGTCTAGCATTCCTACTATAAATATTGTTGAAGACCTCATGCCAATATTGTTGTTAATAGTATGATTAAATATGGAATCTTAGGAACACAAGATGAAGGTAAATCCTTAACTACTTTAATATCAAGAAAGACAAACGGATAACTAATAGTGGTTTATCACATCACATGACCAGTAACATGAACAAATATATGGAATATGAGAAGTATGAAAGTGATATTGACAAGAAGGGAGATAACTCTTGTATGCACCCCAAAATGGTCGCCTAGACTTTGAGCCCCCATTCATCAATTTCCTAAATCAATGCTTTGCAATATTTTCAATCCAAATCAATTTTCTTGATCAAATCATAATTAATTCAATATTTCTTAAGGTTTGGTCATTTTGTTTTAAGCCTTATTTAATTAAAAAGAGAAAAAATAAAAAATAAAATAATCTTATTTAATTAAGAGAACATGCTCCCTTTTAATTAAATTTAAAAAAAATTAATTAAATAATAAAATCACTTTATCCTAAGCCACATTTAATTAAAAGAACAAATATCTTTTAAATAAATAAAAAATCTTTTAATTAAATAATGGAAACCACTTTGCTAAAAATAATAAATAAATAATAAAATAAATAAAAAAGAAAAAGACTTTTTATCTACACATTGAATGCACACTTTCCAAGATGAGTGGAATCTCTTTTTGCCTCTTAATCTCTTCCACACATATTTTTGCCTCTTAACCATGTCCATTGATTTTGCCTCTTGAGAATCTTGAGCACATGGATCAACCAAGATTTAATCTCCACCATTGCTCTTTTTTTTTTGCCTCTTAATCTTGATTGTCCATTCATTTCTAAATCCTTTATAAGGAGCCCTCTCCTTCTCATTTTATGCATGGAGATTTTGTAGATCAAAATTTTATGTTATTGTTATGCAGGTTTGGAGAGTGATTTTAGAGGAGAATTTGAGCACTTGAGCTTGAACATTGCAACTTCTCTTTTCTTGTCTTCTTCTCTCATGTCTCCATGGCAATCCATTTAGATTAATCTTGCACTTTCATCTTAGATTAAATTCATATTTCCTTTCATAGAATAATCTTGCATAAGCATTTCCTTTCATAGATTAGTTTGCTTTCATGCATTTTTATCATATAGAATAGCTTCCATTTTCATTTGCATGCATACTTGATGATCATGGAGACTAGCATTCTTGCTTTTCCTCTTTGAATCTCTCATTTTATGGTGTACTTGCATGGGCACAAACTAGGTCTAATCTGAGGGCCTCCATCATAAACCCTTGCACTCCATGAATAGAGAGCTATGAGCCACCATTTGAGATCTCATTCTTGAGTAATCTTGGATTTAATGACTCATAGAAGTGTGTCAACATTTTAGCACACATTTTTGGCACCCACCATGGTGAAAAATTGCAATAAAATTTAAGTGGTGAGAACTTGGAAACGGGTGCTACTTGAGGCTTTTGCACCCCTATTTCTTAGCACGCATCCTCGACACTTAGCATTTCTCCATCATGCCTTGTCCTTGTTGCCTTGGTTTGGAATTGGTCTTTGTCTTTGTCTAGGGGGTATAACTGTGTTAGCTTTGGTCTCTTGGATGTGTTAGTCTTTAGGACACCTCGCAAACAGTGTTTTTCAACACCACCCCAACTGTGTTTTTCAACACAACCCCTGACATTGAGTGTTTTCAACACTTATCAGTTTGGTCTTACCTAGTTTTGACATGTGATCTTACCTTCTTGCAAGAATTTGATCCTTATCCTCATAACTCAGTATCAGTGAACACACTTAAATATTTAAATGCAACACTTAATGCTTGAGCTATGTCATGATTTTTTCTTTGTGTGCTGATTGTTATTGATTTTCGTTGAGTGTCCTTGTCTAATAAGTCTCTTCGGGATGCATAGCTAGAGGACTTGTGGCATGGGGCATGTTTTTATTTTCTTTCTTCTTGTGGTGTGTTCTTGAACCTCTTGAGTGTCTCTTGTTGTCCCCTTGAAACACTTAGGAGATTTGAGGCATCATCCTTGACTATTTTTGCACAACCGTTCTTGTGGTCATCCTGGCATTTTTTCCTTGATGCGAGTGTGGTTTTGCTACATTAAATTGGGTAAGCTAACATCAAAGTCATCTTGACCTTTATGTCTTTGATGCTTATGTTAGAATCTTTCCACATTCCAATCCAATATAAATCACATTCATTTCTTCATAGTTGTGCATGCGACTAGTGATGATTGTGTGATTTTTCGATGTTTGTTAATAATGGTCCAATGATGAAAATAAGTTCCTTAACATTCTCTAATGAATGATGAACACAAAATCCTATGTTATAGTTGCTCTATTTAAAATACACCTTTACATTTTCATGTAGCTTGCATTGTTAGACTTCATGTTAATTTACATTTTTAGGTTGCATTATGAGTTTGAGAGGGTTTTCCTTCATCTTTCTTTTGGACTTTTAATCAACTGTGGTCATGTTTTGATCTTCATTTTCTTATCTTCTTTCGTGATCTCAATCAAAATTTTATATCTTAAACAGTTGACTGATTTTGGGGCATTCTCTTTCTTCTCTCTATTTCTTTGCACCTCTTCCAAACTTCTATCTTCCATTCACTTTCACCCCACTTCTTTTCTTCTAATTCAATCTTGGGGCATAATATTTCTTGTATGATCTACCTTAGTCCTATGATCCTTATATCTTTCATCTTACATTAGGAACCTTATCTTTAGTTCAATTTGATCAAATTTATCAATTTATTGTTTATCCTCTATCTCATTTTGATTTCTATCACAAGGGGGCAGTACCTATCAAACGTCAATCCTTGATTCAGCTTTATCAATCTTATCAATTGCTTCGCTTGGGGCAACCTTGCTTGAGACTTGACAATTACCTATTTACAGGGCTATCGGCCTTATCTTTTTCAATCAGCTTATCTTTGTCATGATGTGTTCCCATTTGTCGATCACACATCTGGGTTGTTTTGTGATCCCAAATCGATCTCACACTTCAACTTCATTCTTTGACTACATGTTTTCCCATGAAGATCATGCATTAGTCAAAGAGGGGCAAATGTATGCACCCTAAAATGGTCGCCTAGACTTTGGGCCCCCATTCATTAATTTCCTGAATCAATGCTTTGCAATATTTTCAATCCAAATCAATTTTCTTGATCAAATCATAATTAATTCAATATTTCCTAAGGTCTAGTCATTTTATTTTAAGCCTTATTTAATTAAAAAGATAAAAAATAAAAAATAAAATAATCTTATTTAATTAAGAGAACATGCTCCCTTTTAATTAAATAAAAAAATCTTTTAATTAAATAATAAAATCACTTTATCCTAAGCCACATTTAATTAAAAGAAGAAATTTCTTTTAAATAAATAAAAAATCTTTTAATTAAATAATGGAAACCACTTTGCTAAAAATAATAATGAAATAATGAAATAAAAATAAAAATAAAAAGACTTTTTGTCTACACATTGAATGCACACTTTCCAAGATGAGTGAAATCCATTTTTGCCTCTTAATCTCTTCCACACATCTTTTTGTCTCTTAACCATGTCCATTAATTTTGCCTCTTGAGAATCTTGAGACATAGATCAACCAAGATTTAATCTCCACCATTGCTCATTTCTTGTTGCCTCTTAATCTTGACCATCCATTCATTTCTAAATCCTTTATAAGGAGCCCTCTCCTCATTTTATGCATGGAGATTTTGTAGATCTAAATTTTATGTTATTGTTATGCAGGTTTCAAGAGCGATTTTGGAGGAGAATTTGAGCACTTGAGCTTGAACATTGCAACTTCTCTTTTCTTGTCTTCTTCTCTCATGCCTCCATGGCAATCCATTTAGATTAATCTTGCACTTGCATATTAGATTAGATCCATACTTCCTTTCATAGAATAATCTTGCATAAGAATTTCCTTGCATAGATTAGTTTGCTTTCATGCATTGTTATCATATAGAATAGCTTCCATTTTCATTTGCATGCATACTTGATGATCATGGAGACTAGAATTCTTAATTTTCCTCTTTGAATCTCTCATTTTATGGTGTACTTGCATGGGCACAAACTAGGTCTATTCTGAGGGCCTCCATCATAAACCCTTGCACTCCATGAATAGAGAGCTATGAGTCGCCATTTGAGATCTCATTATTGAGCAATCTTAGATTTAATGACTCATAGAAGTGTGTGAACATTTTAGCACACAACTCTAAAGGTAAGAATTGTATGATCAATACTTCTACTAAAAATGTTGTTAAATATATTATGACTAATGTCCATGATAATTGTACTAATTAGAAAAGAAAGACTATTTATACTTCTGCTAGTAATATTTATACATGTAATAATGTTGAAGAGGTTATTCTTGAGAACTCTATAATTTTTACTACTGAAGAAGAGAAATTGTTAGTTGCACAATTGGATAGGAGGAATTGGATGATAGATAGTGAATGTTCACATCATATGACTAGTGACAAATAAATTTGTGAAATATGAAGAATATGATAGCGGAATTGTTAGATGGGGTGACAACACTAGAGGAATAATCAAGGGAAAAGATATTGTTTCTATAGATGGAAATAATACAATAGATGATGTGCTACATTTTTTTCATCTAACACACAATCTTCTCATTGTTGGTCAACTAGTTGATAAGGGATACACTCTATACTTTAGTGATGAGGGATGCAGAATTATGAATAGTTTTGGAAGTGAGATTGGATTTGGATCAAAGATCAAGAAAAATATTTTCCATTTGAACAATGAAGGAGTAAATTATCAAATTACTCAGATTGAACAAATTTGGACCAAAACATACAAAATAAGAAAAGGAATTAGCATTAAAGATGCACTGGACCAACAATATATGAATCAAATGCAAAGAGTCTCAAAGAAAATTGAAGATGAATTTGATGCAAGAAAAGAAGAAATAATGCTAGAGTCAAAAATGAGGCCAATGATATCTAGGTATGAAAAATTAAATCATTCTAAAGATAGTAACTTAATTACTCATTCTAGTATAAGTTAGTCTGATTCTTGCAAACAAAAATTGGATGAACAAAGTGTTGGTATACTTTTTGGAATGCAAACTTCTGATGAGAATCAAATCAAGAGTACTCTAGAAAAGTCATTAATTCAAAAGGAATAAATAGTAAATGTAGATGTAACAATAACTGAAAATGAATATACAAGTTGTTTTTACCTCAATATTCAAAATCAAAAAGAGTTTGATATCAAGCAACTTAAGGAGAGTGAAATTCAAGAGTCAGTTGAAGGAAATTTCAATTCACAATATTAGATAATTTTGGAAGATCATAATTGTATAATTTCTAAAATAGAGACCAAATAAGTGTACAAATATTACATGAATTGTCAATGGGATAGATCCATGGAAAAAGACCTTAGAATTTCACATGATTTAAACAATAAGCTCAAGATTAGTTCAGCCAAGCTTGAGAGATTTTTACATCAAAGAAGATAAATGGAAAAAAGTGATATTGAATTGGGAGAAGAATTCTCAAAGTCTAGTCAAGGCAAGTCTAACTCAAAGAAGAAGAAGAAGAAGACCAAGAAGACTTTGTTAAGGAAAGATAATAATTTTATAGGTAAGTTCTTTGTTTGTAATAAGATTGGACACAAAGAAATGGACTGCAAAAAAGGATATCTATATTTTAATTGTAAAAGGGATAATCATGATCCAAGCATATGCAGTAGTTTGAGGAAGAAGATCGATACTATCAAGAGGAAAAAGGCTAGGTTTATTTCATGCAAAAAATTTGGTCACAATGCTAAACATTGCACAGCAAAGGGGAAACAAAAGAATGGATGGGGGATTATTCTACATATCAAATGCAATATATCTAATCTTACCACTAAAAATTTTAGAAACAAGAAGGTGGACAAGGATGAAACCAATGAAAAAAACCTAGGGATGAGAAGGAATGTCATAATAGATTAAAAGAAGAAGATAGGGTAGACAAGCATGTTCAAAGGAACGTGAAGAGAAAAAGAAAATAAAATGAGGACAAGGATCGTAATCACAAGAAAAGGAAAAGAAGAAATAATAATAAAGAGACTTTAGATATGGGATCTACTTTGATAATATTCAAAGGAAAGTCAAAAGGAATTTCTCTTTCTAAAAAAAACTAAGATGTAGAAGAATGCATCAATCCATAAGATTTCATGGAAATATCATTCAAGATGGATTTATGTAAGGAGGATAATACTCAGGGGGAGTATAAATAATGGTAAAGAAAGTCTATTTGGTTTTAGAAAGGTACATGGAATTACATAAATCAATAATCTAATTCTTTGATGTATGATCAACTTTTGGATGGCTCATAGGTATGTGTGAAAGAAGAAAAAGGAAGCAGACATTGATATGACAAAGTAAGTTGTATAAGATAAGATGATACACATTTTTCATTGACGTAAAAGGGGGAGAGAAGCATATGTGAAAAAAATGAAGGTCAAATGAGAATAAATTAGAAGAGAGAAGAAAGAGACAAGCAAGTTAATATATTCTTGCACATAAGAAAGAGAGTTTGTCAAGAAGAATGATGTACATCCAAGGGGGGAAAATTGATGGAGAGAAGAGTATGTAATTAGATTGGAACCAAATGAAGCTTTCTTCCAGTGGGAGAATATTAGAGAGGAAATGAGTTATAGAAATTCTAAAATATAATGTGAATGGTTGGTCCTAAAGGGGAGACTGTCAATTTCTGATTACATTACTATGTTTTGTTGTTTTTCCCATCACATGTTGCCATCAATGACAAAGGCAAAGATCATTGTCATATTGGCATATTGATATTTTTCATTGAGGTAAACATATCATAGGACTCGGAGGGATGTCAACTTATCAGATAAATTGATCAAAAGAGTTATTTATTTGTTGCTAACCTAACTATTGTAGGTTAGCCAATGGAACGAGATGTTCAGAGGTTTGGTGAGAATTGAATATTATAGGTATGAAGTTGCACACATGGGATATTGTTAAAGAAGGTAAATACTCAATTCACTCCAAGTTTTAGATAATATCATGAAGATTTGAATAATTATTTAAGGTCAAAATTGGTGACTAGTAGATAGGGTGACAAACAGTGTTGATAGGAAGATAGAAAGAGGTTTGGTGTGTACACGCAAGTTAGATTTTTCTGGAGGGATCCTAGGAGTGTGTTTGGGACATACTCAGGTGTCTTTAATTCAAAAGGTTTGTACTTCATAGGTCCACTTGGCATATTTTTATTTTCTTGGATCCTTGTTGACAATGTTCTTGAAGTTCAGTTGAAAAAGGGTTGGCAAATCCAATGGCTATGGTGGATTTGTTTAGATGATTGTTTATCATGATGCTATAAGATTTTCTTGAAGTATGTGCTTGATGAGTTGGTGATACACATGGATCAAAAGGATCAGATTGGTGGATTTTTTTTTAATAATAATATTTTTATTATTATCTTTGTTATTGATCGACTAGATTGGTGAATTGTGTTGTGCAAGTGTTAAACCATGAAATATGGGATATTTATGATCTTGAGGTGGTTGTTATAGGTTGTGGCTATGATTTACAATAAAAGATGGATTTTAAACATGAGATTTCGAGTGGTGATTTGAAGAGGTGCTGAATTAGGTTTTGTCAACCTAGTTATTCATATAAGGTGATGAATTAGAGCAAAATCAGTAGGCACGAAAGTGGGAGATTTGTTGTGCATGCCAAATATTTCTTGTAGAAAAGTGATTGAGATCTCTTGAAGGCTAATTTTCTCATCTCAAGGAGTCAAAGAGAGTTATATTAGAGATCTTTTTTTTACTTCAATATAACTAACTTTGGCATAACGTAGATGTTGTTATCCATTTCAAAAACATTGTAGATCATTGTAGTGATCAAATTGTAAGGTAGTGAGACTTCCTCAAGGTTGTAGCCTAAGATTTTCATTTGAGAAGTGAGAAATAGGAAATGATCCTAAATGCATGTGCATTCCCAATATATTGTAATAGGTTTAAACTTCTAACATGCTATTTACTTATTATGGATAATCATCCCCACCATAGTTTTTCCCTTAACAGGGTTTCCACGATAAAAATATTATGTCAAATTGAGTGGATGTGATTCTAATTTGTAGATGCATGCATGTTTCATATTTCATTTAATCATATCATAACTAAGGGAATTCAAGTTTAAGAGTTTTTGAGGACTAAGGGTTTGAAGTTTAAGGTTTTAGGGACAACTAATTCAACCCCCCCCCCCCCCCCCCCTCTTAGTTTTTCACTTCCATATTATCAATAGTTGGAGTATTTCATTGAAGATGAGATGTAATTTAAGGGAAATTAGTTGTGAGTGCCTAGGAGTTCTATATGAGGCAATCTGATAAAAGAAAAAAAAAACACGATAGCAGGTTAGCAGGACATTCTGGTATTAACAAGACATTGGCTATGGTGAGTGAGAATGATTTTTTCCCTTGGATGCATAAGGATGTAAGGAAATTTGTTCAGAGTTGTAGAATTTGTCAAATTTCCAAAGAATATAGTCAAAATGTGGGATTCTATAATCCTTTAACAATACCAAATAAGCCTTGGGAAGACATGAGCATGGATTTCATACATTGATTTCCTAAGACACAGAGAGGGAATGATTTTATATTTGTGGTTGTCGATAGATTTTCTAATATGGCACATTTCATACCTTTTAAGAAGACAATAGATGTAGTGCATGTAGTAGACCTAGTTTTCAAGGAAGTTGTTGTTATCTCTATTGAGCTTTTAAGGTTGTCATTAGTACCAAAGGTGTGTAAAGATATTGGTCAGTCACTTACATTGAGCTAATCAGTAACATAAAGTAGAACAGACAAGTCGGTAAAGCTTATATATCAAGCAACAAATAATTTATTGAGCACCAGCAGACACCGACACCGACAGATAATAAACACCGAGCATTGCAGTATACACTAATCAGTTTACACAGTGTTTATCGAGGATCACAGGAAATGGCATAGTAATCAAAAATGGCACATTCTTCTATGCAAATAGTTACAATGGTTTGTAAAATGTTTTATCAAGATCAAGGAACATTTAATGTAATGATATTCATTCAATACAATGTATATCTTTTGTAATAGATGATCTAGGTTGTTATTGTACACCATAGATCTTAGGGTTATGACTATATTGTGTAACCTAATTTTGTTAAAGAAGAAAAAATAGAACACTATATATTTGTGTGTTCACATCATTTTTGGTGTGAGCTGATATATGAATCATGGAGCACTTGAAGTAATTGCCTATCTTCAAGTCTATTAGTTAACAGAGCAGAACTGATTACAGAGGAATTCAGATTGAGCAGAATCAGCAGAGGCTACCGAGCAGTTCAGAGCAGAGATTAATCACAAGTAAGGTGATACTTTATCAGAGATTATAGATCTATATCAGATAATTGAGTTGTCGAATAGAAGATAATTACCTATTGCTTTTTGACAATTGTAATAGAGTTTTTGGATAAAATCTCTTAACAGAGTAGACTTAATAGTCTTGTGTAAATCTCTTAACTGAGTGCACACTTCATTAGTGTTGTTAAAATCCTATAACTAGATAGATCTAGCCAATCTAACATGTCACTCCTAATAGGGTGATATCACCAGAAGTGATCAAAACTTGTAGCCCTAACAGGCAAACCTTTTCTATCTGTAGTAGTGAAGAATTTGTGGGTGTCATCCCCACCATAGTTTTTACCTTCTAACAAGGGTTTCTACATTACCAAAATACTTGTGTCATGTGATTGTGATATTGATTGCATGTTGTTTACTTACTTAAGTTAAATGGATGATTGATTCATACAATTAGATTCAAGTTATTTTGGTCAGTTATCATTGTTTACAGTTATAGATCTGAAAGGTTTACAAGTGAAGTTTTTAAAGGCACCGATTCACCCCTCCCCTCTCAGTACCTATCTCTCCTAATTCCAATAATTGGTATCAGAGCACAGTTCTCTTATTGAACAGTTTAACTACTGAAGGGTAAAGATCTAAGTCATGGAGAGATACAAGCTTGATAACACTATTGAGAATCAGAAGATACAAATGAAAATGTTTGTGGAATAGTGTAAGCAAGCCAAGGAAGGACTGAAGAAATTACTGGATGAAAGGAAGAACCTAGCTATACTAAAGAATGAGATTGGTTACCATGAAGAACCTATTGATGACATATTTGAGCATATTGGATCTAGTTCTGGAAGCATCTCCGATGGATCTAAAAGCATAATCACTGACCTATTTGAAAAG